>OZ020493.1:9981383-10307383 GCA_963971405.1 Psococerastis gibbosa | reverse complement strand
TTTTGGCTCAGTGTATTGTACCTAACATTGAGCAATTGCTTCTGTGTGTTAGTCGGTGTAAATGTAGCTAAAAAAAAATTCATTCGACAAGAATACAAAAAATAGCTATTTACTAATTTTATTTTTTTAAAGGTCTTGATTTGATATGGGTGTCTTAATTTTGCTTGCTTTGGCTCATTGTATTGTACTTAACATTGAGCAATTGCTCCTGCGCGTTCATCGGTGTAAATGTAGCTAAAAAAAATTCATTGGACAAGAATAAGAAAAATAGCTATTTCGTTATTTTCTTTTTTTTAGAGGTCTTAAAAAGATGTAGGTGTCCTAATTTTGCTTATTTTGGCTCAGTGTACTGTACCTAACATTGAGCAATTGCTTCTGCGTGTTCATCGGTGTAAATGTAGCTAAAAAAAATTCATTCGACAAGAATACAAAAAATAGCTATATACTAATTTTATTTTTTTTAAAGGTCTTGATATGATATGGGTGTCTTAATTTTGCTTGCTTTGGCTCATTGTATTGTACTTAACATTGAGCAGTTGCTTCTGCGTGTTCCTCGGTGTAAATGTAGCTAAAAAAAATTCATTCGACAGGAATCAGAAAAATAGCTATTTACATATTTTATTTTTTTAAAGGTCTTTAAAAGATATAGGTGTCTTAATTTTGGTTATTTAGGCTCACTGTATTGTACTTAACATTGACCAATTGCTCCTGCGTGTTCATCGGTGTAAATGGAGCTAAAAAAAATTCATTCGACAAGAATAAGAAAAATAGCTATATACTTATTTTATTTTTTTTAAAGGTCTTGATATGATATGGGTGTCCTAATTTTGCTTATTTTGGCTCATTGTATTGTACTTAACATTAAGCCTTTGCTCCAGCGTGTTCTAAGGTGTAAATGTAGCTAAAAAAAATTCATTCGACAAGAATAAGAAAAATAGCTATTTCGTTATATTCTTTTTTTTAAAGGTCTTAAAAAAATATAGGTGTCTTAGTTTTGGTTATTTAGGCTCACTGTATTGTACCTAACATTGAGCAATTGCTCCCGCGTGTTCATCGGTGTAAATGTAGCTAAAAAAAAATTCATTCGACAAGAATAAGAAAAATAGCTATTTACTTATTTTATTTTTTTAAAGGTCTTGAAATAATATGGGTGTCTTAATTTTGCTTATTTTGGCTCATTGTATTGTACTTAGCATTGAGCAATTGCTCCTGCGTGTTCATCCGTGTAAATGTAGCTAAAAAAAATTCATTCGACAAGAATAAGAAAAATAGTTATTTACTTATTTTCTTTTTTTTAGAGGTCTTAAAAAGATGTAGGTGTCCTAATTTTGCTTATTTTGGCTCAGTGTACTGTACCTAACATTGAGCAATTGCTTCTGCGTGTTCATCGGTGTAAATGTAGCTAAAAAAAATTCATTCGACAAGAATACAAAAAAAAGCTATATACTAATTTTATTTTTTTTAAAGGTCTTGATATGATATGGGTGTCTTAATTTTGCTTATTTTGGCTCACTGTTTTGTTCTTAACATTGAGCGATTGCTCCTGCGTGTTCATCGGTGTAAATGTAGCTAAAAAAAATTCATTCGACAAGAATAAGAAAAATAGCTAGTTACTTATTTTATTTTTTTAAAGGTCTTGAAATGATATGGGTGTCTTAATTTTGCTTATTTGGGCTCACTGTATTGTACTTAACATTGAGCAATTGCTCCTGCGCGTTCATCGGTGTAAATGTAGCTAAAAAAAATTCATTGGACAAGAATAAGAAAAATAGCTATTTCGTTATTTTCTTTTTTTTAGAGGTCTTAAAAAGATGTAGGTGTCCTAATTTTGCTTATTTTGGCTCAGTGTACTGTACCTAACATTGAGCAATTGCTTCTGCGTGTTCATCGGTGTAAATGTAGCTAAAAAAAATTCATTCGACAAGAATACAAAAAATAGCTATATACTAATTTTATTTTTTTTAAAGGTCTTGATATGATATGGGTGTCTTAATTTTGCTTGCTTTGGCTCATTGTATTGTACTTAACATTGAGCAGTTGCTTCTGCGTGTTCCTCGGTGTAAATGTAGCTAAAAAAAATTCATTCGACAGGAATCAGAAAAATAGCTATTTACATATTTTATTTTTTTAAAGGTCTTTAAAAGATATAGGTGTCTTAATTTTGGTTATTTAGGCTCACTGTATTGTACTTAACATTGACCAATTGCTCCTGCGTGTTCATCGGTGTAAATGGAGCTAAAAAAAATTCATTCGACAAGAATAAGAAAAATAGCTATATACTTATTTTATTTTTTTTAAAGGTCTTGATATGATATGGGTGTCCTAATTTTGCTTATTTTGGCTCATTGTATTGTACTTAACATTAAGCCTTTGCTCCAGCGTGTTCTTAGGTGTAAATGTAGCTAAAAAAAATTCATTCGACAAGAATAAGAAAAATAGCTATTTCGTTATATTCTTTTTTTTAAAGGTCTTAAAAAAATATAGGTGTCTTAGTTTTGGTTATTTAGGCTCACTGTACTGTACTTAACATTGAACAATTGCTCCTGCGTGTTCATCGGTGTAAATGGAGCTAAAAAAAATTCATTCGACAAGAATAAGAAAAATAGTTATTTACTTATTTTATTTTTTTTAAGGTTTTAAAAAGATATGGGTGTCTTAATTTTGCTTATTTTGGCTCACTGTTTTGTTCTTAACATTGAGCAATTGCTCCTGCGTGTTCATCGGTGTAAATGTAGCTAAAAAAAAATTCATTCGACAAGAATAAGAAAAATAGCTATTTACTTATTTTATTTTTTTAAAGGTCTTGAAATAATATGGGTGTCTTAATTTTGCTTATTTTGGCTCATTGTATTGTACTTAGCATTGAGCA
Organism: Psococerastis gibbosa; assembly: GCA_963971405.1. Taxonomy (NCBI): domain Eukaryota; kingdom Metazoa; phylum Arthropoda; class Insecta; order Psocodea; family Psocidae; genus Psococerastis; species Psococerastis gibbosa. The sequence goes on along the minus strand of OZ020493.1, from coordinate 10,304,514 downwards.
ATTGCTCCTGCGTGTTCATCCGTGTAAATGTAGCTAAAAAAAATTCATTCGACAGGAATCAGAAAAATAGCTATTTACTTATTTTATTTTTTTTAAGGTTTTAAAAAGATATGGGTGTCTTAATTTTGCTTATTTTGGCTCACTGTTTTGTTCTTAACATTGAGCAATTGCTCCTGCGTGTTCATCGGTGTAAATGTAGCTAAAAAAAATTCATTCGACAAGAATAAGAAAAATAGCTATTTACTTATTTTATTTTTTTAAAGGTCTTGAAATGATATGGGTGTCTTAATTTTGCTTATTTTGGCTCATTGTATTGTACTTAACATTGAGCAATTGCTCCTGCGTGTTCATCCGTGTAAATGTAGCTAAAAAAAATTCATTCGACAAGAATAAGAAAAATAGTTATTTACTTATTTTATTTTTTTTAAGGTTTTAAAAAGATATGGGTGTCCTAATTTTGCTTATTTTGGCTCAGTGTATTGTACCTAACATTGAGCAATTGCTTCTGTGTGTTAGTCGGTGTAAATGTAGCTAAAAAAAAATTCATTCGACAAGAATACAAAAAATAGCTATATACTAATTTTATTTTTTTAAAGGTCTTGATTTGATATGGGTGTCTTAATTTTGCTTGCTTTGGCTCATTGTATTGTACTTAACATTGAGCAATTGCTCCTGCGCGTTCATCGGTGTAAATGTAGCTAAAAAAAATTCATTGGACAAGAATAAGAAAAAAAGCTATTTCGTTATTTTCTTTTTTTTAGAGGTCTTAAAAAGATGTAGGTGTCTTAATTTTGCTTGCTTTGGCTCATTGTATTGTACTTAACATTGAGCAGTTGCTTCTGCGTGTTCCTCGGTGTAAATGTAGCTAAAAAAAATTCATTCGACAGGAATCAGAAAAATAGCTATTTACATATTTTATTTTTTTAAAGGTCTTTAAAAGATATAGGTGTCTTAATTTTGGTTATTTAGGCTCACTGTATTGTACTTAACATTGACCAATTGCTCCTGCGTGTTCATCGGTGTAAATGGAGCTAAAAAAAATTCATTCGACAAGAATAAGAAAAATAGCTATATACTTATTTTATTTTTTTTAAAGGTCTTGATATGATATGGGTGTCCTAATTTTGCATATTTTGGCTCATTGTATTGTACTTAACATTAAGCCTTTGCTCCAGCGTGTTCTTTGGTGTAAATGTAGCTAAAAAAAATTCATTCGACAAGAATAAGAAAAATAGCTATTTCGTTATATTCTTTTTTTTAAAGGTCTTAAAAAAATATAGGTGTCTTAGTTTTGGTTATTTAGGCTCACTGTACTGTACTTAACATTGAACAATTGCTCCTGCGTGTTCATCGGTGTAAATGGAGCTAAAAAAAATTCATTCGACAAGAATAAGAAAAATAGTTATTTACTTATTTTATTTTTTTTAAGGTTTTAAAAAGATATGGGTGTCTTAATTTTGCTTATTTTGGCTCACTGTTTTGTTCTTAACATTGAGCAATTGCTCCTGCGTGTTCATCGGTGTAAATGTAGCTAAAAAAAAATTCATTCGACAAGAATAAGAAAAATAGCTATTTACTTATTTTATTTTTTTAAAGGTCTTGAAATAATATGGGTGTCTTAATTTTGCTTATTTTGGCTCATTGTATTGTACTTAACATTGAGCAGTTGCTTCTGCGTGTTCCTCGGTGTAAATGTAGCTAAAAAAAATTCATTCGACAGGAATCAGAAAAATAGCTATTTACATATTTTATTTTTTTAAAGGTCTTTAAAAGATTTAGGTGTCTTAATTTTGGTTATTTAGGCTCACTGTATTGTACTTAACATTGACCAATTGCTCCTGCGTGTTCATCGGTGTAAATGGAGCTAAAAAAAATTCATTCGACAAGAATAAGAAAAATAGCTATATACTTATTTTATTTTTTTTAAAGGTCTTGATATGATATGGGTGTCCTAATTTTGCTTATTTTGGCTCATTGTATTGTACTTAACATTAAGCCTTTGCTCCAGCGTGTTCTTAGGTGTAAATGTAGCTAAAAAAAATTCATTCGACAAGAATAAGAAAAATAGCTATTTCGTTATATTCTTTTTTTTAAAGGTCTTAAAAAAATATAGGTGTCTTAGTTTTGGTTATTTAGGCTCACTGTACTGTACTTAACATTGAACAATTGCTCCTGCGTGTTCATCGGTGTAAATGGAGCTAAAAAAAATTCATTCGACAAGAATAAGAAAAATAGTTATTTACTTATTTTATTTTTTTTAAGGTTTTAAAAAGATATGGGTGTCTTAATTTTGCTTACTTTGGCTCACTGTTTTGTTCTTAACATTGAGCAATTGCTCCTGCGTGTTCATCGGTGTAAATGTAGCTAAAAAAAAATTCATTCGACAAGAATAAGAAAAATAGCTATTTACTTATTTTATTTTTTTAAAGGTCTTGAAATAATATGGGTGTCTTAATTTTGCTTATTTTGGCTCATTGTATTGTACTTAGCATTGAGCAATTGCTCCTGCGTGTTCATCCGTGTAAATGTAGCTAAAAAAAATTCATTCGACAAGAATAAGAAAAATAGTTATTTACTTATTTTCTTTTTTTTAGAGGTCTTAAAAAGATGTAGGTGTCCTAATTTTGCTTATTTTGGCTCAGTGTACTGTACCTAACATTGAGCAATTGCTTCTGCGTGTTCATCGGTGTAAATGTAGCTAAAAAAAATTCATTCGACAAGAATACAAAAAAAAGCTATATACTAATTTTATTTTTTTTAAAGGTCTTGATATGATATGGGTGTCTTAATTTTGCTTGCTTTGGCTCATTGTATTGTACTTAACATTGAGCAATTGCTCCTGCGCGTTCATCGGTGTAAATGTAGCTAAAAAAAATTCATTCGACAAGAATAAGAAAAATTGCTACTTCGTTATTTTCTTTTTTTTAGAGGTCTTAAAAAGATGTAGGTGTCCTAGTTTTGCTTATTTTGGCTCAGTGTACTGTACCTAACATTGAGCAATTGCTTCTGCGTGTTCATCGGTGTAAATGTAGCTAAAAAAAATTCATTCGACAAGAATACAAAAAATAGCTATATACTAATTTTATTTTTTTTAAAGGTCTTGATATGATATGGGTGTCTTAATTTTGCTTATTTTGGCTCACTGTTTTGTTCTTAACATTGAGCAATTGCTTCTGCGTGTTCATCGGTGTAAATGTAGCTAAAAAAAATTCATTCGACAAGAATAAGAAAAATAGCTAGTTACTTATTTTATTTTTTTAAAGGTCTTGAAATGATATGGGTGTCTTAATTTTGCTTATTTGGGCTCACTGTATTGTACTTAACATTAAGCAATTGCTCCAGCGTGTTCTTAGGTGTAAATGTAGCTAAAAAAAATTCATTCGATAAGAATAAGAAAAATAGTTATTTACTTATTTTTTTTTTTAAGGTTTTAAAAAGATATAGGTGTCTTAATTTTGGTTATTTAGGCTCACTGTATTGTACCTAACATTGAGCAATTGCTCCTGCGTGTTCATCGGTGTAAATTTAGCTACAAAAAATTCATTCGACAAGAATAAGAAAAATAGCTATTTCGTTATTTTCTTTTTTTTAAAGGTCTTAAAAAGATATAGGTGTCTTAATTTTGGTTATTTAGGCTCATTCTATTGCACTTAACAATGAGCAATTGCTCCTGCGTGTTCATCGGTGTAAATGTAGCTAATAAAAATTCATTCGACAAGAATAAGAAAAATAGCTATTTACTTATTTTTTTTTTTAAAGGTCTTGAAATGTAATGGGTGTCTTAATTTTGCTTATTTTGGCTCATTGTATTGTACTTAACATTGAGCAGTTGCTTCTGCGTGTTCCTCGGTGTAAATGTAGCTAAAAAAAATTCATTCGACAGGAATCAGAAAAATAGCTATTTACTTATTTTATTTTTTTTAAGGTTTTAAAAAGATATGGGTGTCTTAATTTTGCTTATTTTGGCTCACTGTTTTGTTCTTAACATTGAGCAATTGCTCCTGCGTGTTCATCGGTGTAAATGTAGCTAAAAAAAATTCATTCGACAAGAATAAGAAAAATAGCTATTTACTTATTTTATTTTTTTAAAGGTCTTGAAATGATATGGGTGTCTTAATTTTGCTTATTTTGGCTCATTGTATTGTACCTAACATTGAGCAATTGCTTCTGTGTGTTAGTCGGTGTAAATGTAGCTAAAAAAAAATTCATTCGACAAGAATACAAAAAATAGCTATATACTAATTTTATTTTTTTAAAGGTCTTGATTTGATATGGGTGTCTTAATTTTGCTTGCTTTGGCTCATTGTATTGTACTTAACATTGAGCAATTGCTCCTGCGCGTTCATCGGTGTAAATGTAGCTAAAAAAAATTCATTGGACAAGAATAAGAAAAATAGCTATTTCGTTATTTTCTTTTTTTTAGAGGTCTTAAAAAGATGTAGGTGTCCTAATTTTGCTTATTTTGGCTCAGTGTACTGTACCTAACATTGAGCAATTGCTTCTGCGTGTTCATCGGTGTAAATGTAGCTAAAAAAAATTCATTCGACAAGAATACAAAAAATAGCTATATACTAATTTTATTTTTTTTAAAGGTCTTGATATGATATGGGTGTCTTAATTTTGCTTGCTTTGGCTCATTGTGTTGTACTTAACATTGAGCAGTTGCTTCTGCGTGTTCCTCGGTGTAAATGTAGCTAAAAAAAATTCATTCGACAGGAATCAGAAAAATAGCTATTTACATATTTTATTTTTTTAAAGGTCTTTAAAAGATATAGGTGTCTTAATTTTGGTTATTTAGGCTCACTGTATTGTACTTAACATTGACCAATTGCTCCTGCGTGTTCATCGGTGTAAATGGAGCTAAAAAAAATTCATTCGACAAGAATAAGAAAAATAGCTATATACTTATTTTATTTTTTTTAAAGGTCTTGATATGATATGGGTGTCCTAATTTTGCTTGCTTTGGCTCATTGTATTGTACTTAACATTGAGCAATTGCTCCTGCGCGTTCATCGGTGTAAATGTAGCTAAAAAAAATTCATTCGACAAGAATAAGAAAAATTGCTACTTCGTTATTTTCTTTTTTTTAGAGGTCTTAAAAAGATGTAGGTGTCCTAATTTTGCTTATTTTGGCTCAGTGTACTGTACCTAACATTGAGCAATTGCTTCTGCGTGTTCATCGGTGTAAATGTAGCTAAAAAAATTCATTCGACAAGAATACAAAAAATAGCTATATACTAATTTTATTTTTTTTAAAGGTCTTGATATGATATGGGTGTCTTAATTTTGCTTATTTTGGCTCACTGTTTTGTTCTTAACATTGAGCAATTGCTCCTGCGTGTTCATCGGTGTAAATGTAGCTAAAAAAAATTCATTCGACAAGAATAAGAAAAATAGCTAGTTACTTATTTTATTTTTTTAAAGGTCTTGAAATGATATGGGTGTCTTAATTTTGCTTATTTTGGCTCACTGTATTGTACTTAACATTAAGCAATTGCTCCAGCGTGTTCTTAGGTGTAAATGTAGCTAAAAAAAATTCATTCGATAAGAATAAGAAAAATAGTTATTTACTTATTTTTTTTTTTTAAGGTTTTAAAAAGATATAGGTGTCTTAATTTTGGTTATTTAGGCTCACTGTATTGTACCTAACATTGAGCAATTGCTCCTGCGTGTTCATCGGTGTAAATTTAGCTACAAAAAATTCATTCGACAAGAATAAGAAAAATAGCTATTTCGTTATTTTCTTTTTTTTAAAGGTCTTAAAAAGATATAGGTGTCTTAATTTTGGTTATTTAGGCTCATTCTATTGCACTTAACAATGAGCAATTGCTCCTTCGTGTTCATCGGTGTAAATGTAGCTAATAAAAATTAATTCGACAAGAATAAGAAAAATAGCTATTTACTTATTTTTTTTTTTAAAGGTCTTGAAATGTAATGGGTGTCTTAATTTTGCTTATTTTGGCTCATTGTATTGTACTTAACATTGAGCAGTTGCTTCTGCGTGTTCCTCGGTGTAAATGTAGCTAAAAAAAATTCATTCGACAGGAATCAGAAAAATAGCTATTTACTTATTTTATTTTTTTTAAGGTTTTAAAAAGATATGGGTGTCTTAATTTTGCTTATTTTGGCTCACTGTTTTGTTCTTAACATTGAGCAATTGCTCCTGCGTGTTCATCGGTGTAAATGTAGCTAAAAAAAATTCATTCGACAAGAATAAGAAAAATAGCTATTTACTTATTTTATTTTTTTAAAGGTCTTGAAATGATATGGGTGTCTTAATTTTGCTTATATTGGCTCATTGTATTGTACCTAACATTGAGCAATTGCTTCTGTGTGTTAGTCGGTGTAAATGTAGCTAAAAAAAATTCATTCGACAAGAATACAAAAAATAGCTATATACTAATTTTATTTTTTTTAAAGGTCTTGATATGATATGGGTGTCTTAATTTTGCTTATTTTGGCTCACTGTTTTGTTCTTAACATTGAGCAATTGCTCCTGCGTGTTCATCGGTGTAAATGTAGCTAAAAAAAATTCATTCGACAAGAATAAGAAAAATAGCTAGTTACTTATTTTATTTTTTTAAAGGTCTTGAAATGATATGGGTGTCTTAATTTTGCTTATTTTGGCTCACTGTATTGTACTTAACATTAAGCAATTGCTCCAGCGTGTTCTTAGGTGTAAATGTAGCTAAAAAAAATTCATTCGATAAGAATAAGAAAAATAGTTATTTACTTATTTTTTTTTTTTAAGGTTTTAAAAAGATATAGGTGTCTTAATTTTGGTTATTTAGGCTCACTGTATTGTACCTAACATTGAGCAATTGCTCCTGCGTGTTCATCGGTGTAAATTTAGCTACAAAAAATTCATTCGACAAGAATAAGAAAAATAGCTATTTCGTTATTTTCTTTTTTTTAAAGGTCTTAAAAAGATATAGGTGTCTTAATTTGGTTATTTAGGCTCATTCTATTGCACTTAACAATGAGCAATTGCTCCTGCGTGTTCATCGGTGTAAATGTAGCTAATAAAAATTCATTCGACAAGAATAAGAAAAATAGCTATTTACTTATTTTTTTTTTTAAAGGTCTTGAAATGTAATGGGTGTCTTAATTTTGCTTATTTTGGCTCATTGTATTGTACTTAACATTGAGCAGTTGCTTCTGCGTGTTCCTCGGTGTAAATGTAGCTAAAAAAATTCATTCGACAGGAATCAGAAAAATAGCTATTTACTTATTTTATTTTTTTTAAGGTTTTAAAAAGATATGGGTGTCTTAATTTTGCTTATTTTGGCTCACTGTTTTGTTCTTAACATTGAGCAATTGCTCCTGCGTGTTCATCGGTGTAAATGTAGCTAAAAAAAATTCATTCGACAAGAATAAGAAAAATAGCTATTTCGTTATTTTCTTTTTTTTAAAGGTCTTAAAAAGATATAGGTGTCTTAATTTTGGTTATTTAGGCTCATTCTATTGCACTTAACAATGAGCAATTGCTCCTGCGTGTTCATCGGTGTAAATGTAGCTAATAAAAATTCATTCGACAAGAATAAGAAAAATAGCTATTTACTTATTTTTTTTTTAAAGGTCTTGAAATGTAATGGGTGTCTTAATTTTGCTTATTTTGGCTCATTGTATTGTACTTAACATTGAGCAGTTGCTTCTGCGTGTTCCTCGGTGTAAATGTAGCTAAAAAAAATTCATTCGACAGGAATCAGAAAAATAGCTATTTACTTATTTTATTTTTTTTAAGGTTTTAAAAAGATATGGGTGTCTTAATTTTGCTTATTTTGGCTCACTGTTTTGTTCTTAACATTGAGCAATTGCTCCTGCGTGTTCATCGGTGTAAATGTAGCTAAAAAAAATTCATTCGACAAGAATAAGAAAAATAGCTATTTACTTATTTTATTTTTTTAAAGGTCTTGAAATGATATGGGTGTCTTAATTTTGCTTATTTTGGCTCATTGTATTGTACCTAACATTGAGCAATTGCTTCTGTGTGTTAGTCGGTGTAAATGTAGCTAAAAAAAAATTCATTCGACAAGAATACAAAAAATAGCTATATACTAATTTTATTTTTTTAAAGGTCTTGATTTGATATGGGTGTCTTAGTTTTGCTTGCTTTGGCTCATTGTATTGTACTTAACATTGAGCAATTGCTCCTGCGCGTTCATCGGTGTAAATGTAGCTAAAAAAAATTCATTGGACAAGAATAAGAAAAATAGCTATTTCGTTATTTTCTTTTTTTTAGAGGTCTTAAAAAGATGTAGGTGTCCTAATTTTGCTTATTTTGGCTCAGTGTACTGTACCTAACATTGAGCAATTGCTTCTGCGTGTTCATCGGTGTAAATGTAGCTAAAAAAAATTCATTCGACAAGAATACAAAAAATAGCTATATACTAATTTTATTTTTTTTAAAGGTCTTGATATGATATGGGTGTCTTAATTTTGCTTGCTTTGGCTCATTGTATTGTACTTAACATTGAGCAGTTGCTTCTGCGTGTTCCTCGGTGTAAATGTAGCTAAAAAAAATTCATTCGACAGGAATCAGAAAAATAGCTATTTACATATTTTATTTTTTTAAAGGTCTTTAAAAGATATAGGTGTCTTAATTTTGGTTATTTAGGCTCACTGTATTGTACTTAACATTGACCAATTGCTCCTGCGTGTTCATCGGTGTAAATGGAGCTAAAAAAAATTCATTCGACAAGAATAAGAAAAATAGCTATATACTTATTTTATTTTTTTTAAAGGTCTTGATATGATATGGGTGTCCTAATTTTGCTTGCTTTGGCTCATTGTATTGTACTTAACATTGAGCAATTGCTCCTGCGCGTTCATCGGTGTAAATGTAGCTAAAAAAAATTCATTCGACAAGAATAAGAAAAATTGCTACTTCGTTATTTTCTTTTTTTTAGAGGTCTTAAAAAGATGTAGGTGTCCTAATTTTGCTTATTTTGGCTCAGTGTACTGTACCTAACATTGAGCAATTGCTTCTGCGTGTTCATCGGTGTAAATGTAGCTAAAAAAAATTCATTCGACAAGAATACAAAAAATAGCTATATACTAATTTTATTTTTTTTAAAGGTCTTGATATGATATGGGTGTCTTAATTTTGCTTATTTTGGCTCACTGTTTTGTTCTTAACATTGAGCAATTGCTCCTGCGTGTTCATCGGTGTAAATGTAGCTAAAAAAAATTCATTCGACAAGAATAAGAAAAATAGCTAGTTACTTATTTTATTTTTTTAAAGGTCTTGAAATGATATGGGTGTCTTAATTTTGCTTATTTTGGCTCACTGTATTGTACTTAACATTAAGCAATTGCTCCAGCGTGTTCTTAGGTGTAAATGTAGCTAAAAAAAATTCATTCGATAAGAATAAGAAAAATAGTTATTTACTTATTTTTTTTTTTTAAGGTTTTAAAAAGATATAGGTGTCTTAATTTTGGTTATTTAGGCTCACTGTATTGTACCTAACATTGAGCAATTGCTCCTGCGTGTTCATCGGTGTAAATTTAGCTACAAAAAATTCATTCGACAAGAATAAGAAAAATAGCTATTTCGTTATTTTCTTTTTTTTAAAGGTCTTAAAAAGATATAGGTGTCTTAATTTTGGTTATTTAGGCTCATTCTATTGCACTTAACAATGAGCAATTGCTCCTGCGTGTTCATCGGTGTAAATGTAGCTAATAAAAATTCATTCGACAAGAATAAGAAAAATAGCTATTTACTTATTTTTTTTTTTAAAGGTCTTGAAATGTAATGGGTGTCTTAATTTTGCTTATTTTGGCTCATTGTATTGTACTTAACATTGAGCAGTTGCTTCTGCGTGTTCCTCGGTGTAAATGTAGCTAAAAAAAATTCATTCGACAGGAATCAGAAAAATAGCTATTTACTTATTTTATTTTTTTTAAGGTTTTAAAAAGATATGGGTGTCTTAATTTTGCTTATTTTGGCTCACTGTTTTGTTCTTAACATTGAGCAATTGCTCCTGCGTGTTCATCGGTGTAAATGTAGCTAAAAAAAATTCATTCGACAAGAATAAGAAAAATAGCTATTTACTTATTTTATTTTTTTAAAGGTCTTGAAATGATATGGGTGTCTTAATTTTGCTTATTTTGGCTCATTGTATTGTACCTAACATTGAGCAATTGCTTCTGTGTGTTAGTCGGTGTAAATGTAGCTAAAAAAAATTCATTCGACAAGAATACAAAAAATAGCTATATACTAATTTTATTTTTTTTAAAGGTCTTGATATGATATGGGTGTCTTAATTTTGCTTATTTTGGCTCACTGTTTTGTTCTTAACATTGAGCAATTGCTCCTGCGTGTTCATCGGTGTAAATGTAGCTAAAAAAAATTCATTCGACAAGAATAAGAAAAATAGCTAGTTACTTATTTTATTTTTTTAAAGGTCTTGAAATGATATGGGTGTCTTAATTTTGCTTATTTTGGCTCACTGTATTGTACTTAACATTAAGCAATTGCTCCAGCGTGTTCTTAGGTGTAAATGTAGCTAAAAAAAATTCATTCGATAAGAATAAGAAAAATAGTTATTTACTTATTTTTTTTTTTTAAGGTTTTAAAAAGATATAGGTGTCTTAATTTTGGTTATTTAGGCTCACTGTATTGTACCTAACATTGAGCAATTGCTCCTGCGTGTTCATCGGTGTAAATTTAGCTACAAAAAATTCATTCGACAAGAATAAGAAAAATAGCTATTTCGTTATTTTCTTTTTTTTAAAGGTCTTAAAAAGATATAGGTGTCTTAATTTTGGTTATTTAGGCTCATTCTATTGCACTTAACAATGAGCAATTGCTCCTGCGTGTACATCGGTGTAAATGTAGCTAATAAAAATTCATTCGACAAGAATAAGAAAAATAGCTATTTACTTATTTTTTTTTTTAAAGGTCTTGAAATGTAATGGGTGTCTTAATTTTGCTTATTTTGGCTCATTGTATTGTACTTAACATTGAGCAGTTGCTTCTGCGTGTTCCTCGGTGTAAATGTAGCTAAAAAAATTCATTCGACAGGAATCAGAAAAATAGCTATTTACTTATTTTATTTTTTTTAAGGTTTTAAAAAGATATGGGTGTCTTAATTTTGCTTATTTTGGCTCACTGTTTTGTTCTTAACATTGAGCAATTGCTCCTGCGTGTTCATCGGTGTAAATGTAGCTAAAAAAAATTCATTCGGCAAGAATAAGAAAAATAGCTATTTACTTATTTTATTTTTTTAAAGGTCTTGAAATGATATGGGTGTCTTAATTTTGCTTATTTTGGCTCATTGTATTGTACCTAACATTGAGCAATTGCTTCTGTGTGTTAGTCGGTGTAAATGTAGCTAAAAAAAAATTCATTCGACAAGAATACAAAAAATAGCTATATACTAATTTTATTTTTTTAAAGGTCTTGATTTGATATGGGTGTCTTAATTTTGCTTGCTTTGGCTCAATGTATTGTACTTAACATTGAGCAATTGCTCCTGCGCGTTCATCGGTGTAAATGTAGCTAAAAAAAATTCATTGGACAAGAATAAGAAAAATAGCTATTTCGTTATTTTCTTTTTTTTAGAGGTCTTAAAAAGATGTAGGTGTCCTAATTTTGCTTATTTTGGCTCAGTGTACTGTACCTAACATTGAGCAATTGCTTCTGCGTGTTCATCGGTGTAAATGTAGCTAAAAAAAATTCATTCGACAAGAATACAAAAAATAGCTATATACTGATTTTATTTTTTTTAAAGGTCTTGATATGATATGGGTGTCTTAATTTTGCTTGCTTTGGCTCATTGTATTGTACTTAACATTGAGCAGTTGCCTCTGCGTGTTCCTCGGTGTAAATGTAGCTAAAAAAAATTCATTCGACAGGAATCAGAAAAATAGCTATTTACATATTTTATTTTTTTAAAGGTCTTTAAAAGATATAGGTGTCTTAATTTTGGTTATTTAGGCTCACTGTATTGCACTTAACATTGACCAATTGCTCCTGCGTGTTCATCGGTGTAAATGGAGCTAAAAAAAATTCATTCGACAAGAATAAGAAAAATAGCTATATACTTATTATATTTTTTTTAAAGGTCTTGATATGATATGGGTGTCCTAATTTTGCTTATTTTGGCTCATTGTATTGTACTTAACATTAAGCCTTTGCTCCAGCGTGTTCTTAGGTGTAAATGTAGCTAAAAAAAATTCATTCGACAAGAATAAGAAAAATAGCTATTTCGTTATATTCTTTTTTTTAAAGGTCTTAAAAAAATATAGGTGTCTTAGTTTTGGTTATTTAGGCTCACTGTACTGTACTTAACATTGAACAATTGCTCCTGCGTGTTCAGCGGTGTAAATGGAGCTAAAAAAAATTCATTCGACAAGAATAAGAAAAATAGTTATTTACTTATTTTATTTTTTTAAAGGTCTTGAAATGATATGGGTGTCTTAATTTTGCTTATTTTGGCTCATTGTATTGTACCTAACATTGAGCAATTGCTTCTGTGTGTTAGTCGGTGTAAATGTAGCTAAAAAAAATTCATTCGACAAGAATACAAAAAATAGCTATATACTAATTTTATTTTTTTTAAAGGTCTTGATATGATATGGGTGTCTTAATTTTGCTTATTTTGGCTCATTGTTTTGTTCTTAACATTGAGCAATTGCTCCTGCGTGTTCATCGGTGTAAATGTAGCTAAAAAAAATTCATTCGACAAGAATAAGAAAAATAGCTAGTTACTTATTTTATTTTTTTAAAGGTCTTGAAATGATATGGGTGTCTTAATTTTGCTTATTTTGGCTCACTGTATTGTACTTAACATTAAGCAATTGCTCCAGCGTGTTCTTAGGTGTAAATGTAGCTAAAAAAAATTCATTCGATAAGAATAAGAAAAATAGTTATTTACTTATTTTTTTTTTTTAAGGTTTTAAAAAGATATAGGTGTCTTAATTTTGGTTATTTAGGCTCACTGTATTGTACCTAACATTGAGCAATTGCTCCTGCGTGTTCATCGGTGTAAATTTAGCTACAAAAAATTCATTCGACAAGAATAAGAAAAATAGCTATTTCGTTATTTTCTTTTTTTTAAAGGTCTTAAAAAGATATAGGTGTCTTAATTTTGGTTATTTAGGCTCATTCTATTGCACTTAACAATGAGCAATTGCTCCTGCGTGTTCATCGGTGTAAATGTAGCTAATAAAAATTCATTCGACAAGAATAAGAAAAATAGCTATTTACTTATTTTTTTTTTTAAAGGTCTTGAAATGTAATGGGTGTCTTAATTTTGCTTATTTTGGCTCACTGTATTGTACTTAACATTGAGCAGTTGCTTCTGCGTGTTCTTCGGTGTAAATGTAGCTAAAAAAATTCATTCGACAGGAATCAGAAAAATAGCTATTTACTTATTTTATTTTTTTTAAGGTTTTAAAAAGATATGGGTGTCTTAATTTTGATTATTTTGGCTCACTGTTTTGTTGTTAACATTGAGCAATTGCTCCTGCGTGTTCATCGGTGTAAATGTAGCTAAAAAAAATTCATTCGACAAGAATAAGAAAAATAGCTATTTACTTATTTTATTTTTTTAAAGGTCTTGAAATGATATGGGTGTCTTAATTTTGCTTATTTTGGCTCATTGTATTGTACCTAACATTGAGCAATTGCTTCTGTGTGTTAGTCGGTGTAAATGTAGCTAAAAAAAAATTCATTCGACAAGAATACAAAAAATAGCTATATACTAATTTTATTTTTTTAAAGGTCTTGATTTGATATGGGTGTCTTAATTTTGCTTGCTTTGGCTCAATGTATTGTACTTAACATTGAGCAATTGCTCCTGCGCGTTCATCGGTGTAAATGTAGCTAAAAAAAATTCATTGGACAAGAATAAGAAAAATAGCTATTTCGTTATTTTCTTTTTCTTAAAGGTCTTAAAAAGATGTAGGTGTCCTAATTTTGCTTATTTTGGCTCAGTGTACTGTACCTAACATTGAGCAATTGCTTCTGCGTGTTCATCGGTGTAAATGTAGCTAAAAAAAATTCATTCGACAAGAATACAAAAAATAGCTATATACTAATTTTATTTTTTTTAAAGGTCTTGATATGATATGGGTGTCTTAATTTTGCTTGCTTTGGCTCATTGTATTGTACTTAACATTGAGCAGTTGCTTCTGCGTGTTCCTCGGTGTAAATGTAGCTAAAAAAAATTCATTCGACAGGAATCAGAAAAATAGCTATTTACATATTTTATTTTTTTAAAGGTCTTTAAAAGATATAGGTGTCTTAATTTTGGTTATTTAGGCTCACTGTATTGCACTTAACATTGACCAATTGCTCCTGCGTGTTCATCGGTGTAAATGGAGCTAAAAAAAATTCATTCGACAAGAATAAGAAAAATAGCTATATACTTATTTTATTTTTTTTAAAGGTCTTGATATGATATGGGTGTCCTAATTTTGCTTATTTTGGCTCATTGTATTGTACTTAACATTAAGCCTTTGCTCCAGCGTGTTCTAAGGTGTAAATGTAGCTAAAAAAAATTCATTCGACAAGAATAAGAAAAATAGCTATTTCGTTATATTCTTTTTTTTAAAGGTCTTAAAAAAATATAGGTGTCTTAGTTTTGGTTATTTAGGCTCACTGTACTGTACTTAACATTGAACAATTGCTCCTGCGTGTTCAGCGGTGTAAATGGAGCTAAAAAAAATTCATTCGACAAGAATAAGAAAAATAGTTATTTACTTATTTTATTTTTTTAAAGGTCTTGAAATGATATGGGTGTCTTAATTTTGCTTATTTTGGCTCATTGTATTGTACCTAACATTGAGCAATTGCTTCTGTGTGTTAGTCGGTGTAAATGTAGCTAAAAAAAATTCATTCGACAAGAATACAAAAAATAGCTATATACTAATTTTATTTTTTTTAAAGGTCTTGATATGATATGGGTGTCTTAATTTTGCTTATTTTGGCTCACTGTTTTGTTCTTAACATTGAGCAATTGCTCCTGCGTGTTCATCGGTGTAAATGTAGCTAAAAAAAATTCATTCGACAAGAATAAGAAAAATAGCTAGTTACTTATTTTATTTTTTTAAAGGTCTTGAAATGATATGGGTGTCTTAATTTTGCTTATTTTGGCTCACTGTATTGAACTTAACATTAAGCAATTGCTCCAGCGTGTTCTTAGGTGTAAATGTAGCTAAAAAAAATTCATTCGATAAGAATAAGAAAAATAGTTATTTACTTATTTTTTTTTTTTAAGGTTTTAAAAAGATATAGGTGTCTTAATTTTGGTTATTTAGGCTCACTGTATTGTACCTAACATTGAGCAATTGCTCCTGCGTGTTCATCGGTGTAAATTTAGCTACAAAAAATTCATTCGACAAGAATAAGAAAAATAGCTATTTCGTTATTTTCTTTTTTTTAAAGGTCTTAAAAAGATATAGGTGTCTTAATTTTGGTTATTTAGGCTCATTCTATTGCACTTAACAATGAGCAATTGCTCCTGCGTGTTCATCGGTGTAAATGTAGCTAATAAAAATTCATTCGACAAGAATAAGAAAAATAGCTATTTACTTATTTTTTTTTTTAAAGGTCTTGAAATGTAATGGGTGTCTTAATTTTGCTTATTTTGGCTCATTGTATTGTACTTAACATTGAGCAGTTGCTTCTGCGTGTTCTTCGGTGTAAATGTAGCTAAAAAAATTCATTCGACAGGAATCAGAAAAATAGCTATTTACTTATTTTATTTTTTTTAAGGTTTTAAAAAGATATGGGTGTCTTAATTTTGCTTATTTTGGCTCACTGTTTTGTTCTTAACATTGAGCAATTGCTCCTGCGTGTTCATCGGTGTAAATGTAGCTAAAAAAAATTCATTCGACAAGAATAAGAAAAATAGCTATTTACTTATTTTATTTTTTTAAAGGTCTTGAAATGATATGGGTGTCTTAATTTTGCTTATTTTGGCTCATTGTATTGTACCTAACATTGAGCAATTGCTTCTGTGTGTTAGTCGGTGTAAATGTAGCTAAAAAAAAATTCATTCGACAAGAATACAAAAAATAGCTATATACTAATTTTATTTTTTTAAAGGTCTTGATTTGATATGGGTGTCTTAATTTTGCTTGCTTTGGCTCAATGTATTGTACTTAACATTGAGCAATTGCTCCTGCGCGTTCATCGGTGTAAATGTAGCTAAAAAAAATTCATTGGACAAGAATAAGAAAAATAGCTATTTCGTTATTTTCTTTTTTTTAGAGGTCTTAAAAAGATGTAGGTGTCCTAATTTTGCTTATTTTGGCTCAGTGTACTGTACCTAACATTGAGCAATTGCTTCTGCGTGTTCATCGGTGTAAATGTAGCTAAAAAAAATTCATTCGACAAGAATACAAAAAATAGCTATATACTAATTTTATTTTTTTTAAAGGTCTTGATATGATATGGGTGTCTTAATTTTGCTTGCTTTGGCTCATTGTATTGTACTTAACATTGAGCAGTTGCTTCTGCGTGTTCCTCGGTGTAAATGTAGCTAAAAAAAATTCATTCGACAGGAATCAGAAAAATAGCTATTTACATATTTTATTTTTTTAAAGGTCTTTAAAAGATATAGGTGTCTTAATTTTGGTTATTTAGGCTCACTGTATTGCACTTAACATTGACCAATTGCTCCTGCGTGTTCATCGGTGTAAATGGAGCTAAAAAAATTCATTCGACAAGAATAAGAAAAATAGCTATATACTTATTTTATTTTTTTTAAAGGTCTTGATATGATATGGGTGTCCTAATTTTGCTTATTTTGGCTCATTGTATTGTACTTAACATTAAGCCTTTGCTCCAGCGTGTTCTTAGGTGTAAATGTAGCTAAAAAAAATTCATTCGACAAGAATAAGAAAAATAGCTATTTCGTTATATTCTTTTTTTTAAAGGTCTTAAAAAAATATAGGTGTCTTAGTTTTGGTTATTTAGGCTCACTGTACTGTACTTAACATTGAACAATTGCTCCTGCGTGTTCAGCGGTGTAAATGGAGCTAAAAAAAATTCATTCGACAAGAATAAGAAAAATAGTTATTTACTTATTTTATTTTTTTTAAGGTTTTAAAAAGATATGGGTGTCTTAATTTTGCTTATTTTGGCTCACTGTTTTGTTCTTAACATTGAGCAATTGCTCCTGCGTGTTCATCGGTGTAAATGTAGCTAAAAAAAAATTCATTCGACAAGAATAAGAAAAATAGCTATTTACTTATTTTATTTTTTTAAAGGTCTTGAAATAATATGGGTGTCTTAATTTTGCTTATTTTGGCTCATTGTATTGTACTTAGCATTGAGCAATTGCTCCTGCGTGTTCATCCGTGTAAATGTAGCTAAAAAAAATTCATTCGACAAGAATAAGAAAAATAGTTATTTACTTATTTTCTTTTTTTTAGAGGTCTTAAAAAGATGTAGGTGTCCTAATTTTGCTTATTTTGGCTCAGTGTACTGTACCTAACATTGAGCAATTGCTTCTGCGTGTTCATCGGTGTAAATGTAGCTAAAAAAAATTCATTCGACAAGAATACAAAAAAAAGCTATATACTAATTTTATTTTTTTTAAAGGTCTTGATATGATATGGGTGTCTTAATTTTGCTTGCTTTGGCTCATTGTATTGTACTTAACATTGAGCAATTGCTCCTGCGCGTTCATCGGTGTAAATGTAGCTAAAAAAAATTCATTCGACAAGAATAAGAAAAATTGCTACTTCGTTATTTTCTTTTTTTTAGAGGTCTTAAAAAGATGTAGGTGTCCTAGTTTTGCTTATTTTGGCTCAGTGTACTGTACCTAACATTGAGCAATTGCTTCTGCGTGTTCATCGGTGTAAATGTAGCTAAAAAAAATTCATTCGACAAGAATACAAAAAATAGCTATATACTAATTTTATTTTTTTTAAAGGTCTTGATATGATATGGGTGTCTTAATTTTGCTTATTTTGGCTCACTGTTTTGTTCTTAACATTGAGCAATTGCTCCTGCGTGTTCATCGGTGTAAATGTAGCTAAAAAAAATTCATTCGACAAGAATAAGAAAAATAGCTAGTTACTTATTTTATTTTTTTAAAGGTCTTGAAATGATATGGGTGTCTTAATTTTGCTTATTTTGGCTCACTGTATTGTACTTAACATTAAGCAATTGCTCCAGCGTGTTCTTAGGTGTAAATGTAGCTAAAAAAAATTCATTCGATAAGAATAAGAAAAATAGTTATTTACTTATTTTTTTTTTTTAAGGTTTTAAAAAGATATATGTGTCTTAATTTTGGTTATTTAGGCTCACTGTATTGTACCTAACATTGAGCAATTGCTCCTGCGTGTTCATCGGTGTAAATTTAGCTACAAAAAATTCATTCGACAAGAATAAGAAAAATAGCTATTTCGTTATTTTCTTTTTTTTAAAGGTCTTAAAAAGATATAGGTGTCTTAATTTTGGTTATTTAGGCTCATTCTATTGCACTTAACAATGAGCAATTGCTCCTGCGTGTTCATCGGTGTAAATGTAGCTAATAAAAATTCATTCGACAAGAATAAGAAAAATAGCTATTTACTTATTTTTTTTTTTAAAGGTCTTGAAATGTAATGGGTGTCTTAATTTTGCTTATTTTGGCTCATTGTATTGTACTTAACATTGAGCAGTTGCTTCTGCGTGTTCTTCGGTGTAAATGTAGCTAAAAAAAATTCATTCGACAGGAATCAGAAAAATAGCTATTTACTTATTTTATTTTTTTTAAGGTTTTAAAAAGATATGGGTGTCTTAATTTTGCTTATTTTGGCTCACTGTTTTGTTCTTAACATTGAGCAATTGCTCCTGCGTGTTCATCGGTGTAAATGTAGCTAAAAAAAATTCATTCGACAAGAATAAGAAAAATAGCTATTTACTTATTTTATTTTTTTAAAGGTCTTGAAATGATATGGGTGTCTTAATTTTGCTTATTTTGGCTCATTGTATTGTACCTAACATTGAGCAATTGCTTCTGTGTGTTAGTCGGTGTAAATGTAGCTAAAAAAAAATTCATTCGACAAGAATACAAAAAATAGCTATATACTAATTTTATTTTTTTAAAGGTCTTGATTTGATATGGGTGTCTTAATTTTGCTTGCTTTGGCTCATTGTATTGTACTTAACATTGAGCAATTGCTCCTGCGCGTTCATCGGTGTAAATGTAGCTAAAAAAAATTCATTGGACAAGAATAAGAAAAATAGCTATTTCGTTATTTTCTTTTTTTTAGAGGTCTTAAAAAGATGTAGGTGTCCTAATTTTGCTTATTTTGGCTCAGTGTACTGTACCTAACATTGAGCAATTGCTTCTGCGTGTTCATCGGTGTAAATGTAGCTAAAAAAAATTCATTCGACAAGAATACAAAAAATAGCTATATACTAATTTTATTTTTTTTAAAGGTCTTGATATGATATGGGTGTCTTAATTTTGCTTGCTTTGGCTCATTGTATTGTACTTAACATTGAGCAGTTGCTTCTGCGTGTTCCTCGGTGTAAATGTAGCTAAAAAAAATTCATTCGACAGGAATCAGAAAAATAGCTATTTACATATTTTATTTTTTTAAAGGTCTTTAAAAGATATAGGTGTCTTAATTTTGGTTATTTAGGCTCACTGTATTGTACTTAACATTGACCAATTGCTCCTGCGTGTTCATCGGTGTAAATGGAGCTAAAAAAAATTCATTCGACAAGAATAAGAAAAATAGCTATATACTTATTTTATTTTTTTTAAAGGTCTTGATATGATATGGGTGTCCTAATTTTGCTTGCTTTGGCTCATTGTATTGTACTTAACATTGAGCAATTGCTCCTGCGCGTTCATCGGTGTAAATGTAGCTAAAAAAAATTCATTCGACAAGAATAAGAAAAATTGCTACTTCGTTATTTTCTTTTTTTTAGAGGTCTTAAAAAGATGTAGGTGTCCTAGTTTTGCTTATTTTGGCTCAGTGTACTGTACCTAACATTGAGCAATTGCTTCTGCGTGTTCATCGGTGTAAATGTAGCTAAAAAAAATTCATTCGACAAGAATACAAAAAATAGCTATATACTAATTTTATTTTTTTTAAAGGTCTTGATATGATATGGGTGTCTTAATTTTGCTTATTTTGGCTCACTGTTTTGTTCTTAACATTGAGCAATTGCTCCTGCGTGTTCATCGGTGTAAATGTAGCTAAAAAAAATTCATTCGACAAGAATAAGAAAAATAGCTAGTTACTTATTTTATTTTTTTAAAGGTCTTGAAATGATATGGGTGTCTTAATTTTGCTTATTTTGGCTCACTGTATTGTACTTAACATTAAGCAATTGCTCCAGCGTGTTCTTAGGTGTAAATGTAGCTAAAAAAAATTCATTCGATAAGAATAAGAAAAATAGTTATTTACTTATTTTTTTTTTTTAAGGTTTTAAAAAGATATATGTGTCTTAATTTTGGTTATTTAGGCTCACTGTATTGTACCTAACATTGAGCAATTGCTCCTGCGTGTTCATCGGTGTAAATTTAGCTACAAAAAATTCATTCGACAAGAATAAGAAAAATAGCTATTTCGTTATTTTCTTTTTTTTAAAGGTCTTAAAAAGATATAGGTGTCTTAATTTTGGTTATTTAGGCTCATTCTATTGCACTTAACAATGAGCAATTGCTCCTGCGTGTTCATCGGTGTAAATGTAGCTAATAAAAATTCATTCGACAAGAATAAGAAAAATAGCTATTTACTTATTTTTTTTTTTAAAGGTCTTGAAATGTAATGGGTGTCTTAATTTTGCTTATTTTGGCTCATTGTATTGTACTTAACATTGAGCAGTTGCTTCTGCGTGTTCTTCGGTGTAAATGTAGCTAAAAAAAATTCATTCGACAGGAATCAGAAAAATAGCTATTTACTTATTTTATTTTTTTTAAGGTTTTAAAAAGATATGGGTGTCTTAATTTTGCTTATTTTGGCTCACTGTTTTGTTCTTAACATTGAGCAATTGCTCCTGCGTGTTCATCGGTGTAAATGTAGCTAAAAAAAATTCATTCGACAAGAATAAGAAAAATAGCTATATACTTATTTTATTTTTTTTAAAGGTCTTGATATGATATGGGTGTCCTAATTTTGCTTGCTTTGGCTCATTGTATTGTACTTAACATTGAGCAATTGCTCCTGCGCGTTCATCGGTGTAAATGTAGCTAAAAAAAATTCATTCGACAAGAATAAGAAAAATTGCTACTTCGTTATTTTCTTTTTTTTAGAGGTCTTAAAAAGATGTAGGTGTCCTAGTTTTGCTTATTTTGGCTCAGTGTACTGTACCTAACATTGAGCAATTGCTTCTGCGTGTTCATCGGTGTAAATGTAGCTAAAAAAAATTCATTCGACAAGAATACAAAAAATAGCTATATACTAATTTTATTTTTTTTAAAGGTCTTGATATGATATGGGTGTCTTAATTTTGCTTATTTTGGCTCACTGTTTTGTTCTTAACATTGAGCAATTGCTCCTGCGTGTTCATCGGTGTAAATGTAGCTAAAAAAAATTCATTCGACAAGAATAAGAAAAATAGCTAGTTACTTATTTTATTTTTTTAAAGGTCTTGAAATGATATGGGTGTCTTAATTTTGCTTATTTTGGCTCACTGTATTGTACTTAACATTAAGCAATTGCTCCAGCGTGTTCTTAGGTGTAAATGTAGCTAAAAAAAATTCATTCGATAAGAATAAGAAAAATAGTTATTTACTTATTTTTTTTTTTTAAGGTTTTAAAAAGATATATGTGTCTTAATTTTGGTTATTTAGGCTCACTGTATTGTACCTAACATTGAGCAATTGCTCCTGCGTGTTCATCGGTGTAAATTTAGCTACAAAAAATTCATTCGACAAGAATAAGAAAAATAGCTATTTCGTTATTTTCTTTTTTTTAAAGGTCTTAAAAAGATATAGGTGTCTTAATTTTGGTTATTTAGGCTCATTCTATTGCACTTAACAATGAGCAATTGCTCCTGCGTGTTCATCGGTGTAAATGTAGCTAATAAAAATTCATTCGACAAGAATAAGAAAAATAGCTATTTACTTATTTTTTTTTTTAAAGGTCTTGAAATGTAATGGGTGTCTTAATTTTGCTTATTTTGGCTCATTGTATTGTACTTAACATTGAGCAGTTGCTTCTGCGTGTTCTTCGGTGTAAATGTAGCTAAAAAAAATTCATTCGACAGGAATCAGAAAAATAGCTATTTACTTATTTTATTTTTTTTAAGGTTTTAAAAAGATATGGGTGTCTTAATTTTGCTTATTTTGGCTCACTGTTTTGTTCTTAACATTGAGCAATTGCTCCTGCGTGTTCATCGGTGTAAATGTAGCTAAAAAAAATTCATTCGACAAGAATAAGAAAAATAGCTATTTACTTATTTTATTTTTTTAAAGGTCTTGAAATGATATGGGTGTCTTAATTTTGCTTATTTTGGCTCATTGTATTGTACCTAACATTGAGCAATTGCTTCTGTGTGTTAGTCGGTGTAAATGTAGCTAAAAAAAAATTCATTCGACAAGAATACAAAAAATAGCTATATACTAATTTTATTTTTTTAAAGGTCTTGATTTGATATGGGTGTCTTAATTTTGCTTGCTTTGGCTCATTGTATTGTACTTAACATTGAGCAATTGCTCCTGCGCGTTCATCGGTGTAAATGTAGCTAAAAAAAATTCATTGGACAAGAATAAGAAAAATAGCTATTTCGTTATTTTCTTTTTTTTAGAGGTCTTAAAAAGATGTAGGTGTCCTAATTTTGCTTATTTTGGCTCAGTGTACTGTACCTAACATTGAGCAATTGCTTCTGCGTGTTCATCGGTGTAAATGTAGCTAAAAAAAATTCATTCGACAAGAATACAAAAAATAGCTATATACTAATTTTATTTTTTTTAAAGGTCTTGATATGATATGGGTGTCTTAATTTTGCTTGCTTTGGCTCATTGTATTGTACTTAACATTGAGCAGTTGCTTCTGCGTGTTCCTCGGTGTAAATGTAGCTAAAAAAAATTCATTCGACAGGAATCAGAAAAATAGCTATTTACATATTTTATTTTTTTAAAGGTCTTTAAAAGATATAGGTGTCTTAATTTTGGTTATTTAGGCTCACTGTATTGTACTTAACATTGACCAATTGCTCCTGCGTGTTCATCGGTGTAAATGGAGCTAAAAAAAATTCATTCGACAAGAATAAGAAAAATAGCTATATACTTATTTTATTTTTTTTAAAGGTCTTGATATGATATGGGTGTCCTAATTTTGCTTGCTTTGGCTCATTGTATTGTACTTAACATTGAGTAATTGCTCCTGCGCGTTCATCGGTGTAAATGTAGCTAAAAAAAATTCATTCGACAAGAATAAGAAAAATTGCTACTTCGCTATTTTCTTTTTTTTAGAGGTCTTAAAAAGATGTAGGTGTCCTAATTTTGCTTATTTTGGCTCAGTGTACTGTACCTAACATTGAGCAATTGCTTCTGCGTGTTCATCGGTGTAAATGTAGCTAAAAAAAATTCATTCGACAAGAATACAAAAAATAGCTATATACTAATTTTATTTTTTTTAAAGGTCTTGATATGATATGGGTGTCTTAATTTTGCTTATTTTGGCTCACTGTTTTGTTCTTAACATTGAGCAATTGCTCCTGCGTGTTCATCGGTGTAAATGTAGCTAAAAAAAATTCATTCGACAAGAATAAGAAAAATAGCTAGTTACTTATTTTATTTTTTTAAAGGTCTTGAAATGATATGGGTGTCTTAATTTTGCTTATTTTGGCTCAATGTATTGTACTTAACATTAAGCAATTGCTCCAGCGTGTTCTTAGGTGTAAATGTAGCTAAAAAAAATTCATTCGATAAGAATAAGAAAAATAGTTATTTACTTATTTTTTTTTTTTAAGGTTTTAAAAAGATATAGGTGTCTTAATTTTGGTTATTTAGGCTCACTGTATTGTACCTAACATTGAGCAATTGCTCCTGCGTGTTCATCGGTGTAAATTTAGCTACAAAAAATTCATTCGACAAGAATAAGAAAAATAGCTATTTCGTTATTTTCTTTTTTTTAAAGGTCTTAAAAAGATATAGGTGTCTTAATTTTGGTTATTTAGGCTCATTCTATTGCACTTAACAATGAGCAATTGCTCCTGCGTGTTCATCGGTGTAAATGTAGCTAATAAAAATTCATTCGACAAGAATATGAAAAATAGCTATTTACTTATTTTTTTTTTTAAAGGTCTTGAAATGTAATGGGTGTCTTAATTTTGCTTATTTTGGCTCATTGTATTGTACTTAACATTGAGCAGTTGCTTCTGCGTGTTCCTCGGTGTAAATGTAGCTAAAAAAAATTCATTCGACAGGAATCAGAAAAATAGCTATTTACTTATTTTATTTTTTTTAAGGTTTTAAAAAGATATGGGTGTCTTAATTTTGCTCATTTTGGCTCACTGTTTTGTTCTTAACATTGAGCAATTGCTCCTGCGTGTTCATCGGTGTAAATGTAGCTAAAAAAAATTCATTCGACAAGAATAAGAAAAATAGCTATTTACTTATTTTATTTTTTTAAAGGTCTTGAAATGATATGGGTGTCTTAATTTTGCTTATTTTGGCTCATTGTATTGTACCTAACATTGAGCAATTGCTTCTGTGTGTTAGTCGGTGTAAATGTAGCTAAAAAAAAATTCATTCGACAAGAATACAAAAAATAGCTATATACTAATTTTATTTTTTTAAAGGTCTTGATTTGATATGGGTGTCTTAATTTTGCTTGCTTTGGCTCATTGTATTGTACTTAACATTGAGCAATTGCTCCTGCGCGTTCATCGGTGTAAATGTAGCTAAAAAAAATTCATTGGACAAGAATAAGAAAAATAGCTATTTCGTTATTTTCTTTTTTTTAGAGGTCTCAAAAAGATGTAGGTGTCCTAATTTTGCTTATTTTGGCTCAGTGTACTGTACCTAACATTGAGCAATTGCTTCTGCGTGTTCATCGGTGTAAATGTAGCTAAAAAAAATTCATTCGACAAGAATACAAAAAATAGCTATATACTAATTTTATTTTTTTTAAAGGTCTTGATATGATATGGGTGTCTTAATTTTGCTTGCTTTGGCTCATTGTATTGTACTTAACATTGAGCAGTTGCTTCTGCGTGTTCCTCGGTGTAAATGTAGCTAAAAAAAATTCATTCGACAGGAATCAGAAAAATAGCTATTTACATATTTTATTTTTTTAAAGGTCTTTAAAAGATATAGGTGTCTTAATTTTGGTTATTTAGGCTCACTGTATTGTACTTAACATTGACCAATTGCTCCTGCGTGTTCATCGGTGTAAATGGAGCTAAAACAAATTCATTCGACAAGAATAAGAAAAATAGCTATATACTTATTTTATTTTTTTTAAAGGTCTTGATATGATATGGGTGTCCTAATTTTGCTTATTTTGGCTCATTGTATTGTACTTAACATTAAGCCTTTGCTCCAGCGTGTTCTTAGGTGTAAATGTAGCTAAAAAAAATTCATTCGACAAGAATAAGAAAAATAGCTATTTCGTTATTTTCTTTTTTTTAAAGGTCTTAAAAAAATATAGGTGTCTTAGTTTTGGTTATTTAGGCTCACTGTACTGTACTTAACATTGAACAATTGCTCCTGCGTGTTCATCGGTGTAAATGGAGCTAAAAAAAATTCATTCGACAAGAATAAGAAAAATAGTTATTTACTTATTTTATTTTTTTTAAGGTTTTAAAAAGATATGGGTGTCTTAATTTTGCTTATTTTGGCTCACTGTTTTGTTCTTAACATTGAGCAATTGCTCCTGCGTGTTCATCGGTGTAAATGTAGCTAAAAAAAATTCATTCGACAAGAATAAGAAAAATAGCTATTTACTTATTTTATTTTTTTAAAGGTCTTGAAATAATATGGGTGTCTTAATTTTGCTTATTTTGGCTCATTGTATTGTACTTAGCATTGAGCAATTGCTCCTGCGTGTTCATCCGTGTAAATGTAGCTAAAAAAAATTCATTCGACAAGAATAAGAAAAATAGTTATTTACTTATTTTATTTTTTTTAAGGTTTTAAAAAGATATGGGTGTCTTAATTTTGCTTATTTCGGCTCACTGTATTGTATTTAACATTGAGCAGTTGCTTCTGCGTGTTAATCGGTGTAAATGTAGCTAAAAAAAATTCATTCGACAGGAATCAGAAAAATAGCTATTTACTTATTTTATTTTTTTAAAGGCCTTAAAAAGATGTAGGTGTCCTAATTTTGCTTATTTTGGCTCAGTGTATTGTACCTAACATTGAGCAATTGCTTCTGTGTGTTAGTCGGTGTAAATGTAGCTAAAAAAAATTCATTCGACAAGAATACAAAAAATCGCTATATACTAATTTTATTTTTTTTAAAGGTATTAAGAAGATATAGGTGTCTTAATTTTGGTTATTTAGGCTCATTCTATTGCACTTAACAATGAACAATTGCTCTTGCGTGTTCATCGGTGTAAATGTAGCTAATAAAAATTCATTCGACAAGAATAAGAAAAATAGCTATTTACTTATTTTTTTTTTTAAAGGTCTTGAAATGAAATGGGTGTCTTAATTTTGCTTATTTTGGCTCATTGTATTGTACTTAACATTGAGCAGTTGCTTCTGCGTGTTCCTCGGTGTAAATGTAGCTAAAAAAAATTCATTCGACAGGAATCAGAAAAATAGCTATTTACTTATTTTATTTTTTTTAAGGTTTTAAAAAGATATGGGTGTCTTAATTTTGCTTATTTTGGCTCACTGTTTTGTTCTTAACATTGAGCAATTGCTCCTGCGTGTTCATCGGTGTAAATGTAGCTAAACGAAATTCATTCGGCAAGAATACCAAAAATAGCCATATACTTATTTTATTTTTTTTAAAGGTCTTGATATGATATGGGTGTCATAATTTTGCTTATTTCGGCTCATTGTATTGTACTGAACATTAAGCAATTGCTCCTGCGTGTTAATCGGTGTAAATGTAGTTAAAAAAAATTCATTCGACAAGAATAAGCAAAATAGCTATTTACTTATTTTATTTTTTTTAAAGGTCTTGAAGTGATATGGGTGTCTTAATTTTGCTTGCTTTGGCTCATTGTCTTGTTCTTAACATTGAGCAATTGCTCCTGCGTGTTCATCCGTGTAAATGTAGCTAAAAAAAATTCATTCGACAAGAATAAGAAAAATAGCTATTTCGTTATTTTCTTTTTTTTAAAGGTCTTAAAAAGATGTAGGTGTCCTAATTTTGCTTATTTTGGCTCAGTGTACTGTACCTAACATTAAGCAATTGCTTCTGCGTGTTCATCGGTGTAAATGTAGCTAAAAAAAATTCATTCGACAAGAATACGAAAAATATCTATATACTTATTTTATTTTTTTTAAGGTTTTAAAAAGATATGGGTGTCTTAATTTTGCTTATTTTGGCTCACTGTTTTGTTCTTAACATTGAGCAATTGCTCCTGCGTGTTCATCGGTGTAAATGTAGCTAAAAAAAATTCATTCGACAAGAATAAGAAAAATAGCTATTTACTTATTTTATTTTTTTAAAGGTCTTGAAATGATATGGGTGTCTTAATTTTGCTTATTTTGGCTCATTGTATTGTACCTAACATTGAGCAATTGCTCCTGCGTGTTCATCCGTGTAAATGTAGCTAAAAAAAATTCATTCGACAAGAATAAGAAAAATAGTTATTTACTTATTTTATTTTTTTTAAGGTTTTAAAAAGATATGGGTGTCTTAATTTTGCTTATTTCGGCTCACTGTATTGTATTTAACATTGAGCAGTTGCTTCTGCGTGTTAATCGGTGTAAATGTAGCTAAAAAAAATTCATTCGACAGGAATCAGAAAAATAGCTATTTACTTATTTTATTTTTTTAAAGGTCTTAGAAAGATGTAGGTGTCCTAATTCTGCTTATTTTGGCTCAGTGTATTGTACCTAACATTGAGCAATTGCTTCTGTGTGTTAGTCGGTGTAAATGTAGCTAAAAAAAATTCATTCGACAAGAATACAAAAAATAGCTATATACTAATTTTATTTTTTTTAAAGGTCTTGATTTGATATGGGTGTCTTAATTTTGCTTGCTTTGGCTCATTGTATTGTACTTAACATTGAGCAATTGCTCCTGCGCGTTCATCGGTGTAAATGTAGCTAAAAAAAATTCATTGGACAAGAATAAGAAAAATAGCTATTTCGTTATTTTCTTTTTTTTAGAGGTCTTAAAAAGACGTGGGTGTCCTAATGTTGCTTATTTTGGCTCAGTGTACTGTACCTAACATTGAGCAATTGCTTCTGCGTGTTCATCGGTGTAAATGTAGCTAAAAAAAATTCATTCGACAAGAATACAAAAAATAGCTATATACTAATTTTATTTTTTTTAAAGGTCTTGATATGATATGGGTGTCTTAATTTTGCTTGCTTTGGCTCATTGTATTGTACTTAACATTGAGCAGTTGCTTCTGCGTGTTCCTCGGTGTAAATGTAGCTAAAAAAAATTCATTCGACAGGAATCAGAAAAATAGCTATTTACATATTTTATTTTTTTAAAGGTCTTTAAAAGATATAGGTGTCTTAATTTTGGTTATTTAGGCTCACTGTATTGTACTTAACATTGACCAATTGCTCCTGCGTGTTCATCGGTGTAAATGGAGCTAAAAAAAATTCATTCGACAAGAATAAGAAAAATAGCTATATACTTATTTTATTTTTTTTAAAGGTCTTGATATGATATGGGTGTCCTAATTTTGCTTATTTTGGCTCATTGTATTGTACTTAACATTAAGCAATTGCTTCTGCGTGTTCATCGGTGTAAATGTAGCTAAAAAAAATTCATTCGACAAGAATACGAAAAATATCTATATACTTATTTTATTTTTTTTAAGGTTTTAAAAAGATATGGGTGTCTTAATTTTGCTTATTTTGGCTCACTGTTTTGTTCTTAACATTGAGCAATTGCTCCTGCGTGTTCATCGGTGTAAATGTAGCTAAAAAATATTCATTCGACAAGAATAAGAAAAATAGCTATTTACTTATTTTATTTTTTTAAAGGTCTTGAAATGATATGGGTGTCTTAATTTTGCTTATTTTGGCTCATTGTATTGTACCTAACATTGAGCAATTGCTCCTGCGTGTTCATCCGTGTAAATGTAGCTAAAAAAAATTCATTCGACAAGAATAAGAAAAATAGTTATTTACTTATTTTATTTTTTTTAAGGTTTTAAAAAGATATGGGTGTCTTAATTTTGCTTATTTCGGCTCACGGTATTGTATTTAACATTGAGCAATTGCTCCTGCGTGTTCATCGGTGTAAATTTAGCTACAAAAAATTCATTCGACAAGAATAAGAAAAATAGCTATTTCGTTATTTTCTTTTTTTTAAAGGTCTTAAAAAGATATAGGTGTCTTAATTTTGGTTATTTAGGCTCATTCTATTGCACTTAACAATGAGCAATTGCTCCTGCGTGTTCATCGGTGTAAATGTAGCTAATAAAAATTCATTCGACAAGAATAAGAAAAATAGCTATTTACTTATTTTTTTTTTTAAAGGTCTTGAAATGTAATGGGTGTCTTAATTTTGCTTATTTTGGCTCATTGTATTGTACTTAACATTGAGCAATTGCTCCTGCGTGTTCATCCGTGTAAATGTAGCTAAAAAAAATTCATTCGACAAGAATAAGAAAAATAGTTATTTACTTATTTTATTTTTTTAAAGGTCTTGAAATAATATGGGTGTCTTAATTTTGCTTATTTTGGCTCATTGTATTGTACTTAGCATTGAGCAATTGCTCCTGCGTGTTCATCCGTGTAAATGTAGCTAAAAAAAATTCATTCGACAAGAATAAGAAAAATAGTTATTTACTTATTTTATTTTTTTTAAGGTTTTAAAAAGATATGGGTGTCTTAATTTTGCTTATTTCGGCTCACTGTATTGTATTTAACATTGAGCAGTTGCTTCTGCGTGTTAATCGGTGTAAATGTAGCTAAAAAAAATTCATTCGACAGGAATCAGAAAAATAGCTATTTACTTATTTTATTTTTTTAAAGGCCTTAAAAAGATGTAGGTGTCCTAATTTTGCTTATTTTGGCTCAGTGTATTGTACCTAACATTGAGCAATTGCTTCTGTGTGTTAGTCGGTGTAAATGTAGCTAAAAAAAATTCATTCGACAAGAATACAAAAAATCGCTATATACTAATTTTATTTTTTTTAAAGGTATTAAGAAGATATAGGTGTCTTAATTTTGGTTATTTAGGCTCATTCTATTGCACTTAACAATGAACAATTGCTCTTGCGTGTTCATCGGTGTAAATGTAGCTAATAAAAATTCATTCGACAAGAATAAGAAAAATAGCTATTTACTTATTTTTTTTTTTAAAGGTCTTGAAATGAAATGGGTGTCTTAATTTTGCTTATTTTGGCTCATTGTATTGTACTTAACATTGAGCAGTTGCTTCTGCGTGTTCCTCGGTGTAAATGTAGCTAAAAAAAATTCATTCGACAGGAATCAGAAAAATAGCTATTTACTTATTTTATTTTTTTTAAGGTTTTAAAAAGATATGGGTGTCTTAATTTTGCTTATTTTGGCTCACTGTTTTGTTCTTAACATTGAGCAATTGCTCCTGCGTGTTCATCGGTGTAAATGTAGCTAAACGAAATTCATTCGGCAAGAATACCAAAAATAGCCATATACTTATTTTATTTTTTTTAAAGGTCTTGATATGATATGGGTGTCATAATTTTGCTTATTTCGGCTCATTGTATTGTACTGAACATTAAGCAATTGCTCCTGCGTGTTAATCGGTGTAAATGTAGTTAAAAAAAATTCATTCGACAAGAATAAGCAAAATAGCTATTTACTTATTTTATTTTTTTTAAAGGTCTTGAAGTGATATGGGTGTCTTAATTTTGCTTGCTTTGGCTCATTGTCTTGTTCTTAACATTGAGCAATTGCTCCTGCGTGTTCATCCGTGTAAATGTAGCTAAAAAAAATTCATTCGACAAGAATAAGAAAAATAGCTATTTCGTTATTTTCTTTTTTTTAAAGGTCTTAAAAAGATGTAGGTGTCCTAATTTTGCTTATTTTGGCTCAGTGTACTGTACCTAACATTAAGCAATTGCTTCTGCGTGTTCATCGGTGTAAATGTAGCTAAAAAAAATTCATTCGACAAGAATACGAAAAATATCTATATACTTATTTTATTTTTTTTAAGGTTTTAAAAAGATATGGGTGTCTTAATTTTGCTTATTTTGGCTCACTGTTTTGTTCTTAACATTGAGCAATTGCTCCTGCGTGTTCATCGGTGTAAATGTAGCTAAAAAAAATTCATTCGACAAGAATAAGAAAAATAGCTATTTACTTATTTTATTTTTTTAAAGGTCTTGAAATGATATGGGTGTCTTAATTTTGCTTATTTTGGCTCATTGTATTGTACCTAACATTGAGCAATTGCTCCTGCGTGTTCATCCGTGTAAATGTAGCTAAAAAAAAT
Source organism: Psococerastis gibbosa (assembly GCA_963971405.1). Lineage (NCBI taxonomy): Eukaryota > Metazoa > Arthropoda > Insecta > Psocodea > Psocidae > Psococerastis > Psococerastis gibbosa. The sequence goes on along the minus strand of OZ020493.1, from coordinate 10,273,038 downwards.
TCATTCGACAAGAATAAGAAAAATAGTTATTTACTTATTTTATTTTTTTTAAGGTTTTAAAAAGATATGGGTGTCTTAATTTTGCTTATTTCGGCTCACTGTATTGTATTTAACATTGAGCAGTTGCTTCTGCGTGTTAATCGGTGTAAATGTAGCTAAAAAAAATTCATTCGACAGGAATCAGAAAAATAGCTATTTACTTATTTTATTTTTTTAAAGGTCTTAGAAAGATGTAGGTGTCCTAATTCTGCTTATTTTGGCTCAGTGTATTGTACCTAACATTGAGCAATTGCTTCTGTGTGTTAGTCGGTGTAAATGTAGCTAAAAAAAATTCATTCGACAAGAATACAAAAAATAGCTATATACTAATTTTATTTTTTTTAAAGGTCTTGATTTGATATGGGTGTCTTAATTTTGCTTGCTTTGGCTCATTGTATTGTACTTAACATTGAGCAATTGCTCCTGCGCGTTCATCGGTGTAAATGTAGCTAAAAAAAATTCATTGGACAAGAATAAGAAAAATAGCTATTTCGTTATTTTCTTTTTTTTAGAGGTCTTAAAAAGACGTGGGTGTCCTAATGTTGCTTATTTTGGCTCAGTGTACTGTACCTAACATTGAGCAATTGCTTCTGCGTGTTCATCGGTGTAAATGTAGCTAAAAAAAATTCATTCGACAAGAATACAAAAAATAGCTATATACTAATTTTATTTTTTTTAAAGGTCTTGATATGATATGGGTGTCTTAATTTTGCTTGCTTTGGCTCATTGTATTGTACTTAACATTGAGCAGTTGCTTCTGCGTGTTCCTCGGTGTAAATGTAGCTAAAAAAAATTCATTCGACAGGAATCAGAAAAATAGCTATTTACATATTTTATTTTTTTAAAGGTCTTTAAAAGATATAGGTGTCTTAATTTTGGTTATTTAGGCTCACTGTATTGTACTTAACATTGACCAATTGCTCCTGCGTGTTCATCGGTGTAAATGGAGCTAAAAAAAATTCATTCGACAAGAATAAGAAAAATAGCTATATACTTATTTTATTTTTTTTAAAGGTCTTGATATGATATGGGTGTCCTAATTTTGCTTATTTTGGCTCATTGTATTGTACTTAACATTAAGCAATTGCTTCTGCGTGTTCATCGGTGTAAATGTAGCTAAAAAAAATTCATTCGACAAGAATACGAAAAATATCTATATACTTATTTTATTTTTTTTAAGGTTTTAAAAAGATATGGGTGTCTTAATTTTGCTTATTTTGGCTCACTGTTTTGTTCTTAACATTGAGCAATTGCTCCTGCGTGTTCATCGGTGTAAATGTAGCTAAAAAATATTCATTCGACAAGAATAAGAAAAATAGCTATTTACTTATTTTATTTTTTTAAAGGTCTTGAAATGATATGGGTGTCTTAATTTTGCTTATTTTGGCTCATTGTATTGTACCTAACATTGAGCAATTGCTCCTGCGTGTTCATCCGTGTAAATGTAGCTAAAAAAAATTCATTCGACAAGAATAAGAAAAATAGTTATTTACTTATTTTATTTTTTTTAAGGTTTTAAAAAGATATGGGTGTCTTAATTTTGCTTATTTCGGCTCACTGTATTGTATTTAACATTGAGCAATTGCTCCTGCGTGTTCATCGGTGTAAATTTAGCTACAAAAAATTCATTCGACAAGAATAAGAAAAATAGCTATTTCGTTATTTTCTTTTTTTTAAAGGTCTTAAAAAGATATAGGTGTCTTAATTTTGGTTATTTAGGCTCATTCTATTGCACTTAACAATGAGCAATTGCTCCTGCGTGTTCATCGGTGTAAATGTAGCTAATAAAAATTCATTCGACAAGAATAAGAAAAATAGCTATTTACTTATTTTTTTTTTTAAAGGTCTTGAAATGTAATGGGTGTCTTAATTTTGCTTATTTTGGCTCATTGTATTGTACTTAACATTGAGCAGTTGCTTCTGCGTGTTCCTCGGTGTAAATGTAGCTAAAAAAAATTCATTCGACAGGAATCAGAAAAATAGCTATTTACTTATTTTATTTTTTTTAAGGTTTTAAAAAGATATGGGTGTCTTAATTTTGCTCATTTTGGCTCACTCTTTTGTTCTTAACATTGAGCAATTGCTCCTGCGTGTTCATCGGTGTAAATGTAGCTAAAAAAAATTCATTCGACAAGAATAAGAAAAATAGCTATTTACTTATTTTATTTTTTTAAAGGTCTTGAAATGATATGGGTGTCTTAATTTTGCTTATTTTGGCTCATTGTATTGTACCTAACATTGAGCAATTGCTTCTGTGTGTTAGTCGGTGTAAATGTAGCTAAAAAAAAATTCATTCGACAAGAATACAAAAAATAGCTATATACTAATTTTATTTTTTTAAAGGTCTTGATTTGATATGGGTGTCTTAATTTTGCTTGCTTTGGCTCATTGTATTGTACTTAACATTGAGCAATTGCTCCTGCGCGTTCATCGGTGTAAATGTAGCTAAAAAAAATTCATTGGACAAGAATAAGAAAAATAGCTATTTCGTTATTTTCTTTTTTTTAGAGGTCTCAAAAAGATGTAGGTGTCCTAATTTTGCTTATTTTGGCTCAGTGTACTGTACCTAACATTGAGCAATTGCTTCTGCGTGTTCATCGGTGTAAATGTAGCTAAAAAAAATTCATTCGACAAGAATACAAAAAATAGCTATATACTAATTTTATTTTTTTTAAAGGTCTTGATATGATATGGGTGTCTTAATTTTGCTTGCTTTGGCTCATTGTATTGTACTTAACATTGAGCAGTTGCTTCTGCGTGTTCCTCGGTGTAAATGTAGCTAAAAAAAATTCATTCGACAGGAATCAGAAAAATAGCTATTTACATATTTTATTTTTTTAAAGGTCTTTAAAAGATATAGGTGTCTTAATTTTGGTTATTTAGGCTCACTGTATTGTACTTAACATTGACCAATTGCTCCTGCGTGTTCATCGGTGTAAATGGAGCTAAAAAAAATTCATTCGACAAGAATAAGAAAAATAGCTATATACTTATTTTATTTTTTTTAAAGGTCTTGATATGATATGGGTGTCCTAATTTTGCTTATTTTGGCTCATTGTATTGTACTTAACATTAAGCCTTTGCTCCAGCGTGTTCTTAGGTGTAAATGTAGCTAAAAAAAATTCATTCGACAAGAATAAGAAAAATAGCTATTTCGTTATTTTCTTTTTTTTAAAGGTCTTAAAAAAATATAGGTGTCTTAGTTTTGGTTATTTAGGCTCACTGTACTGTACTTAACATTGAACAATTGCTCCTGCGTGTTCATCGGTGTAAATGGAGCTAAAAAAAATTCATTCGACAAGAATAAGAAAAATAGTTATTTACTTATTTTATTTTTTTTAAGGTTTTAAAAAGATATGGGTGTCTTAATTTTGCTTATTTTGGCTCACTGTTTTGTTCTTAACATTGAGCAATTGCTCCTGCGTGTTCATCGGTGTAAATGTAGCTAAAAAAAATTCATTCGACAAGAATAAGAAAAATAGCTATTTACTTATTTTATTTTTTTAAAGGTCTTGAAATAATATGGGTGTCTTAATTTTGCTTATTTTGGCTCATTGTATTGTACTTAGCATTGAGCAATTGCTCCTGCGTGTTCATCCGTGTAAATGTAGCTAAAAAAAATTCATTCGACAAGAATAAGAAAAATAGTTATTTACTTATTTTATTTTTTTTAAGGTTTTAAAAAGATATGGGTGTCTTAATTTTGCTTATTTCGGCTCACTGTATTGTACTTAACATTGAGCAGTTGCTTCTGCGTGTTAATCGGTGTAAATGTAGCTAAAAAAAATTCATTCGACAGGAATCAGAAAAATAGCTATTTACTTATTTTATTTTTTTAAAGGCCTTAAAAAGATGTAGGTGTCCTAATTTTGCTTATTTTGGCTCAGTGTATTGTACCTAACATTGAGCAATTGCTTCTGTGTGTTAGTCGGTGTAAATGTAGCTAAAAAAAATTCATTCGACAAGAATACAAAAAATCGCTATATACTAATTTTATTTTTTTTAAAGGTATTAAGAAGATATAGGTGTCTTAATTTTGGTTATTTAGGCTCATTCTATTGCACTTAACAATGAACAATTGCTCTTGCGTGTTCATCGGTGTAAATGTAGCTAATAAAAATTCATTCGACAAGAATAAGAAAAATAGCTATTTACTTATTTTTTTTTTTAAAGGTCTTGAAATGAAATGGGTGTCTTAATTTTGCTTATTTTGGCTCATTGTATTGTACTTAACATTGAGCAGTTGCTTCTGCGTGTTCCTCGGTGTAAATGTAGCTAAAAAAAATTCATTCGACAGGAATCAGAAAAATAGCTATTTACTTATTTTATTTTTTTTAAGGTTTTAAAAAGATATGGGTGTCTTAATTTTGCTTATTTTGGCTCACTGTTTTGTTCTTAACATTGAGCAATTGCTCCTGCGTGTTCATCGGTGTAAATGTAGCTAAACGAAATTCATTCGGCAAGAATACCAAAAATAGCCATATACTTATTTTATTTTTTTTAAAGGTCTTGATATGATATGGGTGTCATAATTTTGCTTATTTCGGCTCATTGTATTGTACTGAACATTAAGCAATTGCTCCTGCGTGTTAATCGGTGTAAATGTAGTTAAAAAAAATTCATTCGACAAGAATAAGCAAAATAGCTATTTACTTATTTTATTTTTTTTAAAGGTCTTGAAGTGATATGGGTGTCTTAATTTTGCTTGCTTTGGCTCATTGTCTTGTTCTTAACATTGAGCAATTGCTCCTGCGTGTTCATCCGTGTAAATGTAGCTAAAAAAAATTCATTCGACAAGAATAAGAAAAATAGCTATTTCGTTATTTTCTTTTTTTTAAAGGTCTTAAAAAGATGTAGGTGTCCTAATTTTGCTTATTTTGGCTCAGTGTACTGTACCTAACATTAAGCAATTGCTTCTGCGTGTTCATCGGTGTAAATGTAGCTAAAAAAAATTCATTCGACAAGAATACGAAAAATATCTATATACTTATTTTATTTTTTTTAAGGTTTTAAAAAGATATGGGTGTCTTAATTTTGCTTATTTTGGCTCACTGTTTTGTTCTTAACATTGAGCAATTGCTCCTGCGTGTTCATCGGTGTAAATGTAGCTAAAAAAAATTCATTCGACAAGAATAAGAAAAATAGCTATTTACTTATTTTATTTTTTTAAAGGTCTTGAAATGATATGGGTGTCTTAATTTTGCTTATTTTGGCTCATTGTATTGTACCTAACATTGAGCAATTGCTCCTGCGTGTTCATCCGTGTAAATGTAGCTAAAAAAAATTCATTCGACAAGAATAAGAAAAATAGTTATTTACTTATTTTATTTTTTTTAAGGTTTTAAAAAGATATGGGTGTCTTAATTTTGCTTATTTCGGCTCACTGTATTGTATTTAACATTGAGCAGTTGCTTCTGCGTGTTAATCGGTGTAAATGTAGCTAAAAAAAATTCATTCGACAGGAATCAGAAAAATAGCTATTTACTTATTTTATTTTTTTAAAGGTCTTAGAAAGATGTAGGTGTCCTAATTCTGCTTATTTTGGCTCAGTGTATTGTACCTAACATTGAGCAATTGCTTCTGTGTGTTAGTCGGTGTAAATGTAGCTAAAAAAAATTCATTCGACAAGAATACAAAAAATAGCTATATACTAATTTTATTTTTTTTAAAGGTCTTGATTTGATATGGGTGTCTTAATTTTGCTTGCTTTGGCTCATTGTATTGTACTTAACATTGAGCAATTGCTCCTGCGCGTTCATCGGTGTAAATGTAGCTAAAAAAAATTCATTGGACAAGAATAAGAAAAATAGCTATTTCGTTATTTTCTTTTTTTTAGAGGTCTTAAAAAGACGTGGGTGTCCTAATGTTGCTTATTTTGGCTCAGTGTACTGTACCTAACATTGAGCAATTGCTTCTGCGTGTTCATCGGTGTAAATGTAGCTAAAAAAAATTCATTCGACAAGAATACAAAAAATAGCTATATACTAATTTTATTTTTTTTAAAGGTCTTGATATGATATGGGTGTCTTAATTTTGCTTGCTTTGGCTCATTGTATTGTACTTAACATTGAGCAGTTGCTTCTGCGTGTTCCTCGGTGTAAATGTAGCTAAAAAAAATTCATTCGACAGGAATCAGAAAAATAGCTATTTACATATTTTATTTTTTTAAAGGTCTTTAAAAGATATAGGTGTCTTAATTTTGGTTATTTAGGCTCACTGTATTGTACTTAACATTGACCAATTGCTCCTGCGTGTTCATCGGTGTAAATGGAGCTAAAAAAAATTCATTCGACAAGAATAAGAAAAATAGCTATATACTTATTTTATTTTTTTTAAAGGTCTTGATATGATATGGGTGTCCTAATTTTGCTTATTTTGGCTCATTGTATTGTACTTAACATTAAGCAATTGCTTCTGCGTGTTCATCGGTGTAAATGTAGCTAAAAAAAATTCATTCGACAAGAATACGAAAAATATCTATATACTTATTTTATTTTTTTTAAGGTTTTAAAAAGATATGGGTGTCTTAATTTTGCTTATTTTGGCTCACTGTTTTGTTCTTAACATTGAGCAATTGCTCCTGCGTGTTCATCGGTGTAAATGTAGCTAAAAAATATTCATTCGACAAGAATAAGAAAAATAGCTATTTACTTATTTTATTTTTTTAAAGGTCTTGAAATGATATGGGTGTCTTAATTTTGCTTATTTTGGCTCATTGTATTGTACCTAACATTGAGCAATTGCTCCTGCGTGTTCATCCGTGTAAATGTAGCTAAAAAAAATTCATTCGACAAGAATAAGAAAAATAGTTATTTACTTATTTTATTTTTTTTAAGGTTTTAAAAAGATATGGGTGTCTTAATTTTGCTTATTTCGGCTCACTGTATTGTATTTAACATTGAGCAGTTGCTTCTGCGTGTTAATCGGTGTAAATGTAGCTAAAAAAAATTCATTCGACAGGAATCAGAAAAATAGCTATTTACTTATTTTATTTTTTTAAAGGTCTTAAAAAGATGTAGGTGTCCTAATTCTGCTTATTTTGGCTCAGTGTATTGTACCTAACATTGAGCAATTGCTTCTGTGTGTTAGTCGGTGTAAATGTAGCTAAAAAAAATTCATTCGACAAGAATACAAAAAATAGCTATATACTAATTTTATTTTTTTTAAAGGTCTTGATTTGATATGGGTGTCTTAGTTTTGCTTGCTTTGGCTCATTGTATTGTACTTAACATTGAGCAATTGCTCCTGCGCGTTCATCGGTGTAAATGTAGCTAAAAGAAATTCATTGGACAAGAATAAGAAAAATAGCTATTTCGTTATTTTCTTTTTTTTAGAGGTCTTAAAAAGACGTGGGTGTCCTAATTTTGCTTATTTTGGCTCAGTGTACTGTACCTAACATTGAGCAATTGCTTCTGCGTGTTCATCGGTGTAAATGTAGCTAAAAAAAATTCATTCGACAAGAATACAAAAAATAGCTATATACTAATTTTATTTTTTTTAAAGGTCTTGATATGATATGGGTGTCTTAATTTTGCTTGCTTTGGCTCATTGTATTGTACTTAACATTGAGCAGTTGCTTCTGCGTGTTCCTCGGTGTAAATGTAGCTAAAAAAAATTCATTCGACAGGAATCAGAAAAATAGCTATTTACATATTTTATTTTTTTAAAGGTCTTTAAAAGATATAGGTGTCTTAATTTTGGTTATTTAGGCTCACTGTATTGTACTTAACATTGACCAATTGCTCCTGCGTGTTCATCGGTGTAAATGGAGCTAAAAAAAATTCATTCGACAAGAATAAGAAAAATAGCTATATACTTATTTTATTTTTTTTAAAGGTCTTGATATGATATGGGTGTCCTAATTTTGCTTATTTTGGCTCATTGTATTGTACTTAACATTAAGCCTTTGCTCCAGCGTGTTCTTAGGTGTAAATGTAGCTAAAAAAAATTCATTCGACAAGAATAAGAAAAATAGCTATTTCGTTATTTTCTTTTTTTTAAAGGTCTTAAAAAAATAAAGGTGTCTTAGTTTTGGTTATTTAGGCTCACTGTACTGTACTTAACATTGAACAATTGCTCCTGCGTGTTCATCGGTGTAAATGGAGCTAAAAAAAATTCATTCGACAAGAATAAGAAAAATAGTTATTTACTTATTTTATTTTTTTTAAGGTTTTAAAAAGATATGGGTGTCTTAATTTTGCTTATTTTGGCTCACTGTTTTGTTCTTAACATTGAGCAATTGCTCCTGCGTGTTCATCGGTGTAAATGTAGCTAAAAAAAATTCATTCGACAAGAATAAGAAAAATAGCTATTTACTTATTTTATTTTTTTAAAGGTCTTGAAATAATATGGGTGTCTTAATTTTGCTTATTTTGGCTCATTGTATTGTACTTAGCATTGAGCAATTGCTCCTGCGTGTTAATCGGTGTAAATGTAGCTAAAAAAAATTCATTCGACAGGAATCAGAAAAATAGCTATTTACTTATTTTATTTTTTTAAAGGTCTTAAAAAGATGTAGGTGTCCTAATTCTGCTTATTTTGGCTCAGTGTATTGTACCTAACATTGAACAATTGCTTCTGTGTGTTAGTCGGTGTAAATGTAGCTAAAAAAAATTCATTCGACAAGAATACAAAAAATAGCTATATACTAATTTTATTTTTTTTAAAGGTCTTGATTTGATATGGGTGTCTTAGTTTTGCTTGCTTTGGCTCATTGTATTGTACTTAACATTGAGCAATTGCTCCTGCGCGTTCATCGGTGTAAATGTAGCTAAAAAAAATTCATTGGACAAGAATAAGAAAAATAGCTATTTCGTTATTTTCTTTTTTTTAGAGGTCTTAAAAAGACGTGGGTGTCCTAATTTTGCTTATTTTGGCTCAGTGTACTGTACCTAACATTGAGCAATTGCTTCTGCGTGTTCATCGGTGTAAATGTAGCTAAAAAAAATTCATTCGACAAGAATACAAAAAATAGCTATATACTAATTTAATTTTTTTTAAAGGTCTTGATATGATATGGGTGTCTTAATTTTGCTTGCTTTGGCTCATTGTATTGTACTTAACATTGAGCAGTTGCTTCTGCGTGTTCCTCGGTGTAAATGTAGCTAAAAAAAATTCATTCGACAGGAATCAGAAAAATAGCTATTTACATATTTTATTTTTTTAAAGGTCTTTAAAAGATATAGGTGTCTTAATTTTGGTTATTTAGGCTCACTGTATTGTACTTAACATTGACCAATTGCTCCTGCGTGTTCATCGGTGTAAATGGAGCTAAAAAAAATTCATTCGACAAGAATAAGAAAAATAGCTATATACTTATTTTATTTTTTTTAAAGGTCTTGATATGATATGGGTGTCCTAATTTTGCTTATTTTGGCTCATTGTATTGTACTTAACATTAAGCAATTGCTTCTGCGTGTTCATCGGTGTAAATGTAGCTAAAAAAAATTCATTCGACAAGAATACGAAAAATATCTATATACTTATTTTATTTTTTTTAAGGTTTTAAAAAGATATGGGTGTCTTAATTTTGCTTATTTTGGCTCACTGTTTTGTTCTTAACATTGAGCAATTGCTCCTGCGTGTTCATCGGTGTAAATGTAGCTAAAAAATATTCATTCGACAAGAATAAGAAAAATAGCTATTTACTTATTTTATTTTTTTAAAGGTCTTGAAATGATATGGGTGTCTTAATTTTGCTTATTTTGGCTCATTGTATTGTACCTAACATTGAGCAATTGCTCCTGCGTGTTCATCCGTGTAAATGTAGCTAAAAAAAATTCATTCGACAAGAATAAGAAAAATAGTTATTTACTTATTTTATTTTTTTTAAGGTTTTAAAAAGATATGGGTGTCTTAATTTTGCTTATTTCGGCTCACTGTATTGTATTTAACATTGAGCAGTTGCTTCTGCGTGTTAATCGGTGTAAATGTAGCTAAAAAAAATTCATTCGACAGGAATCAGAAAAATAGCTATTTACTTATTTTATTTTTTTAAAGGTCTTAAAAAGATGTAGGTGTCCTAATTCTGCTTATTTTGGCTCAGTGTATTGTACCTAACATTGAGCAATTGCTTCTGTGTGTTAGTCGGTGTAAATGTAGCTAAAAAAAATTCATTCGACAAGAATACAAAAAATAGCTATATACTAATTTTATTTTTTTTAAAGGTCTTGATTTGATATGGGTGTCTTAGTTTTGCTTGCTTTGGCTCATTGTATTGTACTTAACATTGAGCAATTGCTCCTGCGCGTTCATCGGTGTAAATGTAGCTAAAAAAAATTCATTGGACAAGAATAAGAAAAATAGCTATTTCGTTATTTTCTTTTTTTTAGAGGTCTTAAAAAGACGTGGGTGTCCTAATTTTGCTTATTTTGGCTCAGTGTACTGTACCTAACATTGAGCAATTGCTTCTGCGTGTTCCTCGGTGTAAATGTAGCTAAAAAAAATTCATTCGACAGGAATCAGAAAAATAGCTATTTACATATTTTATTTTTTTAAAGGTCTTTAAAAGATATAGGTGTCTTAATTTTGGTTATTTAGGCTCACTGTATTGTACTTAACATTGACCAATTGCTCCTGCGTGTTCATCGGTGTAAATGGAGCTAAAAAAAATTCATTCGACAAGAATAAGAAAAATAGCTATATACTTATTTTATTTTTTTTAAAGGTCTTGATATGATATGGGTGTCCTAATTTTGCTTATTTTGGCTCATTGTATTGTACTTAACATTAAGCCTTTGCTCCAGCGTGTTCTTAGGTGTAAATGTAGCTAAAAAAAATTCATTCGACAAGAATAAGAAAAATAGCTATTTCGTTATTTTCTTTTTTTTAAAGGTCTTAAAAAAATATAGGTGTCTTAGTTTTGGTTATTTAGGCTCACTGTACTGTACTTAACATTGAACAATTGCTCCTGCGTGTTCATCGGTGTAAATGGAGCTAAAAAAAATTCATTCGACAAGAATAAGAAAAATAGTTATTTACTTATTTTATTTTTTTTAAGGTTTTAAAAAGATATGGGTGTCTTAATTTTGCTTATTTTGGCTCACTGTTTTGTTCTTAACATTGAGCAATTGCTCCTGCGTGTTCATCGGTGTAAATGTAGCTAAAAAAAATTCATTCGACAAGAATAAGAAAAATAGCTATTTACTTATTTTATTTTTTTAAAGGTCTTGAAATAATATGGGTGTCTTAATTTTGCTTATTTTGGCTCATTGTATTGTACTTAGCATTGAGCAATTGCTCCTGCGTGTTCATCCGTGTAAATGTAGCTAAAAAAAATTCATTCGACAAGAATAAGAAAAATAGTTATTTACTTATTTTATTTTTTTTAAGGTTTTAAAAAGATATGGGTGTCGTAATTTTGCTTATTTCGGCTCACTGTATTGTACTTAACATTGAGCAGTTGCTTCTGCGTGTTAATCGGTGTAAATGTAGCTAAAAAAAATTCATTCGACAGGAATCAGAAAAATAGCTATTTACTTATTTTATTTTTTTAAAGGTCTTAAAAAGATGTAGGTGTCCTAATTTTGCTTATTTTGGCTCAGTGTATTGTACCTAACATTGAGCAATTGCTTCTGTGTGTTAGTCGGTGTAAATGTAGCTAAAAAAAATTCATTCGACAAGAATACAAAAAATCGCTATATACTAATTTTATTTTTTTTAAAGGTCTTAAGAAGATATAGGTGTCTTAATTTTGGTTATTTAGGCTCACTCTATTGCACTTAACAATGAACAATTGCTCCTGCGTGTTCATCGGTGTAAATGTAGCTAATAAAAATTCATTCGACAAGAATAAGAAAAATAGCTATTTACTTATTTTTTTTTTTAAAGGTCTTGAAATGAAATGGGTGTCTTAATTTTGCTTATTTTGGCTCATTGTATTGTACTTAACATTGAGCAGTTGCTTCTGCGTGTTCCTCGGTGTAAATGTAGCTAAAAAAAATTCATTCGACAGGAATCAGAAAAATAGCTATTTACTTATTTTATTTTTTTTAAGGTTTTAAAAAGATATGGGTGTCTTAATTTTGCTTATTTTGGCTCACTGTTTTGTTCTTAACATTGAGCAATTGCTCCTGCGTGTTCATCGGTGTAAATGTAGCTAAACGAAATTCATTCGGCAAGAATACCAAAAATAGCCATATACTTATTTTATTTTTTTTAAAGGTCTTGATATGATATGGGTGTCATAATTTTGCTTATTTCGGCTCATTGTATTGTACTGAACATTAAGCAATTGCTCCTGCGTGTTAATCGGTGTAAATGTAGTTAAAAAAAATTCATTCGACAAGAATAAGCAAAATAGCTATTTACTTATTTTATTTTTTTTAAAGGTCTTGAAGTGATATGGGTGTCTTAATTTTGCTTGCTTTGGCTCATTGTCTTGTTCTTAACATTGAGCAATTGCTCCTGCGTGTTCATCCGTGTAAATGTAGCTAAAAAAAATTCATTCGACAAGAATAAGAAAAATAGCTATTTCGTTATTTTCTTTTTTTTAATGGTCTTAAAAAGATGTAGGTGTCCTAATTTTGCTTATTTTGGCTCACTGTTTTGTTTTTAACATTGAGCAATTGCTCCTGCGTGTTCATCGGTGTAAATGTAGCTAAAAGAAATTCATTCGACAAGAATACGAAAAATATCTATATACTTATTTTATTTTTTTTAAGGTTTTAAAAAGATATGGGTGTCTTAATTTTGCTTATTTTGGCTCACTGTTTTGTTCTTAACATTGAGCAATTGCTCCTGCGTGTTCATCGGTGTAAATGTAGCTAAAAAAAATTCATTCGACAAGAATAAGAAAAATAGCTATTTACTTATTTTATTTTTTTAAAGGTCTTGAAATGATATGGGTGTCTTAATTTTGCTTATTTTGGCTCATTGTATTGTACCTAACATTGAGCAATTGCTCCTGCGTGTTCATCCGTGTAAATGTAGCTAAAAAAAATTCATTCGACAAGAATAAGAAAAATAGTTATTTACTTATTTTATTTTTTTTAAGGTTTTAAAAAGATATGGGTGTTTTAATTTTGCTTATTTCGGCTCACTGTATTGTACTGAACATTGAGCAGTTGCTTCTCTGTGATAATCGGTGTAAATGTAGCTAAAAAAAATTCATTCGACAGGAATCAGAAAAATAGCTATTTACTTATGTTATTTTTTTAAAGGTCTTAAAAAGATGTAGGTGTCCTAATTCTGCTTATTTTGGCTCAGTGTATTGTACCTAACATTGAGCAATTGCTTCTGTGTGTTAGTCGGTGTAAATGTAGCTAAAAAAAATTCATTCGACAAGAATACAAAAAATAGCTATATACAAATATTATTTTTTTTAAAGGTCTTGATATGATATGGGTGTCTTAATTTTGCTTGCTTTGGCTCATTGTATTGTACTTAACATTGAGCAATTGCTCCTGCGCGTTCATCGGTGTAAATGTAGCTAAAAAAAATTCATTCGACAAGAATAAGAAAAATAGCTATTTCGTTATTTTCTTTTTTTTAGAGGTCTTAAAAAGATGTAGGTGTCCTAATTTTGCTTATCATGGCTCAGTTTACTGTACCGAACATTGAGCAATTGCTTCTGCGTGTTCATCGGTGTAAATGTAGCTAAAAAAAATTCATTCGACAAGAATACAAAAAATAGCTATATACTAATTTTATTTTTTTTAAAGGTCTTGATATGATATGGGTGTCTTAATTTTGCTTGCTTTGGCTCATTGTATTGTACTTAACATTGAGCAATTGCTCCTGCGCGTTCATCGGTGTAAATGTAGCTAAAAAAAATTCATTCGACAAGAATAAGAAAAATTGCTACTTCGTTATTTTCTTTTTTTTAGAGGTCTTAAAAAGATGTAGGTGTCCTAATTTTGCTTATTTTGGCTCAGTGTACTGTACCTAACATTGAGCAATTGCTTCTGCGTGTTCATCGGTGTAATTGTCGCTAAAAAAAATTCATTCGACAAGAATACAAAAAATAGCTATATACTAATTTTATTTTTTTAAAGGTCTTGATATGATATGGGTGTCTTAATTTTGCTTATTTTGGCTCACTGTTTTGTTCTTAACATTGAGCAATTGCTCCTGCGTGTTCATCGGTGTAAATGTAGCTAAAAAAAATTCATTCGACAAGAATAAGAAAAATAGCTAGTTACTTATTTTATTTTTTTAAAGGTCTTGAAATGATATGGGTGTCTTAATTTTGCTTATTTTGGCTCATTGTATTGTACTTAACATTAAGCAATTGCTCCAGCGTGTTCTTAGGTGTAAATGTAGCTAAAAAAAATTCATTCGATAAGAATAAGAAAAATAGTTATTTACTTATTTTTTTTTTTTAAGGTTTTAAAAAGATATAGGTGTCTTAATTTTGGTTATTTAGGCTCACTGTATTGTACCTAACATTGAGCAATTGCTCCTGCGTGTTTATCTGTGTAAATTTAGCTACAAAAAATTCATTCGACAAGAATAAGAAAAATAGCTATTTCGTTATTTTCTTTTTTTTAAAGGTCTTAAAAAGATATAGGTGTCTTAATTTTGGTTATTTAGGCTCATTCTATTGCACTTAACAATGAGCAATTGCTCCTGCGTGTTCATCGGTGTAAATGTAGCTAATAAAAATTCATTCGACAAGAATAAGAAAAATAGCTATTTACTTATTTTTTTTTTTAAAGGTCTTGAAATGTAATGGGTGTCTTAATTTTGCTTATTTTGGCTCATTGTATTGTACTTAACATTGAGCAGTTGCTTCTGCGTGTTCCTCGGTGTAAATGTAGCTAAAAAAAATTCATTCGACAGGAATCAGAAAAATAGCTATTTACTTATTTTATTTTTTTTAAGGTTTTAAAAAGATATGGGTGTCTTAATTTTGCTTATTTTGGCTCACTGTTTTGTTCTTAACATTGAGCAATTGCTCCTGCGTGTTCATCGGTGTAAATGTAGCTAAAAAAAATTCATTCGACAAGAATAAGAAAAATAGCTATTTACTTATTTTATTTTTTTAAAGGTCTTGAAATGATACGGGTGTCTTAATTTTGCTTATTTTGGCTCATTGTATTGTACTTAACATTGAGCAATTGCTCCTGCGTGTTCATCCGTGTAAATGTAGCTAAAAAAAATTCATTCGACAAGAATAAGAAAAATAGTTATTTACTTATTTTATTTTTTTTAAGGTTTTAAAAAGATATGGGTGTCTTAATTTTGCTTATTTCGGCTCACTGTATTGTACTTAACATTGAGCAGTTGCTTCTGCGTGTTAATCGGTGTAAATGTAGCTAAAAAAAATTCATTCGACAGGAATCAGAAAAATAGCTATTTCGTTATTTTCTTTTTTTTAGAGGTCTTAAAAAGATGTAGGTGTCCTAATTTTGCTTATTTTGGCTCAGTGTACTGTACCTAACATTGAGCAATTGCCTCTGCGTGTTCATCGGTGTAAATGTAGCTAAAAAAAATTCATTCGACAAGAATACAAAAAATAGCTATATACTAATTTTATTTTTTTTAAAGGTCTTAAGAAGATATAGGTGTCTTAATTTTGGTTATTTAGGCACACTCTATTGCACTTAACAATGAACAATTGCTCCTGCGTGTTCATCGGTGTAAATGTAGCTAATAAAAATTCATTCGACAAGAATAAGAAAAATAGCTATTTACTTATTTTTTTTTTTAAAGGTCTTGAAATGAAATGGGTGTCTTAATTTTGCTTATTTTGGCTCATTGTATTGTACTTAACATTGAGCAGTTGCTTCTGCGTGTTCCTCGGTGTAAATGTAGCTAAAAAAAATTCATTCGACAGGAATCAGAAAAATAGCTATTTACTTATTTTATTTTTTTTAAGGTTTTAAAAAGATATGGGTGTCTTAATTTTGCTTATTTTGGCTCACTGTTTTGTTCTTAACATTGAGCAATTGCTCCTGCGTGTTCATCGGTGTAAATGTAGCTAAACGAAATTCATTCGGCAAGAATACCAAAAATAGCCATATACTTATTTTATTTTTTTTAAAGGTCTTGATATGATATGGGTGTCATAATTTTGCTTATTTCGGCTCATTGTATTGTACTGAACATTAAGCAATTGCTCCTGCGTGTTAATCGGTGTAAATGTAGTTAAAAAAAATTCATTCGACAAGAATAAGCAAAATAGCTATTTACTTATTTTATTTTTTTTAAAGGTCTTGAAGTGATATGGGTGTCTTAATTTTGCTTGCTTTGGCTCATTGTCTTGTTCTTAACATTGAGCAATTGCTCCTGCGTGTTCATCCGTGTAAATGTAGCTAAAAAAAATTCATTCGACAAGAATAAGAAAAATAGCTATTTCGTTATTTTCTTTTTTTTAATGGTCTTAAAAAGATGTAGGTGTCCTAATTTTGCTTATTTTGGCTCACTGTTTTGTTTTTAACATTGAGCAATTGCTCCTGCGTGTTCATCGGTGTAAATGTAGCTAAAAAAAATTCATTCGACAAGAATACGAAAAATATCTATATACTTATTTTATTTTTTTTAAGGTTTTAAAAAGATATGGGTGTCTTAATTTTGCTTATTTTGGCTCACTGTTTTGTTCTTAACATTGAGCAATTGCTCCTGCGTGTTCATCGGTGTAAATGTAGCTAAAAAAAATTCATTCGACAAGAATAAGAAAAATAGCTATTTACTTATTTTATTTTTTTAAAGGTCTTGAAATGATATGGGTGTCTTAATTTTGCTTATTTTGGCTCATTGTATTGTACCTAACATTGAGCAATTGCTCCTGCGTGTTCATCCGTGTAAATGTAGCTAAAAAAAATTCATTCGACAAGAATAAGAAAAATAGTTATTTACTTATTTTATTTTTTTTAAGGTTTTAAAAAGATATGGGTGTTTTAATTTTGCTTATTTCGGCTCACTGTATTGTACTGAACATTGAGCAGTTGCTTCTCTGTGATAATCGGTGTAAATGTAGCTAAAAAAAATTCATTCGACAGGAATCAGAAAAATAGCTATTTACTTATGTTATTTTTTTAAAGGTCTTAAAAAGATGTAGGTGTCCTAATTCTGCTTATTTTGGCTCAGTGTATTGTACCTAACATTGAGCAATTGCTTCTGTGTGTTAGTCGGTGTAAATGTAGCTAAAAAAAATTCATTCGACAAGAATACAAAAAATAGCTATATACAAATATTATTTTTTTTAAAGGTCTTGATATGATATGGGTGTCTTAATTTTGCTTGCTTTGGCTCATTGTATTGTACTTAACATTGAGCAATTGCTCCTGCGCGTTCATCGGTGTAAATGTAGCTAAAAAAAATTCATTCGACAAGAATAAGAAAAATAGCTATTTCGTTATTTTCTTTTTTTTAGAGGTCTTAAAAAGATGTAGGTGTCCTAATTTTGCTTATCATGGCTCAGTTTACTGTACCGAACATTGAGCAATTGCTTCTGCGTGTTCATCGGTGTAAATGTAGCTAAAAAAAATTCATTCGACAAGAATACAAAAAATAGCTATATACTAATTTTATTTTTTTTAAAGGTCTTGATATGATATGGGTGTCTTAATTTTGCTTGCTTTGGCTCATTGTATTGTACTTAACATTGAGCAATTGCTCCTGCGCGTTCATCGGTGTAAATGTAGCTAAAAAAAATTCATTCGACAAGAATAAGAAAAATTGCTACTTCGTTATTTTCTTTTTTTTAGAGGTCTTAAAAAGATGTAGGTGTCCTAATTTTGCTTATTTTGGCTCAGTGTACTGTACCTAACATTGAGCAATTGCTTCTGCGTGTTCATCGGTGTAATTGTCGCTAAAAAAAATTCATTCGACAAGAATACAAAAAATAGCTATATACTAATTTTATTTTTTTAAAGGTCTTGATATGATATGGGTGTCTTAATTTTGCTTATTTTGGCTCACTGTTTTGTTCTTAACATTGAGCAATTGCTCCTGCGTGTTCATCGGTGTAAATGTAGCTAAAAAAAATTCATTCGACAAGAATAAGAAAAATAGCTAGTTACTTATTTTATTTTTTTAAAGGTCTTGAAATGATATGGGTGTCTTAATTTTGCTTATTTTGGCTCATTGTATTGTACTTAACATTAAGCAATTGCTCCAGCGTGTTCTTAGGTGTAAATGTAGCTAAAAAAAATTCATTCGATAAGAATAAGAAAAATAGTTATTTACTTATTTTTTTTTTTTAAGGTTTTAAAAAGATATAGGTGTCTTAATTTTGGTTATTTAGGCTCACTGTATTGTACCTAACATTGAGCAATTGCTCCTGCGTGTTTATCTGTGTAAATTTAGCTACAAAAAATTCATTCGACAAGAATAAGAAAAATAGCTATTTCGTTATTTTCTTTTTTTTAAAGGTCTTAAAAAGATATAGGTGTCTTAATTTTGGTTATTTAGGCTCATTCTATTGCACTTAACAATGAGCAATTGCTCCTGCGTGTTCATCGGTGTAAATGTAGCTAATAAAAATTCATTCGACAAGAATAAGAAAAATAGCTATTTACTTATTTTTTTTTTTAAAGGTCTTGAAATGTAATGGGTGTCTTAATTTTGCTTATTTTGGCTCATTGTATTGTACTTAACATTGAGCAGTTGCTTCTGCGTGTTCCTCGGTGTAAATGTAGCTAAAAAAAATTCATTCGACAGGAATCAGAAAAATAGCTATTTACTTATTTTATTTTTTTTAAGGTTTTAAAAAGATATGGGTGTCTTAATTTTGCTTATTTTGGCTCACTGTTTTGTTCTTAACATTGAGCAATTGCTCCTGCGTGTTCATCGGTGTAAATGTAGCTAAAAAAAATTCATTCGACAAGAATAAGAAAAATAGCTATTTACTTATTTTATTTTTTTAAAGGTCTTGAAATGATACGGGTGTCTTAATTTTGCTTATTTTGGCTCATTGTATTGTACTTAACATTGAGCAATTGCTCCTGCGTGTTCATCCGTGTAAATGTAGCTAAAAAAAATTCATTCGACAAGAATAAGAAAAATAGTTATTTACTTATTTTATTTTTTTTAAGGTTTTAAAAAGATATGGGTGTCTTAATTTTGCTTATTTCGGCTCACTGTATTGTACTTAACATTGAGCAGTTGCTTCTGCGTGTTAATCGGTGTAAATGTAGCTAAAAAAAATTCATTCGACAGGAATCAGAAAAATAGCTATTTCGTTATTTTCTTTTTTTTAGAGGTCTTAAAAAGATGTAGGTGTCCTAATTTTGCTTATTTTGGCTCAGTGTACTGTACCTAACATTGAGCAATTGCCTCTGCGTGTTCATCGGTGTAAATGTAGCTAAAAAAAATTCATTCGACAAGAATACAAAAAATAGCTATATACTAATTTTATTTTTTTTAAAGGTCTTGATATGATATGGGTGTCTTAATTTTGCTTGCTTTGGCTCATTGTATTGTACTTACCATTGAGCAATTGCTCCTGCGTGTTCATCAGTGTAAATGTAGCTAAAAAAAATTCATTCGACAAGAATAAGAAAAATAGTTATTTACTTATTTTATTTTTTTTAAGGTTTTAAAAAGATATGGGTGTCTTAATATTGCTTATTTCGGCTCACTGTATTGTACTTAACATTGAGCAGTTGCTTTTCTGTGTTAATCGGTGTAAATGTAGCTAAAAAAAATTCATTCGACAGGAATCAGAAAAATAGCTATTTACTTATGTTATTTTTTTAAAGGTCTTAAAAAGATGTAGGTGTCCTAATTTTGCTTATTTTGGCTCAGTGTATTGTACCTAACATTGAGCAATTGCTTCTGTGTGTTAGTCGGTGTAAATGTAGCTAAAAAAAATTCATTCGACAAGAATTCAAAAAATAGCTATATACAAATATTATTTTTTTTAAAGGTCTTGATATGATATGGGTGTCTTAATTTTGCTTGCTTTGGCTCATTGTATTGTACTTAACATTGAGCAATTGCTCCTGCGCGTTCATCGGTGTAAATGTAGCTAAAAAAAATTCATTCGACAAGAATAAGAAAAATAGCTATTTCGTTATTTTCTTTTTTTTAGAGGTCTTTAAAAGATGTAGGTGTCCTAATTTTGCTTAACTTGGCTCAGTGTACTGTACCGAACATTGAGCAATTGCTTCTGCGTGTTCATCGGTGTAAATGTAGCTAAAAAAAATTCATTCGACAAGAATACAAAAAATAGCTATATACTAATTTTATTTTTTTTAAAGGTCTTGGTATGATATGGGTGTCTTAATTTTGCTTGCTTTGGCTCATTGTATTGTACTTAACATTGAGCAATTGCTCCTGCGCGTTCATCGGTGTAAATGTACCTAAAAAAAATTCATTCGACAAGAATAAGAAAAATTGCTATTTCGTTATTTTCTTTTTTTTAGAGGTCTTAAAAAGATGTAGGTGTCCTAATTTTGCTTATTTTGGCTCAGTGTACTGTACCTAACATTGAGCAATTGCTTCTGCGTGTTCATCGGTGTAAATGTAGCTAAAAAAAATTCATTCGACAAGAATAAGAAAAATTGCTATTTCGTTATTTTCTTTTTTTTAGATGTCTTAAAAAGATGTAGGTGTCTTAATTTTGCTTGCTTTGGCTCATTGTATTGTACTTAACATTGAGCAATTGCTCCTGCGCGTTCATCGGTGTAAATGTAGCTAAAAAAAATTCATTGGACAAGAATAAGAAAAATAGCTATTTCGTTATTTTCTTTTTTTTAGAGGTCTTAAAAAGATGTAGGTGTCCTAATTTTGCTTATTTTGGCTCAGTGTACTGTACCTAACATTGAGCAATTGCTTCTGCGTGTTCATCGGTGTAAATGTAGCTAAAAAAAATTCATTCGACAAGAATACAAAAAATAGCTATATACTAATTTTATTTTTTTTAAAGGTCTTGATATGATATGGGTGTCTTAATTTTGCTTATTTTGGCTCACTGTTTTGTTCTTAACATTGAGCAATTGCTCCTGCGTGTTCATCGGTGTAAATGTAGCTAAAAAAAATTCATTCGACAAGAATAAGAAAAATAGCTAGTTACTTATTTTATTTTTTTAAAGGTCTTGAAATGATATGGGTGTCTTAATTTTGCTTATTTTGGCTCACTGTATTGTACTTAACATTAAGCAATTGCTCTAGCGTGTTCTTAGGTGTAAATGTAGCTAAAAAAAATTCATTCGATAAGAATAAGAAAAATAGTTATTTACTTATTTTTTTTTTTTAAGGTTTTAAAAAGATATAGGTGTCTTAATTTTGGTTATTTAGGCTCACTGTATTGTACCTAACATTGAGCAATTGCTCCTGCGTGTTCATCGGTGTAAATTTAGCTAAAAAAAATTCATTCGACAAGAATAAGAAAAATAGCTATTTCGTTATTTTCTTTTTTTTAATGGTCTTAAAAAGATGTAGGTGTCCTAATTTTGCTTATTTTGGCTCACTGTTTTGTTCTTAACATTGAGCAATTGCTCCTGCGTGTTCATCGGTGTAAATGTAGCTAAAAAAAATTCATTCGACAAGAATACGAAATATCTCTATATATTTATTTTATTTTTTTTAAGGTTTTAAAAAGATATGGGTGTCTTAATTTTGCTTATTTTGGCTCACTGTTTTGTTCTTAACATTGAGCAATTGCTCCTGCGTGTTCATCGGTGTAAATGTAGCTAAAAAAAATTCATTCGACAAGAATAAGAAAAATAGCTATTTACTTATTTTATTTTTTTAAAGGTCTTGAAATGATATGGGTGTCTTAATTTTGCTTATTTTGGCTCATTGTATTGTACCTAACATTGAGCAATTGCTCCTGCGTGTTCATCCGTGTAAATGTAGCTAAAAAAAATTCATTCGACAAGAATAAGAAAAATAGTTATTTACTTATTTTATTTTTTTTAAGGTTTTAAAAAGATATGGGTGTTTTAATTTTGCTTATTTCGGCTCACAGTATTGTACTGAACATTGAGCAGTTGCTTCTCTGTGTTAATCGGTGTAAATGTAGCTAAAAAAAATTCATTCGACAGGAATCAGAAAAATAGCTATTTACTTATGTTATTTTTTTAAAGGTCTTAAAAAGATGTAGGTGTCCTAATTCTGCTTATTTTGGCTCAGTGTATTGTACCTAACATTGAGCAATTGCTTCTGTGTGTTAGTCGGTGTAAATGTAGCTAAAAAAAATTCATTCGACAAGAATACAAAAAATAGCTATATACAAATATTATTTTTTTTAAAGGTCTTGATATGATATGGGTGTCTTAATTTTGCTTGCTTTGGCTCATTGTATTGTACTTAACATTGAGCAATTGCTCCTGCGCGTTCATCGGTGTAAATGTAGCTAAAAAAAATTCATTCGACAAGAATAAGAAAAATAGCTATTTCGTTATTTTCTTTTTTTTAGAGGTCTTAAAAAGATGTAGGTGTCCTAATTTTGCTTATCATGGCTCAGTTTACTGTACCGAACATTGAACAATTGCTTCTGCGTGTTCATCGGTGTAAATGTAGCTAAAAAAAATTCATTCGACAAGAATACAAAAAATAGCTATATACTAATTTTATTTTTTTTAAAGGTCTTGATATGATATGGGTGTCTTAATTTTGCTTGCTTTGGCTCATTGTATTGTACTTAACATTGAGCAATTGCTCCTGCGCGTTCATCGGTGTAAATGTAGCTAAAAAAAATTCATTCGACAAGAATAAGAAAAATTGCTACTTCGTTATTTTCTTTTTTTTAGAGGTCTTAAAAAGATGTAGGTGTCCTAATTTTGCTTATTTTGGCTCAGTGTACTGTACCTAACATTGAGCAATTGCTTCTGCGTGTTCATCGGTGTAAATGTCGCTAAAAAAAATTCATTCGACAAGAATACAAAAAATAGCTATATACTAATTTTATTTTTTTAAAGGTCTTGATATGATATGGGTGTCTTAATTTTGCTTATTTTGGCTCACTGTTTTGTTCTTAACATTGAGCAATTGCTCCTGCGTGTTCATCGGTGTAAATGTAGCTAAAAAAAATTCATTCGACAAGAATAAGAAAAATAGCTAGTTACTTATTTTATTTTTTTAAAGGTCTTGAAATGATATGGGTGTCTTAATTTTGCTTATTTTGGCTCATTGTATTGTACTTAACATTAAGCAATTGCTCCAGCGTGTTCTTAGGTGTAAATGTAGCTAAAAAAAATTCATTCGATAAGAATAAGAAAAATAGTTATTTACTTATTTTTTTTTTTTAAGGTTTTAAAAAGATATAGGTGTCTTAATTTTGGTTATTTAGGCTCACTGTATTGTACCTAACATTGAGCAATTGCTCCTGCGTGTTCATCGGTGTAAATTTAGCTACAAAAAATTCATTCGACAAGAATAAGAAAAATAGCTATTTCGTTATTTTCTTTTTTTTAAAGGTCTTAAAAAGATATAGGTGTCTTAATTTTGGTTATTTAGGCTCATTCTATTGCACTTAACAATGAGCAATTGCTCCTGCGTGTTCATCGGTGTAAATGTAGCTAATAAAAATTCATTCGACAAGAATAAGAAAAATAGCTATTTACTTATTTTTTTTTTTAAAGGTCTTGAAATGTAATGGGTGTCTTAATTTTGCTTATTTTGGCTCATTGTATTGTACTTAACATTGAGCAGTTGCTTCTGCGTGTTCCTCGGTGTAAATGTAGCTAAAAAAAATTCATTCGACAGGAATCAGAAAAATAGCTATTTACTTATTTTATTTTTTTTAAGGTTTTAAAAAGATATGGGTGTCTTAATTTTGCTTATTTTGGCTCACTGTTTTGTTCTTAACATTGAGCAATTGCTCCTGCGTGTTCATCGGTGTAAATGTAGCTAAAAAAAATTCATTCGACAAGAATAAGAAAAATAGCTATTTACTTATTTTATTTTTTTAAAGGTCTTGAAATGATACGGGTGTCTTAATTTTGCTTATTTTGGCTCATTGTATTGTACTTAACATTGAGCAATTGCTCCTGCGTGTACATCCGTGTAAATGTAGCTAAAAAAAATTCATTCGACAAGAATAAGAAAAATAGTTATTTACTTATTTTATTTTTTTTAAGGTTTTAAAAAGATATGGGTGTCTTAATTTTGCTTATTTCGGCTCACTGTATTGTACTTAACATTGAGCAGTTGCTTCTGCGTGTTAATCGGTGTAAATGTAGCTAAAAAAAATTCATTCGACAGGAATCAGAAAAATAGCTATTTACTTATTTTATTTTTTTAAAGGTCTTAAAAAGATGTAGGTGTCCTAATTTTGCTTATTTTGGCTCAGAGTATTATACCTAACATTGAGCAATTGCTTCTGTGTGTAAGTCGGTGTAAATGTAGCTAAAAAAAATTCATTCGACAAGAATACAAAAAATAGCTATATACTAATTTTATTTTTTAAAGGTCTTGATTTGATATGGGTGTCTTAATTTTGCTTGCTTTGGCTCATTGTATTGTACTTAACATTGAGCAATTGCTCCTGCGCGTTCATCGGTGTAAATGTAGCTAAAAAAAATTCATTGGACAAGAATAAGAAAAATAGCTATTTCGTTATTTTCTTTTTTTTAGAGGTCTTAAAAAGATGTAGGTGTCCTAATTTTGCTTATTTTGGCTCAGTGTACTGTACCTAACATTGAGCAATTGCCTCTGCGTGTTCATCGGTGTAAATGTAGCTAAAAAAAATTCATTCGACAAGAATACAAAAAATAGCTATATACTAATTTTATTTTTTTTAAAGGTCTTGATATGATATGGGTGTCTTAATTTTGCTTGCTTTGGCTCATTGTATTGTACTTACCATTGAGCAATTGCTCCTGCGTGTTCATCCGTGTAAATGTAGCTAAAAAAAATTCATTCGACAAGAATAAGAAAAATAGTTATTTACTTATTTTATTTTTTTAAGGTTTTAAAAAGATATGGGTGTCTTAATTTTGCTTATTTCGGCTCACTGTATTGTACTTAACATTGAGCAGTTGCTTCTCTGTGTTAATCGGTGTAAATGTAGCTAAAAAAAATTCATTCGACAGGAATCAGAAAAATAGCTATTTACTTATGTTATTTTTTTAAAGGTCTTAAAAAGATGTAGGTGTCCTAATTTTGCTTATTTTGGCTCAATGTATTGTACCTAACATTGAGCAATTGCTTCTGTGTGTTAGTCGGTGTAAATGTAGCTAAAAAAAATTCATTCGACAAGAATACAAAAAATAGCTATATACAAATATTATTTTTTTTAAAGGTCTTGATATGATATGGGTGTCTTAATTTTGCTTGCTTTGGCTCACTGTATTGTACTTAACATTGAGCAATTGCTCCTGCGCGTTCATCGGTGTAAATGTAGCTAAAAAAAATTCATTCGACAGGAATCAGAAAAATAGCTATTTACTTATGTTATTTTTTTAAAGGTCTTAAAAAGATGTAGGTGTCCTAATTTTGCTTATTTTGGCTCAGTGTATTGTACCTAACATTGAGCAATTGCTTCTGTGTGTTAGTCGGTGTAAATGTAGCTAAAAAAAATTCATTCGACAAGAATACAAAAAATAGCTATACACAAATATTATTTTTTTTAAAGGTCTTGATATGATATGGGTGTCTTAATTTTGCTTGCTTTGGCTCATTGTATTGTACTTAACATTGAGCAATTGCTCCTGCGCGTTCATCGGTGTAAATGTAGCTAAAAAAAATTCATTCGACAAGAATAAGAAAAATTGCTATTTCGTTATTTTCTTTTTTTTAGAGGTCTTAAAAAGATGTAGGTGTCCTAATTTTGCTTATTTTGGCTCAGTGTACTGTACCTAACATTGAGCAATTGCTTCTGCGTGTTCATCGGTGTAAATGTAGCTAAAAAAAATTCATTCGACAAGAATACAAAAAATAGCTATATACTAATTTTATTTTTTTTAAAGGTCTTGATATGATATGGGTGTCTTAATTTTGCTTATTTTGGCTCACTGTTTTGTTCTTAACATTGAGAAATTGCTCCTGCGTGTTCATCGGTGTAAATGTAGCTAAAAAAAATTCATTCGACAAGAATAAGAAAAATAGCTATTTAGTTATTTTCTTTTTTTAAAGGTTTTCAACAGATAAAGGTGTCTTAATTTTGCTTATTTTGGCTCATTGTATTGTACCTAACATTGACCAATTGCTCCTGCGTGTTCATCCGTGTAAATGTAGCTACAAAAAATTCATTCGACAAGAATAAGAAAAATAGCTATTTAGTTATTTTCTTTTTTTAAAGGTTTTCAAAAGATAAAGGTGTCTTAATTTTGCTTATTTTGGCTCATTGTATTGTGCCTAACATTGACCAATTGCTCCTGCGTGTTCATCGGTGTAAATGTAGCTACAAAAAATTCATTCGACAAGAATAAGAAAAATAGCTATTTACTTATTTTATTTTTTTAAAGGTCTTAAAAAGATATAGGTGTCCTAATTTTGTTTATTTTGGCTCACTGTATTGTACCTAACATTGAGCAAATGCTCCTGCGTGTTCATCCGTGTAAATGTAGCTACTAAAAATTCACACGACAAGAATAAGAAAAATAGCAATTTAGTTATTTTTTTTTAAAGGTCTGAAAAAGATATAGGTGTCTTAAGTTTGCTTATTTTGGCTCACTGTATTGTACCTAACATTGAGCAATTGCTCCTGCGTGTTCATCGGTGTAAATTTAGCTACCAAAAATTCATTCGACAAGAATAAGAAATATAGCTATTTCGTTATTTTCTTTTTTTTAAAGGTCTTAAAAAGATATAGGTGTCTTAATTTTGGTTATTTAGGCTCATTGTATTGTACTTAACATTGAGCAATTGCTTCTGCGTGTTCATCGGTGTAAATGTAGCTAAAAAAAATTCATTCGATAAGAATAAGAAAAATAGTTATTTACTTATTTTATTATTTTTAAGGTTTTAAAAAGATATGGGTGTCATAATTTTGCTTATTTTGGCTCACTGTATTGTATTTAACATTGAGCAGTTGCTTCTGCGTGTTAATCGGTGTAAATGTAGCTAAAAAAAATTCATTCGACAGGAATCAGAAAAATAGTTATTTACTTATTTTTTTTTTAAAGGTCTTAAAAAGATTTAGGTGTCTTAATTTTGCTTATTTTGGCTCATTGTATTGTACCTAACATTGAGCAAATGCCCCTGCGTGTTCATCCGTGTAAATGTAGCTACAAAAAATTCATTCGACAAGAATAAGAAAAATAGCTATTTAGTTATTTTCTTTTTTTAAAGGTTTTCAAAAGATATAGGTGTCTTAATTTGGCTTATTTTGGCTCAATGTATTGTACCTAACATTGACCAATTGCTCCTGCGTGTTCATCGGTGTAAATGTAGCTACAAAAAATTCATTCGACAAGAATAAGAAAAATAGCTATTTACTTATTTTTTTTTTAAAGGTCTTAAAAAGATTTAGGTGTCTTAATTTTGCTTGCTTTGGCTCATTGTATTGTACTTAACATTGAGCAGTTGCTTCTGCGTGTTCCTCGGTGTAAATGTAGCTAAAAAAAATTCATTCGACAGGAATCAGAAAAATAGCTATTTACATATTTTATTTTTTTAAAGGTCTTTAAAAGATATAGGTGTCTTAATTTTGCTTGCTTTGGCTCATTGTATTGTACTTACCATTGAGCAATTGCTCCTGCGTGTTCATCCGTGTAAATGTAGCTAAAAAAAATTCATTCGACAAGAATAAGAAAAATAGTTATTTACTTATTTTATTTTTTTTAAGGTTTTAAAAAGATATGGGTGTCTTAATTTTGCTTATTTCGGCTCACTGTATTGTACTTAACATTGAGCAGTTGCTTCTCTGTGTTAATCGGTGTAAATGTAGCTAAAAAAAATTCATTCGACAGGAATCAGAAAAATAGCTATTTACTTATGTTATTTTTTTAAAGGTCTTAAAAAGATGTAGGTGTCCTAATTTTGCTTATTTTGGCTCAATGTATTGTACCTAACATTGAGCAATTGCTTCTGTGTGTTAGTCGGTGTAAATGTAGCTAAAAAAAATTCATTCGACAAGAATACAAAAAATAGCTATATACAAATATTATTTTTTTTAAAGGTCTTGATATGATATGGGTGTCTTAATTTTGCTTGCTTTGGCTCACTGTATTGTACTTAACATTGAGCAATTGCTCCTGCGCGTTCATCGGTGTAAATGTAGCTAAAAAAAATTCATTCGACAGGAATCAGAAAAATAGCTATTTACTTATGTTATTTTTTTAAAGGTCTTAAAAAGATGTAGGTGTCCTAATTTTGCTTATTTTGGCTCAGTGTATTGTACCTAACATTGAGCAATTGCTTCTGTGTGTTAGTCGGTGTAAATGTAGCTAAAAAAAATTCATTCGACAAGAATACAAAAAATAGCTATACACAAATATTATTTTTTTTAAAGGTCTTGATATGATATGGGTGTCTTAATTTTGCTTGCTTTGGCTCATTGTATTGTACTTAACATTGAGCAATTGCTCCTGCGCGTTCATCGGTGTAAATGTAGCTAAAAAAAATTCATTCGACAAGAATAAGAAAAATTGCTATTTCGTTATTTTCTTTTTTTTAGAGGTCTTAAAAAGATGTAGGTGTCCTAATTTTGCTTATTTTGGCTCAGTGTACTGTACCTAACATTGAGCAATTGCTTCTGCGTGTTCATCGGTGTAAATGTAGCTAAAAAAAATTCATTCGACAAGAATACAAAAAATAGCTATATACTAATTTTATTTTTTTTAAAGGTCTTGATATGATATGGGTGTCTTAATTTTGCTTATTTTGGCTCACTGTTTTGTTCTTAACATTGAGAAATTGCTCCTGCGTGTTCATCGGTGTAAATGTAGCTAAAAAAAATTCATTCGACAAGAATAAGAAAAATAGCTATTTAGTTATTTTCTTTTTTTAAAGGTTTTCAACAGATAAAGGTGTCTTAATTTTGCTTATTTTGGCTCATTGTATTGTACCTAACATTGACCAATTGCTCCTGCGTGTTCATCCGTGTAAATGTAGCTACAAAAAATTCATTCGACAAGAATAAGAAAAATAGCTATTTAGTTATTTTCTTTTTTTAAAGGTTTTCAAAAGATAAAGGTGTCTTAATTTTGCTTATTTTGGCTCATTGTATTGTGCCTAACATTGACCAATTGCTCCTGCGTGTTCATCGGTGTAAATGTAGCTACAAAAAATTCATTCGACAAGAATAAGAAAAATAGCTATTTACTTATTTTATTTTTTTAAAGGTCTTAAAAAGATATAGGTGTCCTAATTTTGTTTATTTTGGCTCACTGTATTGTACCTAACATTGAGCAAATGCTCCTGCGTGTTCATCCGTGTAAATGTAGCTACTAAAAATTCACACGACAAGAATAAGAAAAATAGCAATTTAGTTATTTTTTTTTAAAGGTCTGAAAAAGATATAGGTGTCTTAAGTTTGCTTATTTTGGCTCACTGTATTGTACCTAACATTGAGCAATTGCTCCTGCGTGTTCATCGGTGTAAATTTAGCTACCAAAAATTCATTCGACAAGAATAAGAAATATAGCTATTTCGTTATTTTCTTTTTTTTAAAGGTCTTAAAAAGATATAGGTGTCTTAATTTTGGTTATTTAGGCTCATTGTATTGTACTTAACATTGAGCAATTGCTTCTGCGTGTTCATCGGTGTAAATGTAGCTAAAAAAAATTCATTCGATAAGAATAAGAAAAATAGTTATTTACTTATTTTATTATTTTTAAGGTTTTAAAAAGATATGGGTGTCATAATTTTGCTTATTTTGGCTCACTGTATTGTATTTAACATTGAGCAGTTGCTTCTGCGTGTTAATCGGTGTAAATGTAGCTAAAAAAAATTCATTCGACAGGAATCAGAAAAATAGTTATTTACTTATTTTTTTTTTAAAGGTCTTAAAAAGATTTAGGTGTCTTAATTTTGCTTATTTTGGCTCATTGTATTGTACCTAACATTGAGCAAATGCCCCTGCGTGTTCATCCGTGTAAATGTAGCTACAAAAAATTCATTCGACAAGAATAAGAAAAATAGCTATTTAGTTATTTTCTTTTTTTAAAGGTTTTCAAAAGATATAGGTGTCTTAATTTGGCTTATTTTGGCTCAATGTATTGTACCTAACATTGACCAATTGCTCCTGCGTGTTCATCGGTGTAAATGTAGCTACAAAAAATTCATTCGACAAGAATAAGAAAAATAGCTATTTACTTATTTTTTTTTTAAAGGTCTTAAAAAGATTTAGGTGTCTTAATTTTGCTTGCTTTGGCTCATTGTATTGTACTTAACATTGAGCAGTTGCTTCTGCGTGTTCCTCGGTGTAAATGTAGCTAAAAAAAATTCATTCGACAGGAATCAGAAAAATAGCTATTTACATATTTTATTTTTTTAAAGGTCTTTAAAAGATATAGGTGTCTTAATTTTGGTTATTTAGGCTCACTGTATTGTACTTAACATTGACCAATTGCTCCTGCGTGTTCATCGGTGTAAATGGAGCTAAAAAAAATTCATTCGACAAGAATAAGAAAAATAGCTATATACTTATTTTATTTTTTTTAAAGGTCTTGATATGATATGGGTGTCCTAATTTTGCTTATTTTGGCTCATTGTATTGTACTTAACATTAAGCCTTTGCTCCAGCGTGTTCTTAGGTGTAAATGTAGCTAAAAAAAATTCATTCGACAAGAATAAGAAAAATAGCTATTTCGTTATTTTCTTTTTTTTAAAGGTCTTAAAAAAATATAGGTGTCTTAGTTTTGGTTATTTAGGCTCACTGTACTGTACTTAACATTGAACAATTGCTCCTGCGTGTTCATCGGTGTAAATGGAGCTAAAAAAAATTCATTCGACAAGAATAAGAAAAATAGTTATTTACTTATTTTATTTTTTTTAAGGTTTTAAAAAGATATGGGTGTCTTAATTTTGCTTATTTTGGCTCACTGTTTTGTTCTTAACATTGAGCAATTGCTCCTGCGTGTTCATCGGTGTAAATGTAGCTAAAAAAAATTCATTCGACAAGAATAAGAAAAATAGCTATTTACTTATTTTATTTTTTTAAAGGTCTTGAAATAATATGGGTGTCTTAATTTTGCTTATTTTGGCTCATTGTATTGTACTTAGCATTGAGCAATTGCTCCTGCGTGTTCATCCGTGTAAATGTAGCTAAAAAAAATTCATTCGACAAGAATAAGAAAAATAGTTATTTACTTATTTTATTTTTTTTAAGGTTTTAAAAAGATATGGGTGTCTTAATTTTGCTTATTTCGGCTCACTGTATTGTACTTAACATTGAGCAGTTGCTTCTGCGTGTTAATCGGTGTAAATGTAGCTAAAAAAAATTCATTCGACAGGAATCAGAAAAATAGCTATTTACTTATTTTATTTTTTTAAAGGTCTTAAAAAGATGTAGGTGTCCTAATTTTGCTTATTTTGGCTCAGTGTATTGTACCTAACATTGAGCAATTGCTTCTGTGTGTTAGTCGGTGTAAATGTAGCTAAAAAAAATTCATTCGACAAGAATACAAAAAATCGCTATATACTAATTTTATTTTTTTTAAAGGTCTTAAGAAGATATAGGTGTCTTAATTTTGGTTATTTAGGCTCACTCTATTGGACTTAACAATGAACAATTGCTCCTGCGTGTTCATCGGTGTAAATGTAGCTAATAAAAATTCATTCGACAAGAATAAGAAAAATAGCTATTTACTTATTTTTTTTTTTAAAGGTCTTGAAATGAAATGGGTGTCTTAATTTTGCTTATTTTGGCTCATTGTATTGTACTTAACATTGAGCAGTTGCTTCTGCGTGTTCCTCGGTGTAAATGTAGCTAAAAAAAATTCATTCGACAGGAATCAGAAAAATAGCTATTTACTTATTTTATTTTTTTTAAGGTTTTAAAAAGATATGGGTGTCTTAATTTTGCTTATTTTGGCTCACTGTTTTGTTCTTAACATTGAGCAATTGCTCCTGCGTGTTCATCGGTGTAAATGTAGCTAAACGAAATTCATTCGGCAAGAATACCAAAAATAGCCATATACTTATTTTATTTTTTTTAAAGGTCTTGATATGATATGGGTGTCATAATTTTGCTTATTTCGGCTCATTGTATTGTACTGAACATTAAGCAATTGCTCCTGCGTGTTAATCGGTGTAAATGTAGTTAAAAAAAATTCATTCGACAAGAATAAGCAAAATAGCTATTTACTTATTTTATTTTTTTTAAAGGTCTTGAAGTGATATGGGTGTCTTAATTTTGCTTGCTTTGGCTCATTGTATTGTACTTAACATTGAGCAATTGCTCCTGCGTGTTCATCCGTGTAAATGTAGCTAAAAAAAATTCATTCGACAAGAATAAGAAAAATAGCTATTTCGTTATTTTCTTTTTTTTAATGGTCTTAAAAAGATGTAGGTGTCCTAATTTTGCTTATTTTGGCTCACTGTTTTGTTCTTAACATTGAGCAATTGCTCCTGCGTGTTCATCGGTGTAAATGTAGCTAAAAAAAATTCATTCGACAAGAATACGAAAAATATCTATATACTTATTTTATTTTTTTTAAGGTTTTAAAAAGATATGGGTGTCTTAATTTTGCTTATTTTGGCTCACTGTTTTGTTCTTAACATTGAGCAATTGCTCCTGCGTGTTCATCGGTGTAAATGTAGCTAAAAAAAATTCATTCGACAAGAATAAGAAAAATAGCTATTTACTTATTTTATTTTTTTAAAGGTCTTGAAATGATATGGGTGTCTTAATTTTGCTTATTTTGGCTCATTGTATTGTACCTAACATTGAGCAATTGCTCCTGCGTGTTCATCCGTGTAAATGTAGCTAAAAAAAATTCATTCGACAAGAATAAGAAAAATAGTTATTTACTTATTTTATTTTTTTTAAGGTTTTAAAAAGATATGGGTGTTTTAATTTTGCTTATTTCGGCTCACTGTATTGTACTGAACATTGAGCAGTTGCTTCTCTGTGTTAATCGGTGTAAATGTAGCTAAAAAAAATTCATTCGACAGGAATCAGAAAAATAGCTATTTACTTATGTTATTTTTTTAAAGGTCTTAAAAAGATGTAGGTGTCCTAATTCTGCTTATTTTGGCTCAGTGTATTGTACCTAACATTGAGCAATTGCTTCTGTGTGTTAGTCGGTGTAAATGTAGCTAAAAAAAATTCATTCGACAAGAATACAAAAAATAGCTATATACAAATATTATTTTTTTTAAAGGTCTTGATATGATATGGGTGTCTTAATTTTGCTTGCTTTGGCTCATTGTATTGTACTTAACATTGAGCAATTGCTCCTGCGCGTTCATCGGTGTAAATGTAGCTAAAAAAAATTCATTCGACAAGAATAAGAAAAATAGCTATTTCGTTATTTTCTTTTTTTTAGAGGTCTTAAAAAGATGTAGGTGTCCTAATTTTGCTTATCATGGCTCAGTTTACTGTACCGAACATTGAGCAATTGCTTCTGCGTGTTCATCGGTGTAAATGTAGCTAAAAAAAATTCATTCGACAAGAATACAAAAAATAGCTATATACTAATTTTATTTTTTTTAAAGGTCTTGATATGATATGGGTGTCTTAATTTTGCTTGCTTTGGCTCATTGTATTGTACTTAACATTGAGCAATTGCTCCTGCGCGTTCATCGGTGTAAATGTAGCTAAAAAAAATTCATTCGACATGAATAAGAAAAATTGCTACTTCGTTATTTTCTTTTTTTTAGAGGTCTTAAAAAGATGTAGGTGTCCTAATTTTGCTTATTTTGGCTCAGTGTACTGTACCTAACATTGAGCAATTGCTTCTGCGTGTTCATCGGTGTAAATGTCGCTAAAAAAAATTCATTCGACAAGAATACAAAAAATAGCTATATACTAATTTTATTTTTTTAAAGGTCTTGATATGATATGGGTGTCTTAATTTTGCTTATTTTGGCTCACTGTTTTGTTCTTAACATTGAGCAATTGCTCCTGCGTGTTCATCGGTGTAAATGTAGCTAAAAAAAATTCATTCGACAAGAATAAGAAAAATAGCTAGTTACTTATTTTATTTTTTTAAAGGTCTTGAAATGATATGGGTGTCTTAATTTTGCTTATTTTGGCTCATTGTATTGTACTTAACATTAAGCAATTGCTCCAGCGTGTTCTTAGGTGTAAATGTAGCTAAAAAAAATTCATTCGATAAGAATAAGAAAAATAGTTATTTACTTATTTTTTTTTTTTAAGGTTTTAAAAAGATATAGGTGTCTTAATTTTGGTTATTTAGGCTCACTGTATTGTACCTAACATTGAGCAATTGCTCCTGCGTGTTCATCGGTGTAAATTTAGCTACAAAAAATTCATTCGACAAGAATAAGAAAAATAGCTATTTCGTTATTTTCTTTTTTTTAAAGGTCTTAAAAAGATATAGGTGTCTTAATTTTGGTTATTTAGGCTCATTCTATTGCACTTAACAATGAGCAATTGCTCCTGCGTGTTCATCGGTGTAAATGTAGCTAATAAAAATTCATTCGACAAGAATAAGAAAAATAGCTATTTACTTATTTTATTTTTTTAAAGGTCTTGAAATGATACGGGTGTCTTAATTTTGCTTATTTTGGCTCATTGTATTGTACTTAACATTGAGCAATTGCTCCTGCGTGTACATCCGTGTAAATGTAGCTAAAAAAAATTCATTCGACAAGAATAAGAAAAATAGTTATTTACTTATTTTATTTTTTTTAAGGTTTTAAAAAGATATGGGTGTCTTAATTTTGCTTATTTCGGCTCACTGTATTGTACTTAACATTGAGCAGTTGCTTCTGCGTGTTAATCGGTGTAAATGTAGCTAAAAAAAATTCATTCGACAGGAATCAGAAAAATAGCTATTTACTTATTTTATTTTTTTAAAGGTCTTAAAAAGATGTAGGTGTCCTAATTTTGCTTATCATGGCTCAGTTTACTGTACCGAACATTGAGCAATTGCTTCTGCGTGTTCATCGGTGTAAATGTAGCTAAAAAAAATTCATTCGACAGGAATAAGAAAAATAGCTATTTCGTTATTTTCTTTTTTTTAGAGGTCTTAAAAAGATGTAGGTGTCCTAATTTTGCTTATCATGGCTCAGTTTACTGTACCGAACATTGAGCAATTGCTTCTGCGTGTTCATCGGTGTAAATGTAGCTAAAAAAAATTCATTCGACAAGAATACAAAAAATAGCTATATACTAATTTTATTTTTTTTAAAGGTCTTGATATGATATGGGTGTCTTAATTTTGCTTGCTTTGGCTCATTGTATTGTACTTAACATTGAGCAATTGCTCCTGCGCGTTCATCGGTGTAAATGTAGCTAAAAAAAATTCATTCGACATGAATAAGAAAAATTGCTACTTCGTTATTTTCTTTTTTTTAGAGGTCTTAAAAAGATGTAGGTGTCCTAATTTTGCTTATTTTGGCTCAGTGTACTGTACCTAACATTGAGCAATTGCTTCTGCGTGTTCATCGGTGTAAATGTCGCTAAAAAAAATTCATTCGACAAGAATACAAAAAATAGCTATATACTAATTTTATTTTTTTAAAGGTCTTGATATGATATGGGTGTCTTAATTTTGCTTATTTTGGCTCACTGTTTTGTTCTTAACATTGAGCAATTGCTCCTGCGTGTTCATCGGTGTAAATGTAGCTAAAAAAAATTCATTCGACAAGAATAAGAAAAATAGCTAGTTACTTATTTTATTTTTTTAAAGGTCTTGAAATGATATGGGTGTCTTAATTTTGCTTATTTTGGCTCATTGTATTGTACTTAACATTAAGCAATTGCTCCAGCGTGTTCTTAGGTGTAAATGTAGCTAAAAAAAATTCATTCGATAAGAATAAGAAAAATAGTTATTTACTTATTTTTTTTTTTTAAGGTTTTAAAAAGATATAGGTGTCTTAATTTTGGTTATTTAGGCTCACTGTATTGTACCTAACATTGAGCAATTGCTCCTGCGTGTTCATCGGTGTAAATTTAGCTACAAAAAATTCATTCGACAAGAATAAGAAAAATAGCTATTTCGTTATTTTCTTTTTTTTAAAGGTCTTAAAAAGATATAGGTGTCTTAATTTTGGTTATTTAGGCTCATTCTATTGCACTTAACAATGAGCAATTGCTCCTGCGTGTTCATCGGTGTAAATGTAGCTAATAAAAATTCATTCGACAAGAATAAGAAAAATAGCTATTTACTTATTTTATTTTTTTAAAGGTCTTGAAATGATACGGGTGTCTTAATTTTGCTTATTTTGGCTCATTGTATTGTACTTAACATTGAGCAATTGCTCCTGCGTGTACATCCGTGTAAATGTAGCTAAAAAAAATTCATTCGACAAGAATAAGAAAAATAGTTATTTACTTATTTTATTTTTTTTAAGGTTTTAAAAAGATATGGGTGTCTTAATTTTGCTTATTTCGGCTCACTGTATTGTACTTAACATTGAGCAGTTGCTTCTGCGTGTTAATCGGTGTAAATGTAGCTAAAAAAAATTCATTCGACAGGAATCAGAAAAATAGCTATTTACTTATTTTATTTTTTTAAAGGTCTTAAAAAGATGTAGGTGTCCTAATTTTGCTTATTTTGGCTCAGTGTATTATACCTAACATTGAGCAATTGCTTCTGTGTGTTAGTCGGTGTAAATGTAGCTAAAAAAAATTCATTCGACAAGAATACAAAAAATAGCTATATACTAATTTTATTTTTTTAAAGGTCTTGATTTGATATGGGTGTCTTAATTTTGCTTGCTTTGGCTCATTGTATTGTACTTAACATTGAGCAATTGCTCCTGCGCGTTCATCGGTGTAAATGTAGCTAAAAAAAATTCATTGGACAAGAATAAGAAAAATAGCTATTTCGTTATTTTCTTTTTTTTAGAGGTCTTAAAAAGATGTAGGTGTCCTAATTTTGCTTATTTTGGCTCAGTGTACTGTACCTAACATTGAGCAATTGCCTCTGCGTGTTCATCGGTGTAAATGTAGCTAAAAAAAATTCATTCGACAAGAATACAAAAAATAGCTATATACTAATTTTATTTTTTTTAAAGGTCTTGATATGATATGGGTGTCTTAATTTTGCTTGCTTTGGCTCATTGTATTGTACTTACCATTGAGCAATTGCTCCTGCGTGTTCATCCGTGTAAATGTAGCTAAAAAAAATTCATTCGACAAGAATAAGAAAAATAGTTATTTACTTATTTTATTTTTTTTAAGGTTTTAAAAAGATATGGGTGTCTTAATTTTGCTTATTTCGGCTCACTGTATTGTACTTAACATTGAGCAGTTGCTTCTCTGTGTTAATCGGTGTAAATGTAGCTAAAAAAAATTCATTCGACAGGAATCAGAAAAATAGCTATTTACTTATGTTATTTTTTTAAAGGTCTTAAAAAGATGTAGGTGTCCTAATTTTGCTTATTTTGGCTCAGTGTATTGTACCTAACATTGAGCAATTGCTTCTGTGTGTTAGTCGGTGTAAATGTAGCTAAAAAAAATTCATTCGACAAGAATACAAAAAATAGCTATATACAAATATTATTTTTTTTAAAGGTCTTGATATGATATGGGTGTCTTAATTTTGCTTGCTTTGGCTCACTGTATTGTACTTAACATTGAGCAATTGCTCCTGCGCGTTCATCGGTGTAAATGTAGCTAAAAAAAATTCATTCGACAGGAATCAGAAAAATAGCTATTTACTTATGTTATTTTTTTAAAGGTCTTAAAAAGATGTAGGTGTCCTAATTTTGCTTATTTTGGCTCAGTGTATTGTACCTAACATTGAGCAATTGCTTCTGTGTGTTAGTCGGTGTAAATGTAGCTAAAAAAAATTCATTCGACAAGAATACAAAAAATAGCTATATACAAATATTATTTTTTTTAAAGGTCTTGATATGATATGGGTGTCTTAATTTTGCTTGCTTTGGCTCATTGTATTGTACTTAACATTGAGCAATTGCTCCTGCGCGTTCATCGGTGTAAATGTAGCTAAAAAAAATTCATTCGACAAGAATAAGAAAAATTGCTATTTCGTTATTTTCTTTTTTTTAGAGGTCTTAAAAAGATGTAGGTGTCCTAATTTTGCTTATTTTGGCTCAGTGTACTGTACCTAACATTGAGCAATTGCTTCTGCGTGTTCATCGGTGTAAATGTAGCTAAAAAAAATTCATTCGACAAGAATACAAAAAATAGCTATATACTAATTTTATTTTTTTTAAAGGTCTTGATATGATATGGGTGTCTTAATTTTGCTTATTTTGGCTCACTGTTTTGTTCTTAACATTGAGAAATTGCTCCTGCGTGTTCATCGGTGTAAATGTAGCTAAAAAAAATTCATTCGACAAGAATAAGAAAAATAGCTATTTAGTTATTTTCTTTTTTTAAAGGTTTTCAAAAGATAAAGGTGTCTTAATTTTGCTTATTTTGGCTCATTGTATTGTACCTAACATTGACCAATTGCTCCTGCGTGTTCATCCGTGTAAATGTAGCTACAAAAAATTCATTCGACAAGAATAAGAAAAATAGCTATTTAGTTATTTTCTTTTTTTAAAGGTTTTCAAAAGATAAAGGTGTCTTAATTTTGCTTATTTTGGCTCATTGTATTGTGCCTAACATTGACCAATTGCTGCTGCGTGTTCATCGGTGTAAATGTAGCTACAAAAAATTCATTCGACAAGAATAAGAAAAATAGCTATTTACTTATTTTATTTTTTTAAAGGTCTTAAAAAGATATAGGTGTCCTAATTTTGTTTATTTTGGCTCACTGTATTGTACCTAACATTGAGCAAATGCTCCTGCGTGTTCATCCGTGTAAATGTAGCTACTAAAAATTCACACGACAAGAATAAGAAAAATAGCAATTTAGTTATTTTTTTTTAAAGGTCTGAAAAAGATATAGGTGTCTTAAGTTTGCTTATTTTGGCTCACTGTATTGTACCTAACATTGAGCAATTGCTCCTGCGTGTTCATCGGTGTAAATTTAGCTACCAAAAATTCATTCGACAAGAATAAGAAATATAGCTATTTCGTTATTTTCTTTTTTTTAAAGGTCTTAAAAAGATATAGGTGTCTTAATTTTGGTTATTTAGGCTCATTGTATTGTACTTAACATTGAGCAATTGCTTCTGCGTGTTCATCGGTGTAAATGTAGCTAAAAAAAATTCATTCGATAAGAATAAGAAAAATAGTTATTTACTTATTTTATTATTTTTAAGGTTTTAAAAAGATATGGGTGTCATAATTTTGCTTATTTTGGCTCACTGTATTGTATTTAACATTGAGCAGTTGCTTCTGCGTGTTAATCGGTGTAAATGTAGCTAAAAAAAATTCATTCGACAGGAATCAGAAAAATAGTTATTTACTTATTTTTTTTTTAAAGGTCTTAAAAAGATTTAGGTGTCTTAGTTTTGCTTATTTTGGCTCATTGTATTGTACCTAACATTGAGCAAATGCCCCTGCGTGTTCATCCGTGTAAATGTAGCTACAAAAAATTCATTCGACAAGAATAAGAAAAATAGCTATTTAGTTATTTTCTTTTTTTAAAGGTTTTCAAAAGATATAGGTGTCTTAATTTGGCTTATTTTGGCTCAATGTATTGTACCTAACATTGACCAATTGCTCCTGCGTGTTCATCGGTGTAAATGTAGCTACAAAAAATTCATTCGACAAGAATAAGAAAAATAGCTATTTACTTATTTTTTTTTTTAAAGGTCTTAAAAAGATTTAGGTGTCTTAATTTTGCTTATTTTGGCTCATTGTATTGCACTTAACATTGAGCAGTTGCTTCTGCGTGTTCATCGGTGTAAATGTAGCTAAAAAAAATTCATTCGACAGGAATCAGAAAAATAGCTATTTACATATTTTATTTTTTTAAAGGTCTTAAAAAGATTTAGGTGTCTTAATTTTGCTTATTTTGGCTCATTGTATTGTACTTAACATTGACCAATTGCTCCTGCGTGTTCATCGGTGTAAATGGAGCTAATAAAAATTCATTCGTTAAGAATAAGAAAAATAGCTATATACTTATTTTATTTTTTTTAAAGGTCTTGATATGATATGGGTGTCCTAATGTTGCTTATTTTGGCTCACTGTATTGTACTTAACATTAAGCATTTGCTCCAGCGTGTTCTTAGGTGTAAATGTAGCTAAAAAAAATTCATTCGACAAGAATAAGAAAAATAGCTATTTCGTTATTTTCTTTTTTTTAAAGGTCTTAAAAAAATATAGGTGTCTTAGTTTTGGTTATTTAGGCTCACTGTACTGTACTTAACATTGAACAATTGCTCCTGCGTGTTCATCGGTGTAAATGGAGCTAAAAAAAATTCATTCGACAAGAATAAGAAAAATAGCTATATACTTATTTTATTTTTTTTAAAGGTCTTGATATGATACTGGTGTCTTAATTTTGCTCGTTTTGGCTCACTAAATTGTACTTAACATTGAGCAGTTGCTTCTGCGTGTTCATCGGTGTAAATGTAGCTAAAAAAAATTCATTCGAGAGGAATCAGAAAAATAGCTATTTACTTATTTTATTTTTTTAAAGGTCTAAAAAAGATATAGGTGTCCTAATTTTGCTTATTTTGGCTCACTGTATTGTACCTAACATTGAGCAAATGCTCCTGCGTGTTCATCCGAGTAAATGTAGCTACTAAAAATTCACACGACAAGAATAAGAAAAATAGCAATTTAGTTATTTTTTTTTAAAGGTCTGAAAAAGATGTAGGTGTCTTAAGTTTGCTTATTTTGGCTCAATGTATTGTACCTAACATTGAGCAATTGCTCCTGCGTGTTCATCGGTGTAAATTTAGCTACAAAAAATTCATTCGACAAGAATAAGAAAAATAGCTATTTCGTTATTTTCTTTTTTTTAAAGGTCTTTAAAAGATATAGGTGTCTTAATTTTGGTTATTTAGGCTCACTGTATTGTTCTTAACATTGGCCAATTGCTCCTGCGTGGTCATCGGTGTAAATGGAGCTAAAAAAAATGCATTCGACAAGAATAAGAAAAATAGCTATATACTTATTTTATTTTTTTTAAAGGTCTTGATATGATATGGGTGTCTTAATTTTGCTTATTGTGGCTCATTGTATTGTACTTAACATTGAGCAGTTGCTTCTGCGTGTTCCTCGGTGTAAATGTAGCTAAAAAAAATTCATTCGACAGGAATCAGAAAAATAGCTATTTAGTTATTTTTTTTTAAAGGTCTGAAAAAGATGTAGGTGTCTTAAGTTTGCTTATTTTGGCTCAATGTATTGTACCTAACATTGAGCAATTGCTCCTGCGTGTTCATCGGTGTAAATTTAGCTACAAAAAATTCATTCGACAAGAATAAGAAAAATAGCTATTTCGTTATTTTCTTTTTTTTAAAGGTCTTTAAAAGATATAGGTGTCTTAATTTTGGTTATTTAGGCTCACTGTATTGTTCTTAACATTGGCCAATTGCTCCTGCGTGGTCATCGGTGTAAATGGAGCTAAAAAAAATGCATTCGACAAGAATAAGAAAAATAGCTATATACTTATTTTATTTTTTTTAAAGGTCTTGATATGATATGGGTGTCTTAATTTTGCTTATTGTGGCTCATTGTATTGTACCTAACATTGAGCAATTGCTCCTGCGTGTTCATCCGTGTAAATGTAGCTAAAAAAAATTCATTCGACAAGAATAAGAAAAATAGTTATTTACTTATTTTATTTTTTTTAAGGTTTTAAAAAGATATGGGTGTTTTAATTTTGCTTATTTCGGCTCACTGTATTGTACTGAACATTGAGCAGTTGCTTCTCTGTGTTAATCGGTGTAAATGTAGCTAAAAAAAATTCATTCGACAGGAATCAGAAAAATAGCTATTTACTTATGTTATTTTTTTAAAGGTCTTAAAAAGATGTAGGTGTCCTAATTCTGCTTATTTTGGCTCAGTGTATTGTACCTAACATTGAGCAATTGCTTCTGTGTGTTAGTCGGTGTAAATGTAGCTAAAAAAAATTCATTCGACAAGAATACAAAAAATAGCTATATACAAATATTATTTTTTTTAAAGGTCTTGATATGATATGGGTGTCTTAATTTTGCTTGCTTTGGCTCATTGTATTGTACTTAACATTGAGCAATTGCTCCTGCGCGTTCATCGGTGTAAATGTAGCTAAAAAAAATTCATTCGACAAGAATAAGAAAAATAGCTATTTCGTTATTTTCTTTTTTTTAGAGGTCTTAAAAAGATGTAGGTGTCCTAATTTTGCTTATCATGGCTCAGTTTACTGTACCGAACATTGAGCAATTGCTTCTGCGTGTTCATCGGTGTAAATGTAGCTAAAAAAAATTCATTCGACAAGAATACAAAAAATAGCTATATACTAATTTTATTTTTTTTAAAGGTCTTGATATGATATGGGTGTCTTAATTTTGCTTGCTTTGGCTCATTGTATTGTACTTAACATTGAGCAATTGCTCCTGCGCGTTCATCGGTGTAAATGTAGCTAAAAAAAATTCATTCGACATGAATAAGAAAAATTGCTACTTCGTTATTTTCTTTTTTTTAGAGGTCTTAAAAAGATGTAGGTGTCCTAATTTTGCTTATTTTGGCTCAGTGTACTGTACCTAACATTGAGCAATTGCTTCTGCGTGTTCATCGGTGTAAATGTCGCTAAAAAAAATTCATTCGACAAGAATACAAAAAATAGCTATATACTAATTTTATTTTTTTAAAGGTCTTGATATGATATGGGTGTCTTAATTTTGCTTATTTTGGCTCACTGTTTTGTTTTTAACATTGAGCAATTGCTCCTGCGTGTTCATCGGTGTAAATGTAGCTAAAAAAAATTCATTCGACAAGAATAAGAAAAATAGCTAGTTACTTATTTTATTTTTTTAAAGGTCTTGAAATGATATGGGTGTCTTAATTTTGCTTATTTTGGCTCATTGTATTGTACTTAACATTAAGCAATTGCTCCAGCGTGTTCTTAGGTGTAAATGTAGCTAAAAAAAATTCATTCGATAAGAATAAGAAAAATAGTTATTTACTTATTTTTTTTTTTTAAGGTTTTAAAAAGATATAGGTGTCTTAATTTTGGTTATTTAGGCTCACTGTATTGTACCTAACATTGAGCAATTGCTCCTGCGTGTTCATCGGTGTAAATTTAGCTACAAAAAATTCATTCGACAAGAATAAGAAAAATAGCTATTTCGTTATTTTCTTTTTTTTAAAGGTCTTAAAAAGATATAGGTGTCTTAATTTTGGTTATTTAGGCTCATTCTATTGCACTTAACAATGAGCAATTGCTCCTGCGTGTTCATCGGTGTAAATGTAGCTAATAAAAATTCATTCGACAAGAATAAGAAAAATAGCTATTTACTTATTTTATTTTTTTAAAGGTCTTGAAATGATACGGGTGTCTTAATTTTGCTTATTTTGGCTCATTGTATTGTACTTAACATTGAGCAATTGCTCCTGCGTGTACATCCGTGTAAATGTAGCTAAAAAAAATTCATTCGACAAGAATAAGAAAAATAGTTATTTACTTATTTTATTTTTTTTAAGGTTTTAAAAAGATATGGGTGTCTTAATTTTGCTTATTTCGGCTCACTGTATTGTACTTAACATTGAGCAGTTGCTTCTGCGTGTTAATCGGTGTAAATGTAGCTAAAAAAAATTCATTCGACAGGAATCAGAAAAATAGCTATTTACTTATGTTATTTTTTTAAAGGTCTTAAAAAGATGTAGGTGTCCTAATTTTGCTTATTTTGGCTCAGTGTATTGTACCTAACATTGAGCAATTGCTTCTGTGTGTTAGTCGGTGTAAGTGTAGCTAAAAAAAATTCATTCGACAAGAATACAAAAAATAGCTATATACTAATTTTATTTTTTTAAAGGTCTTGATTTGATATGGGTGTCTTAATTTTGCTTGCTTTGGCTCATTGTATTGTACTTAACATTGAGCAATTGCTCCTGCGCGTTCATCGGTGTAAATGTAGCTAAAA
This sequence comes from Psococerastis gibbosa, assembly GCA_963971405.1. Lineage (NCBI taxonomy): Eukaryota > Metazoa > Arthropoda > Insecta > Psocodea > Psocidae > Psococerastis > Psococerastis gibbosa. Next base: position 10,229,151 of record OZ020493.1, on the reverse strand, counting down.
AAAATTCATTGGACAAGAATAAGAAAAATAGCTATTTCGTTATTTTCTTTTTTTTAGAGGTCTTAAAAAGATGTAGGTGTCCTAATTTTGCTTATTTTGGCTCAGTGTACTGTACCTAACATTGAGCAATTGCCTCTGCGTGTTCATCGGTGTAAATGTAGCTAAAAAAAATTCATTCGACAAGAATACAAAAAATAGCTATATACTAATTTTATTTTTTTTAAAGGTCTTGATATGATATGGGTGTCTTAATTTTGCTTGCTTTGGCTCATTGTATTGTACTTACCATTGAGCAATTGCTCCTGCGTGTTCATCCGTGTAAATGTAGCTAAAAAAAATTCATTCGACAAGAATAAGAAAAATAGTTATTTACTTATTTTATTTTTTTTAAGGTTTTAAAAAGATATGGGTGTCTTAATTTTGCTTATTTCGGCTCACTGTATTGTACTTAACATTGAGCAGTTGCTTCTCTGTGTTAATCGGTGTAAATGTAGCTAAAAAAAATTCATTCGACAGGAATCAGAAAAATAGCTATTTACTTATGTTATTTTTTTAAAGGTCTTAAAAAGATGTAGGTGTCCTAATTTTGCTTATTTTGGCTCAGTGTATTGTACCTAACATTGAGCAATTGCTTCTGTGTGTTAGTCGGTGTAAATGTAGCTAAAAAAAATTCATTCGACAAGAATACAAAAAATAGCTATATACAAATATTATTTTTTTTAAAGGTCTTGATATGATATGGGTGTCTTAATTTTGCTTGCTTTGGCTCACTGTATTGTACTTAACATTGAGCAATTGCTCCTGCGCGTTCATCGGTGTAAATGTAGCTAAAAAAAATTCATTCGACAGGAATCAGAAAAATAGCTATTTACTTATGTTATTTTTTTAAAGGTCTTAAAAAGATGTAGGTGTCCTAATTTTGCTTATTTTGGCTCAGTGTATTGTACCTAACATTGAGCAATTGCTTCTGTGTGTTAGTCGGTGTAAATGTAGCTAAAAAAAATTCATTCGACAAGAATACAAAAAATAGCTATATACAAATATTATTTTTTTTAAAGGTCTTGATATGATATGGGTGTCTTAATTTTGCTTGCTTTGGCTCATTGTATTGTACTTAACATTGAGCAATTGCTCCTGCGCGTTCATCGGTGTAAATGTAGCTAAAAAAAATTCATTCGACAAGAATAAGAAAAATTGCTATTTCGTTATTTTCTTTTTTTTAGAGGTCTTAAAAAGATGTAGGTGTCCTAATTTTGCTTATTTTGGCTCAGTGTACTGTACCTAACATTGAGCAATTGCTTCTGCGTGTTCATCGGTGTAAATGTAGCTAAAAAAAATTCATTCGACAAGAATACAAAAAATAGCTATATACTAATATTATTTTTTTTAAAGGTCTTGATATGATATGGGTGTCTTAATTTTGCTTATTTTGGCTCACTGTTTTGTTCTTAACATTGAGAAATTGCTCCTGCGTGTTCATCGGTGTAAATGTAGCTAAAAAAAATTCATTCGACAAGAATAAGAAAAATAGCTATTTAGTTATTTTCTTTTTTTAAAGGTTTTCAAAAGATAAAGGTGTCTTAATTTTGCTTATTTTGGCTCATTGTATTGTACCTAACATTGACCAATTGCTCCTGCGTGTTCATCCGTGTAAATGTAGCTACAAAAAATTCATTCGACAAGAATAAGAAAAATAGCTATTTAGTTATTTTCTTTTTTTAAAGGTTTTCAAAAGATAAAGGTGTCTTAATTTTGCTTATTTTGGCTCATTGTATTGTGCCTAACATTGACCAATTGCTCCTGCGTGTTCATCGGTGTAAATGTAGCTACAAAAAATTCATTCGACAAGAATAAGAAAAATAGCTATTTACTTATTTTATTTTTTTAAAGGTCTTAAAAAGATATAGGTGTCCTAATTTTGTTTATTTTGGCTCACTGTATTGAACCTAACATTGAGCAAATGCTCCTGCGTGTTCATCCGTGTAAATGTAGCTACTAAAAATTCACACGACAAGAATAAGAAAAATAGCAATTTAGTTATTTTTTTTTAAAGGTCTGAAAAAGATATAGGTGTCTTAAGTTTGCTTATTTTGGCTCACTGTATTGTACCTAACATTGAGCAATTGCTCCTGCGTGTTCATCGGTGTAAATTTAGCTACCAAAAATTCATTCGACAAGAATAAGAAATATAGCTATTTCGTTATTTTCTTTTTTTTAAAGGTCTTAAAAAGATATAGGTGTCTTAATTTTGGTTATTTAGGCTCATTGTATTGTACTTAACATTGAGCAATTGCTTCTGCGTGTTCATCGGTGTAAATGTAGCTAAAAAAAATTCATTCGATAAGAATAAGAAAAATAGTTATTTACTTATTTTATTATTTTTAAGGTTTTAAAAAGATATGGGTGTCATAATTTTGCTTATTTTGGCTCACTGTATTGTATTTAACATTGAGCAGTTGCTTCTGCGTGTTAATCGGTGTAAATGTAGCTAAAAAAAATTCATTCGACAGGAATCAGAAAAATAGTTATTTACTTATTTTTTTTTTAAAGGTCTTAAAAAGATTTAGGTGTCTTAGTTTTGCTTATTTTGGCTCATTGTATTGTACCTAACATTGAGCAAATGCCCCTGCGTGTTCATCCGTGTAAATGTAGCTACAAAAAATTCATTCGACAAGAATAAGAAAAATAGCTATTTAGTTATTTTCTTTTTTTAAAGGTTTTCAAAAGATATAGGTGTCTTAATTTGGCTTATTTTGGCTCAATGTATTGTACCTAACATTGACCAATTGCTCCTGCGTGTTCATCGGTGTAAATGTAGCTACAAAAAATTCATTCGACAAGAATAAGAAAAATAGCTATTTACTTATTTTTTTTTTTAAAGGTCTTAAAAAGATTTAGGTGTCTTAATTTTGCTTATTTTGGCTCATTGTATTGCACTTAACATTGAGCAGTTGCTTCTGCGTGTTCATCGGTGTAAATGTAGCTAAAAAAAATTCATTCGACAGGAATCAGAAAAATAGCTATTTACATATTTTATTTTTTTAAAGGTCTTAAAAAGATTTAGGTGTCTTAATTTTGCTTATTTTGGCTCATTGTATTGTACTTAACATTGACCAATTGCTCCTGCGTGTTCATCGGTGTAAATGGAGCTAATAAAAATTCATTCGTTAAGAATAAGAAAAATAGCTATATACTTATTTTATTTTTTTTAAAGGTCTTGATATGATATGGGTGTCCTAATGTTGCTTATTTTGGCTCATTGTATTGTACTTAACATTAAGCATTTGCTCCAGCGTGTTCTTAGGTGTAAATGTAGCTAAAAAAAATTCATTCGACAAGAATAAGAAAAATAGCTATTTCGTTATTTTCTTTTTTTTAAAGGTCTTAAAAAAATATAGGTGTCTTAGTTTTGGTTATTTAGGCTCACTGTACTGTACTTAACATTGAACAATTGCTCCTGCGTGTTCATCGGTGTAAATGGAGCTAAAAAAAATTCATTCGACAAGAATAAGAAAAATAGCTATTTCGTTATTTTCTTTTTTTTAAAGGTCTTTAAAAGATATAGGTGTCTTAATTTTGGTTATTAAGGCTCACTGTATTGTTCTTAACATTGGCCAATTGCTCCTGCGTGGTCATCGGTGTAAATGGAGCTAAAAAAAATGCATTCGACAAGAATAAGAAACTTAAACTTACTTATTTTATTTTTTTTAAAGGTCTTGATATGATACTGGTGTCTTAATTTTGCTCGTTTTGGCTCACTAAATTGTACTTAACATTGAGCAGTTGCTTCTGCGTGTTCATCGGTGTAAATGTAGCTAAAAAAAATTCATTCGAGAGGAATCAGAAAAATAGCTATTTACTTATTTTATTTTTTTAAAGGTCTAAAAAAGATATAGGTGTCCTAATTTTGCTTATTTTGGCTCACTGTATTGTACCTAACATTGAGCAAATGCTCCTGCGTGTTCATCCGAGTAAATGTAGCTACTAAAAATTCACACGACAAGAATAAGAAAAATAGCAATTTAGTTATTTTTTTTTAAAGGTCTGAAAAAGATGTAGGTGTCTTAAGTTTGCTTATTTTGGCTCAATGTATTGTACCTAACATTGAGCAATTGCTCCTGCGTGTTCATCGGTGTAAATTTAGCTACAAAAAATTCATTCGACAAGAATAAGAAAAATAGCTATTTCGTTATTTTCTTTTTTTTAAAGGTCTTTAAAAGATATAGGTGTCTTAATTTTGGTTATTAAGGCTCACTGTATTGTTCTTAACATTGGCCAATTGCTCCTGCGTGGTCATCGGTGTAAATGGAGCTAAAAAAAATGCATTCGACAAGAATAAGAAAAATAGCTATATACTTATTTTATTTTTTTTAAAGGTCTTGATATGATATGGGTGTCTTAATTTTGCTTATTGTGGCTCATTGTATTGTACTTAACATTGAGCAGTTGCTTCTGCGTGTTCCTCGGTGTAAATGTAGCTAAAAAAAATTCATTCGACAGGAATCAGAAAAATAGCTATTTACTTATTTTATTTTTTTAAAGGTCTTAAAAAGATATAGGTGTCCTAATTTTGCTTATTTTGGGTCACTGTATTGTACCTAACATTGAACAAATGCCCCTGCGTGTTCATCCGTGTAAATGTAGCTACAAAAAATTCATTCGACAAGAATAAGAAAATAGCTATTTAGTTATTTTCTTTTTTTAAAGGTCTTAAAAAGATATAGGTGTCTTAATTTTGCTTATTTTGGCTCATTGTATTGTACCTAACATTGACCAATTGCTCCTGCGTGTTCATCGGTGTAAATGTAGCTACTAAAAATTCATTCGTCAAGAATAAGCAAAATAGCTATTTCGTTATTTTCTTTTTTTTAAAGGTCTTCAAAAGATATAGGTGTCTTAATTTTGGTTATTTAGGCTCACTGTATTGCACTTAACATTGAGCAATTGCTCCTGCGTGTTCATCGGTGTAAATGTAGCTAAAAAAAATTCATTCGACAAGAATAAGAAAAATAGCTATATACTTATTTTATTTTTTTTTAAAGGTCTTGATATGATATGGGTGTCCTAATTTTGCTTATTTTGGCTCACTGTATAGTACCTAACATTGAGCAAATGCTCCTGCGTGTTCATCCGTGTAAATGTAGCTACAAAAAATTCATTCGACAAGAATAAGAAAAATAGCTATTTAGTTATTTTCTTTTTTTAAAGGTTTTCAAAAGATATAGGTGTCTTAATTTTGCTTATTTTGGCTCAATGTATTGTACCTAACATTGACCAATTGCTCCTGCGTGTTCATCGGTGTAAATGTAGCTACAAAAAATTCATTCGACAAGAATAAGAAAAATAGCTATTTACTTATTTTTTTTTTAAAGGTCTTAAAAAGATTTAGGTGTCTTAGTTTTGCTTATTTTGGCTCACTGTATAGTACCTAACATTGAGCAAATGCTCCTGCGTGTTCCTCGGTGTAAATGTAGCTAAAAAAAATTCATTCGACAGGAATCAGAAAAATAGCTATTTACATATTTTATTTTTTTAAAGGTCTTTAAAAGATATAGGTGTCTTAATTTTGGTTATTTAGTCTCACTGTATTGTACTTAACATTGACCAATTGCTCCTGCGTGTTCATCGGTGTAAATGGAGCTAAAAAAAATTCATTCGACAAGAATAAGAAAAATAGCTATATACTTATTTTATTTTTTTTAAAGGTCTTGATATGATATGGGTGTCCTAATTTTGCTTATTTTGGCTCATTGTATTGTACTTAACATTAAGCATTTGCTCCAGCGTGTTCTTAGGTGTAAATGTAGCTAAAAAAAATTCATTCGACAAGAATAAGAAAAATAGCTATTTCGTTATTTTCTTTTTTTTAAAGGTCTTAAAAAAATATAGGTGTCTTAGTTTTGGTTATTTAGGCTCACTGTACTGTACTTAACATTGAACAATTGCTCCTGCGTGTTCATCGGTGTAAATGGAGCTAAAAAAAATTCATTCGACAAGAATAAGAAAAATAGCTATATACTTATTTTATTTTTTTTAAAGGTCTTGATATGATACTGGTGTCTTAATTTTGCTCGTTTTGGCTCATTAAGTTGCACTTAACATTGAGCAATTGCTCCTGAGTGTTCATTGGTGTAAATGTAGCTAAAAAAAATTCATTCGACAAGAATAAGAAAAATAGCTATTTTTTTTTTTTTTTTTTTAAAGGTCTTGAAATTATATGGGTGTCTTAATTTTGCTTATTTTGGCTCATTGTATTGTACTTAACATTGAGCAGTTGCTTCTGCGTGTTCATCGGTGTAAATGTAGCTAAAAAAAATTCATTCGACAGGAATCAGAAAAATAGCTATTTACTTATTTTATTTTTTTAAAGGTCTTGAAAAGATATAGGTGTCCTAATTTTGCTTATTTTGGCTCACTGTATTGTACCTAACATTAAGCAAATGCTCCTGCGTGTTCATCCGTGTAAATGTAGCTACTAAAAATTCACACGACAAGAATAAGAAAAATAGCAATTTAGTTATTTTTTTTTTAAAGGTCTTAAAAAGATATAGGTGTCTTAATTTTGGTTATTTAGGCTCACTGTATTGTACTTAACATTGAGCAATTGCTTCTGCGTGTTCATCGGTGTAAATGTAGCTAAAAAAAATTCATTCGATAAGAATAAGAAAAATAGTTATTTACTTATTTTATTATTTTTAAGGTTTTAAAAAGATATGGGTGTCATAATTTTGCTTATTTTGGCTCACTGTATTGTATTTAACATTGAGCAGTTGCTTCTGCGTGTTAATCGGTGTAAATGTAGCTAAAAAAAATTCATTCGACAGGAATCAGAAAAATAGTTATTTACTTATTTTTTTTTTAAAGGTCTTAAAAAGATTTAGGTGTCTTAATTTTGCTTATTTTGGCTCATTGTATTGTACCTAACATTGAGCAAATGCCCCTGCGTGTTCATCCGTTTAAATGTAGCTACAAAAAATTCATTCGACAAGAATAAGAAAAATAGCTATTTAGTTATTTTCTTTTTTTAAAGGTTTTCAAAAGATATAGGTGTCTTAATTTGGCTTATTTTGGCTCAATGTATTGTACCTAACATTGACCAATTGCTCCTGCGTGTTCATCGGTGTAAATGTAGCTACAAAAAATTCATTCGACAAGAATAAGAAAAATAGCTATTTACTTATTTTTTTTTTAAAGGTCTTAAAAAGATTTAGGTGTCTTAATTTTGCTTATTTTGGCTCATTGTATTGCACTTAACATTGAGCAGTTGCTTCTGCGTGTTCATCGGTGTAAATGTAGCTAAAAAAAATTCATTCGACAGGAATCAGAAAAATAGCTATTTACATATTTTATTTTTTTAAAGGTCTTAAAAAGATTTAGGTGTCTTAATTTTGCTTATTTTGGCTCATTGTATTGTACTTAACATTGACCAATTGCTCCTGCGTGTTCATCGGTGTAAATGGAGCTAAAAAAAATTCATTCGTTAAGAATAAGAAAAATAGCTATATACTTATTTTATTTTTTTTAAAGGTCTTGATATGATATGGGTGTCCTAATGTTGCTTATTTTGGCTCATTGTATTGTACTTAACATTAAGCATTTGCTCCAGCGTGTTCTTAGGTGTAAATGTAGCTAAAAAAAATTCATTCGACAAGAATAAGAAAAATAGCTATTTCGTTATTTTCTTTTTTTTAAAGGTCTTAAAAAAATATAGGTGTCTTAGTTTTGGTTATTTAGGCTCACTGTACTGTACTTAACATTGAACAATTGCTCCTGCGTGTTCATCGGTGTAAATGGAGCTAAAAAAAATTCATTCGACAAGAATAAGAAAAATAGCTATATACTTATTTTATTTTTTTTAAAGGTCTTGATATGATACTGGTGTCTTAATTTTGCTCGTTTTGGCTCACTAAATTGTACTTAACATTGAGCAGTTGCTTCTGCGTGTTCATCGGTGTAAATGTAGCTAAAAAAAATTCATTCGAGAGGAATCAGAAAAATAGCTATTTACTTATTTTATTTTTTTAAAGGTCTTAAAAAGATATAGGTGTCCTAATTTTGCTTATTTTGGCTCACTGTATTGTACCTAACATTGAGCAAATGCTCCTGCGTGTTCATCCGAGTAAATGTAGCTACTAAAAATTCACACGACAAGAATAAGAAAAATAGCAATTTAGTTATTTTTTTTTAAAGGTCTGAAAAAGATATAGGTGTCTTAAGTTTGCTTATTTTGGCTCAATGTATTGTACCTAACATTGAGCAATTGCTCCTGCGTGTTCATCGGTGTAAATTTAGCTACAAAAAATTCATTCGACAAGAATAAGAAAAATAGCTATATACTTATTTTATTTTTTTTAAAGGTCTTGATATGATACTGGTGTCTTAATTTTGCTCGTTTTGGCTCACTAAATTGTACTTAACATTGAGCAGTTGCTTCTGCGTGTTCATCGGTGTAAATGTAGCTAAAAAAAATTCATTCGAGAGGAATCAGAAAAATAGCTATTTACTTATTTTATTTTTTTAAAGGTCTTAAAAAGATATAGGTGTCCTAATTTTGCTTATTTTGGCTCACTGTATTGTACCTAACATTGAGCAAATGCTCCTGCGTGTTCATCCGAGTAAATGTAGCTACTAAAAATTCACACGACAAGAATAAGAAAAATAGCAATTTAGTTATTTTTTTTTAAAGGTCTGAAAAAGATATAGGTGTCTTAAGTTTGCTTATTTTGGCTCAATGTATTGTACCTAACATTGAGCAATTGCTCCTGCGTGTTCATCGGTGTAAATTTAGCTACAAAAAATTCATTCGACAAGAATAAGAAAAATAGCTATTTCGTTATTTTCTTTTTTTTAAAGGTCTTTAAAAGATATAGGTGTCTTAATTTTGGTTATTTAGGCTCACTGTATTGTTCTTAACATTGGCCAATTGCTCCTGCGTGGTCATCGGTGTAAATGGAGCTAAAAAAAATGCATTCGACAAGAATAAGAAAAATAGCTATATACTTATTTTATTTTTTTTAAAGGTCTTGATATGATATGGGAGTCTTAATTTTGCTTATTGTGGCTCATTGTATTGTACTTAACATTGAGCAGTTGCTTCTGCGTGTTCCTCGGTGTAAATGTAGCTAAAAAAAATTCATTCGACAGGAATCAGAAAAATAGCTATTTACTTATTTTATTTTTTTAAAGGTCTTAAAAAGATATAGGTGTCCTAATTTTGCTTATTTTGGGTCACTGTATTGTACCTAACATTGAACAAATGCCCCTGCGTGTTCATTCGTGTAAATGTAGCTACAAAAAATTCATTCGACAAGAATAAGAAAATAGCTATTTAGTTATTTTCTTTTTTTAAAGGTCTTAAAAAGATATAGGTGTCTTAATTTTGCTTATTTTGGCTCATTGTATTGTACCTAACATTGACCAATTGCTCCTGCGTGTTCATCGGTGTAAATGTAGCTACTAAAAATTCATTCGACAAGAATAAGAAAAATAGCTATATACTTATTTTATTTTTTTTAAAGGTCTTGATATGATATGGGTGTCCTAATGTTGCTTATTTTGGCTCATTGTATTGTACTTAACATTAAGCATTTGCTCCAGCGTGTTCTTAGGTGTAAATGTAGCTAAAAAAAATTCATTCGACAAGAATAAGAAAAATAGCTATTTCGTTATTTTCTTTTTTTTAAAGGTCTTAAAAAAATATAGGTGTCTTAGTTTTGGTTATTTAGGCTCACTGTACTGTACTTAACATTGAACAATTGCTCCTGCGTGTTCATCGGTGTAAATGGAGCTAAAAAAAATTCATTCGACAAGAATAAGAAAAATAGCTATATACTTATTTTATTTTTTTTAAAGGTCTTGATATGATACTGGTGTCTTAATTTTGCTCGTTTTGGCTCACTAAATTGTACTTAACATTGAGCAGTTGCTTCTGCGTGTTCATCGGTGTAAATGTAGCTAAAAAAAATTCATTCGAGAGGAATCAGAAAAATAGCTATTTACTTATTTTATTTTTTTAAAGGTCTTAAAAAGATATAGGTGTCCTAATTTTGCTTATTTTGGCTCACTGTATTGTACCTAACATTGAGCAAATGCTCCTGCGTGTTCATCCGAGTAAATGTAGCTACTAAAAATTCACACGACAAGAATAAGAAAAATAGCAATTTAGTTATTTTTTTTTAAAGGTCTGAAAAAGATATAGGTGTCTTAAGTTTGCTTATTTTGGCTCAATGTATTGTACCTAACATTGAGCAATTGCTCCTTCGTGTTCATCGGTGTAAATTTAGCTACAAAAAATTCATTCGACAAGAATAAGAAAAATAGCTATATACTTATTTTATTTTTTTTAAAGGTCTTGATATGATACTGGTGTCTTAATTTTGCTCGTTTTGGCTCACTAAATTGTACTTAACATTGAGCAGTTGCTTCTGCGTGTTCATCGGTGTAAATGTAGCTAAAAAAAATTCATTCGAGAGGAATCAGAAAAATAGCTATTTACTTATTTTATTTTTTTAAAGGTCTTAAAAAGATATAGGTGTCCTAATTTTGCTTATTTTGGCTCACTGTATTGTACCTAACATTGAGCAAATGCTCCTGCGTGTTCATCCGAGTAAATGTAGCTACTAAAAATTGACACGACAAGAATAAGAAAAATAGCAATTTAGTTATTTTTTTTTAAAGGTCTGAAAAAGATATAGGTGTCTTAAGTTTGCTTATTTTGGCTCAATGTATTGTACCTAACATTGAGCAATTGCTCCTGCGTGTTCATCGGTGTAAATTTAGCTACAAAAAATTCATTCGACAAGAATAAGAAAAATAGCTATTTCGTTATTTTCTTTTTTTTAAAGGTCTTTAAAAGATATAGGTGTCTTAATTTTGGTTATTTAGGCTCACTGTATTGTTCTTAACATTGGCCAATTGCTCCTGCGTGGTCATCGGTGTAAATGGAGCTAAAAAAAATGCATTCGACAAGCATAAGAAAAATAGCTATATACTTATTTTATTTTTTTTAAAGGTCTTGATATGATATGGGAGTCTTAATTTTGCTTATTGTGGCTCATTGTATTGTACTTAACATTGAGCAGTTGCTTCTGCGTGTTCCTCGGTGTAAATGTAGCTAAAAAAAATTCATTCGACAGGAATCAGAAAAATAGCTATTTACTTATTTTATTTTTTTAAAGGTCTTAAAAAGATATAGGTGTCCTAATTTTGCTTATTTTGGGTCACTGTATTGTACCTAACATTGAACAAATGCCCCTGCGTGTTCATCCGTGTAAATGTAGCTACAAAAAATTCATTCGACAAGAATAAGAAAATAGCTATTTAGTTATTTTCTTTTTTTAAAGGTCTTAAAAAGATATAGGTGTCTTAATTTTGCTTATTTTGGCTCATTGTATTGTACCTAACATTGACCAATTGCTCCTGCGTGTTCATCGGTGTAAATGTAGCTACTAAAAATTCATTCGTCAAGAATAAGCAAAATAGCTATTTCGTTATTTTCTTTTTTTTAAAGGTCTTCAAAAGATATAGGTGTCTTAATTTTGGTTATTTAGGCTCACTGTATTGCACTTAACATTGAGCAATTGCTCCTGCGTGTTCATCGGTGTAAATGTAGCTAAAAAAAATTCATTCGACAAGAATAAGAAAAATAGCTATATACTTATTTTATTTTTTTTTAAAGGTCTTGATATGATATGGGTGTCCTAATTTTGCTTATTTTGGCTCACTGTATAGTACCTAACATTGAGCAAATGCTCCTGCGTGTTCATCCGTGTAAATGTAGCTACAAAAAATTCATTCGACAAGAATAAGAAAAATAGCTATTTAGTTATTTTCTTTTTTTAAAGGTTTTCAAAAGATATAGGTGTCTTAATTTTGCTTATTTTGGCTCAATGTATTGTACCTAACATTGACCAATTGCTCCTGCGTGTTCATCGGTGTAAATGTAGCTACAAAAAATTCATTCGACAAGAATAAGAAAAATAGCTATTTACTTATTTTTTTTTTAAAGGTCTTAAAAAGATTTAGGTGTCTTAGTTTTGCTTATTTTGGCTCACTGTATAGTACCTAACATTGAGCAAATGCTCCTGCGTGTTCCTCGGTGTAAATGTAGCTAAAAAAAATTCATTCGACAGGAATCAGAAAAATAGCTATTTACATATTTTATTTTTTTAAAGGTCTTTAAAAGATATAGGTGTCTTAATTTTGGTTATTTAGTCTCACTGTATTGTACTTAACATTGACCAATTGCTCCTGCGTGTTCATCGGTGTAAATGGAGCTAAAAAAAATTCATTCGACAAGAATAAGAAAAATAGCTATATACTTATTTTATTTTTTTTAAAGGTCTTGATATGATATGGGTGTCCTAATTTTGCTTATTTTGGCTCATTGTATTGTACTTAACATTAAGCATTTGCTCCAGCGTGTTCTTAGGTGTAAATGTAGCTAAAAAAAATTCATTCGACAAGAATAAGAAAAATAGCTATTTCGTTATTTTCTTTTTTTTAAAGGTCTTAAAAAAATATAGGTGTCTTAGTTTTGGTTATTTAGGCTCACTGTACTGTACTTAACATTGAACAATTGCTCCTGCGTGTTCATCGGTGTAAATGGAGCTAAAAAAAATTCATTCGACAAGAATAAGAAAAATAGCTATATACTTATTTTATTTTTTTTAAAGGTCTTGATATGATACTGGTGTCTTAATTTTGCTCGTTTTGGCTCATTAAGTTGCACTTAACATTGAGCAATTGCTCCTGAGTGTTCATTGGTGTAAATGTAGCTAAAAAAAATTCATTCGACAAGAATAAGAAAAATAGCTATTTTTTTTTTTTTTTTTAAAGGTCTTGAAATGATATGGGTGTCTTAATTTTGCTTATTTTGGCTCATTGTATTGTACTTAACATTGAGCAGTTGCTTCTGCGTGTTCATCGGTGTAAATGTAGCTAAAAAAAATTCATTCGACAGGAATCAGAAAAATAGCTATTTACTTATTTTATTTTTTTAAAGGTCTTGAAAAGATATAGGTGTCCCAATTTTGCTTATTTTGGCTCACTGTATTGTACCTAACATTAAGCAAATGCTCCTGCGTGTTCATCCGTGTAAATGTAGCTACTAAAAATTCACACGACAAGAATAAGAAAAATAGCAATTTAGTTATTTTTTTTTTAAAGGTCTTAAAAAGATATAGGTGTCTTAATTTTGGTTATTTAGGCTCATTGTATTGTACTTAACATTGAGCAATTGCTTCTGCGTGTTCATCGGTGTAAATGTAGCTAAAAAAAATTCATTCGATAAGAATAAGAAAAATAGTTATTTACTTATTTTATTATTTTTAAGGTTTTAAAAAGATATGGGTGTCATAATTTTGCTTATTTTGGCTCACTGTATTGTATTTAACATTGAGCAGTTGCTTCTGCGTGTTAATCGGTGTAAATGTAGCTAAAAAAAATTCATTCGACAGGAATCAGAAAAATAGTTATTTACTTATTTTTTTTTTAAAGGTCTTAAAAAGATTTAGGTGTCTTAATTTTGCTTATTTTGGCTCATTGTATTGTACCTAACATTGAGCAAATGCCCCTGCGTGTTCATCCGTGTAAATGTAGCTACAAAAAATTCATTCGACAAGAATAAGAAAAATAGCTATTTAGTTATTTTCTTTTTTTAAAGGTTTTCAAAAGATATAGGTGTCTTAATTTGGCTTATTTTGGCTCAATGTATTGTACCTAACATTGACCAATTGCTCCTGCGTGTTCATCGGTGTAAATGTAGCTACAAAAAATTCATTCGACAAGAATAAGAAAAATAGCTATTTACTTATTTTTTTTTTAAAGGTCTTCAAAAGATATAGGTGTCTTAATTTTGGTTATTTAGGCTCACTGTATTGCACTTAACATTGAGCAATTGCTCCTGCGTGTTCATCGGTGTAAATGTAGCTAAAAAAAATTCATTTGACAAGAATAAGAGAAATAGCTATATACTTATTTTATTTTTTTTTAAAGGTCTTGATATGATATGGGTGTCCTAATTTTGCTTATTTTGGCTCACTGTATAGTACCTAACATTGAGCAAATGCTCCTGCGTGTTCATCCGTGTAAATGTAGCTACAAAAAATTCATTCGACAAGAATAAGAAAAATAGCTATTTAGTTATTTTCTTTTTTTAAAGGTTTTCAAAAGATATAGGTGTCTTAATTTTGCTTATTTTGGCTCAATGTATTGTACCTAACATTGACAAAATTCATTCGACAAGAATAAGAAAAATAGCTATTTACTTATTTTTTTTTTAAAGGTCTTAAAAAGATTTAGGTGTCTTAGTTTTGCTTATTTTGGCTCACTGTATAGTACCTAACATTGAGCAAATGCTCCTGCGTGTTCCTCGGTGTAAATGTAGCTAAAAAAAATTCATTCGACAGGAATCAGAAAAATAGCTATTTACATATTTTATTTTTTTAAAGGTCTTTAAAAGATATAGGTGTCTTAATTTTGGTTATTTAGTCTCACTGTATTGTACTTAACATTGACCAATTGCTCCTGCGTGTTCATCGGTGTAAATGGAGCTAAAAAAAATTCATTCGACAAGAATAAGAAAAATAGCTATATACTTATTTTATTTTTTTTAAAGGTCTTGATATGATATGGGTGTCCTAATTTTGCTTATTTTGGCTCATTGTATTGTACTTAACATTAAGCATTTGCTCCAGCGTGTTCTTAGGTGTAAATGTAGCTAAAAAAAATTCATTCGACAAGAATAAGAAAAATAGCTATTTCGTTATTTTCTTTTTTTTAAAGGTCTTAAAAAAATATAGGTGTCTTAGTTTTGGTTATTTAGGCTCACTGTACTGTACTTAACATTGAACAATTGCTCCTGCGTGTTCATCGGTGTAAATGGAGCTAAAAAAAATTCATTCGACAAGAATAAGAAAAATAGCTATATACTTATTTTATTTTTTTTAAAGGTCTTGATATGATACTGGTGTCTTAATTTTGCTCGTTTTGGCTCATTAAGTTGCACTTAACATTGAGCAATTGCTCCTGAGTGTTCATTGGTGTAAATGTAGCTAAAAAAAATTCATTCGACAAGAATAAGAAAAATAGCTTTTTTTTTTTTTTTTTTTTAAAGGTCTTGAAATGATATGGGTGTCTTAATTTTGCCTATTTTGGCTCATTGTATTGTACTTAACATTGAGCAGTTGCTTCTGCGTGTTCATCGGTGTAAATGTAGCTAAAAAAAATTCATTCGACAGGAATCAGAAAAATAGCTATTTACTTATTTTATTTTTTTAAAGGTCTTGAAAAGATATAGGTGTCCTAATTTTGCTTATTTTGGCTCACTGTATTGTACCTAACATTAAGCAAATGCTCCTGCGTGTTCATCCGTGTAAATGTAGCTACTAAAAATTCACACGACAAGAATAAGAAAAATAGCAATTTAGTTATTTTTTTTTTAAAGGTCTTAAAAAGATATAGGTGTCTTAATTTTGGTTATTTAGGCTCATTGTATAGTACTTAACATTGAGCAATTGCTTCTGCGTGTTCATCGGTGTAAATGTAGCTA
The DNA here is from genome assembly GCA_963971405.1 of Psococerastis gibbosa. NCBI lineage: Eukaryota > Metazoa > Arthropoda > Insecta > Psocodea > Psocidae > Psococerastis > Psococerastis gibbosa. The sequence continues at coordinate 10,213,601 of OZ020493.1, read as the reverse complement.
AAAAAAATTCATTCGATAAGAATAAGAAAAATAGTTATTTACTTATTTTATTATTTTTAAGGTTTTAAAAAGATATGGGTGTCATAATTTTGCTTATTTTGGCTCACTGTATTGTATTTAACATTGAGCAGTTGCTTCTGCGTGTTAATCGGTGTAAATGTAGCTAAAAAAAATTCATTCGACAGGAATCAGAAAAATAGTTATTTACTTATTTTTTTTTTAAAGGTCTTAAAAAGATTTAGGTGTCTTAATTTTGCTTATTTTGGCTCATTGTATTGTACCTAACATTGAGCAAATGCCCCTGCGTGTTCATCCGTGTAAATGTAGCTACAAAAAATTCATTCGACAAGAATAAGAAAAATAGCTATTTAGTTATTTTCTTTTTTTAAAGGTTTTCAAAAGATATAGGTGTCTTAATTTGGCTTATTTTGGCTCAATGTATTGTACCTAACATTGACCAATTGCTCCTGCGTGTTCATCGGTGTAAATGTAGCTACAAAAAATTCATTCGACAAGAATAAGAAAAATAGCTATTTACTTATTTTTTTTTTAAAGGTCTTAAAAAGATTTAGGTGTCTTAATTTTGCTTATTTTGGCTCATTGTATTGCACTTAACATTGAGCAGTTGCTTCTGCGTGTTCATCGGTGTAAATGTAGCTAAAAAAAATTCATTCGACAGGAATCAGAAAAATAGCTATTTACATATTTTATTTTTTTAAAGGTCTTAAAAAGATTTAGGTGTCTTAATTTTGCTTATTTTGGCTCATTGTATTGTACTTAACATTGACCAATTGCTCCTGCGTGTTCATCGGTGTAAATGGAGCTAAAAAAAATTCATTCGTTAAGAATAAGAAAAATAGCTATATACTTATTTTATTTTTTTTAAAGGTCTTGATATGATATGGGTGTCCTAATGTTGCTTATTTTGGCTCACTGTATTGTACTTAACATTAAGCATTTGCTCCAGCGTGTTCTTAGGTGTAAATGTAGCTAAAAAAAATTCATTCGACAAGAATAAGAAAAATAGCTATTTCGTTATTTTCTTTTTTTTAAAGGTCTTAAAAAAATATAGGTGTCTTAGTTTTGGTTATTTAGGCTCACTGTACTGTACTTAACATTGAACAATTGCTCCTGCGTGTTCATCGGTGTAAATGGAGCTAAAAAAAATTCATTCGACAAGAATAAGAAAAATAGCTATATACTTATTTTATTTTTTTTAAAGGTCTTGATATGATACTGGTGTCTTAATTTTGCTCGTTTTGGCTCACTAAATTGTACTTAACATTGAGCAGTTGCTTCTGCGTGTTCATCGGTGTAAATGTAGCTAAAAAAAATTCATTCGAGAGGAATCAGAAAAATAGCTATTTACTTATTTTATTTTTTTAAAGGTCTTAAAAAGATATAGGTGTCCTAATTTTGCTTATTTTGGCTCACTGTATTGTACCTAACATTGAGCAAATGCTCCTGCGTGTTCATCCGAGTAAATGTAGCTACTAAAAATTCACACGACAAGAATAAGAAAAATAGCAATTTAGTTATTTTTTTTTAAAGGTCTGAAAAAGATATAGGTGTCTTAAGTTTGCTTATTTTGGCTCAATGTATTGTACCTAACATTGAGCAATTGCTCCTGCGTGTTCATCGGTGTAAATTTAGCTACAAAAAATTCATTCGACAAGAATAAGAAAAATAGCTATATACTTATTTTATTTTTTTTAAAGGTCTTGATATGATACTGGTGTCTTAATTTTGCTCGTTTTGGCTCACTAAATTGTACTTAACATTGAGCAGTTGCTTCTGCGTGTTCATCGGTGTAAATGTAGCTAAAAAAAATTCATTCGAGAGGAATCAGAAAAATAGCTATTTACTTATTTTATTTTTTTAAAGGTCTTAAAAAGATATAGGTGTCCTAATTTTGCTTATTTTGGCTCACTGTATTGTACCTAACATTGAGCAAATGCTCCTGCGTGTTCATCCGAGTAAATGTAGCTACTAAAAATTCACACGACAAGAATAAGAAAAATAGCAATTTAGTTATTTTTTTTTAAAGGTCTGAAAAAGATATAGGTGTCTTAAGTTTGCTTATTTTGGCTCAATGTATTGTACCTAACATTGAGCAATTGCTCCTGCGTGTTCATCGGTGTAAATTTAGCTACAAAAAATTCATTCGACAAGAATAAGAAAAATAGCTATTTCGTTATTTTCTTTTTTTTAAAGGTCTTTAAAAGATATAGGTGTCTTAATTTTGGTTATTTAGGCTCACTGTATTGTTCTTAACATTGGCCAATTGCTCCTGCGTGGTCATCGGTGTAAATGGAGCTAAAAAAAATGCATTCGACAAGAATAAGAAAAATAGCTATATACTTATTTTATTTTTTTTAAAGGTCTTGATATGATATGGGTGTCTTAATTTTGCTTATTGTGGCTCATTGTATTGTACTTAACATTGAGCAGTTGCTTCTGCGTGTTCCTCGGTGTAAATGTAGCTAAAAAAAATTCATTCGACAGGAATCAGAAAAATAGCTATTTACTTATTTTATTTTTTTAAAGGTCTTAAAAAGATATAGGTGTCCTAATTTTGCTTATTTTGGGTCACTGTATTGTACCTAACATTGAACAAATGCCCCTGCGTGTTCATCCGTGTAAATGTAGCTACAAAAAATTCATTCGACAAGAATAAGAAAATAGCTATTTAGTTATTTTCTTTTTTTAAAGGTCTTAAAAAGATATAGGTGTCTTAATTTTGGTTATTTAGGCTCACTGTATTGCACTTAACATTGAGCAATTGCTCCTGCGTGTTCATCGGTGTAAATGTAGCTAAAAAAAATTCATTCGACAAGAATAAGAAAAATAGCTATATACTTATTTTATTTTTTTTTAAAGGTCTTGATATGATATGGGTGTCCTAATTTTGCTTATTTTGGCTCACTGTATAGTACCTAACATTGAGCAAATGCTCCTGCGTGTTCATCCGTGTAAATGTAGCTACAAAAAATTCATTCGACAAGAATAAGAAAAATAGCTATTTAGTTATTTTCTTTTTTTAAAGGTTTTCAAAAGATATAGGTGTCTTAATTTTGCTTATTTTGGCTCAATGTATTGTACCTAACATTGACCAATTGCTCCTGCGTGTTCATCGGTGTAAATGTAGCTACAAAAAATTCATTCGACAAGAATAAGAAAAATAGCTATTTACTTATTTTTTTTTAAAGGTCTTAAAAAGATTTAGGTGTCTTAGTTTTGCTTATTTTGGCTCACTGTATAGTACCTAACATTGAGCAAATGCTCCTGCGTGTTCCTCGGTGTAAATGTAGCTAAAAAAAATTCATTCGACAGGAATCAGAAAAATAGCTATTTACATATTTTATTTTTTTAAAGGTCTTTAAAAGATATAGGTGTCTTAATTTTGGTTATTTAGTCTCACTGTATTGTACTTAACATTGACCAATTGCTCCTGCGTGTTCATCGGTGTAAATGGAGCTAAAAAAAATTCATTCGACAAGAATAAGAAAAATAGCTATATACTTATTTTATTTTTTTTAAAGGTCTTGATATGATATGGGTGTCCTAATTTTGCTTATTTTGGCTCATTGTATTGTACTTAACATTAAGCATTTGCTCCAGCGTGTTCTTAGGTGTAAATGTAGCTAAAAAAAATTCATTCGACAAGAATAAGAAAAATAGCTATTTCGTTATTTTCTTTTTTTTAAAGGTCTTAAAAAAATATAGGTGTCTTAGTTTTGGTTATTTAGGCTCACTGTACTGTACTTAACATTGAACAATTGCTCCTGCGTGTTCATCGGTGTAAATGGAGCTAAAAAAAATTCATTCGACAAGAATAAGAAAAATAGCTATATACTTATTTTATTTTTTTTAAAGGTCTTGATATGATACTGGTGTCTTAATTTTGCTCGTTTTGGCTCATTAAGTTGCACTTAACATTGAGCAATTGCTCCTGCGTGTTCATCGGTGTAAATTTAGCTACAAAAAATTCATTCGACAAGAATAAGAAAAATAGCTATTTAGTTATTTTCTTTTTTTTAAAGGTCTTTAAAAGATATAGGTGTCTTAATTTTGCTTATTTTGGCTCATTGTATTGTGCCTAACATTGAGCAATTGCTCCTGCATGTTCATCGTTGTAAATGTAGCAACAAAAAATTCGACAGGAATCAGAAAAATAGCTATTTACTTATTTTATTTTTTTAAAGGTCTTAAAAAGATGTAGGTGTCCTAATTTTGCTTATTTTGGCTCAGTGTATTGTACCTAACATTGAGCAATTGCTTCTGTGTGTTAGTCGGTGTAAATGTAGCTAAAAAAAATTCATTCGACAAGAATACAAAAAATAGCTATATACTAATTTTATTTTTTTTAAAGGTCTTGATATGATATGGGTGTCTTAATTTTGCTTGCTTTGGCTCATTGTATTGTACTTAACATTGAGCAATTGCTCCTGCGCGTTCATCGGTGTAAATGTAGCTACAAAAAATTCATTCGACAAGAATAAGAAAAATAGCTAGTTACTTATTTTATTTTTTTAAAGGTCTTGAAATGATATGGGTGTCTTAATTTTGCTTATTTTGGCCCATTGTATTGTACTTAACATTAAGCAATTGCTCCAGCGTGTTCTTAGGTGTAAATGTAGCTAAAAAAAATTCATTCGATAAGAATAAGAAAAATAGTTATTTACTTATTTTTTTTTTTTAAGGTTTTAAAAAGATATAGGTGTCTTAATTTTGGTTATTTAGGCTCACTGTATTGTACCTAACATTGAGCAATTGCTCCTGCGTGTTCATCCGTGTAAATGTAGCTACTAAAAATTCATTCGTTAAGAATAAGAAAAATAGCTATATACTTATTTTATTTTTTTTAAAGGTCTTGATATGATATGGGTGTCCTAATGTTGCTTATTTTGGCTCACTGTACTGCACTTAACATTAAGCATTTGCTCCAGCGTGTTCTTAGGTGTAAATGTAGCTAAAAAAAATTCATTCGACAAGAATAAGAAAAATAGCTATTTAGTTATTTTATTTTTTTAAAGGTCTTAAAAAGATATAGGTGTCCTAATTTTGCTTATTTTGGCTCACTGTATTGTACCTAACATTGAGCAAATGCTCCTGCGTGTTCATCCGAGTAAATGTAGCTACTAAAAATTCACACGACAAGAATAAGAAAAATAGCAATTTAGTTATTTTTTTTTAAAGGTCTGAAAAAGATATAGGTGTCTTAAGTTTGCTTATTTTGGCTCAATGTATTGTACCTAACATTGAGCAATTGCTCCTGCGTGTTCATCGGTGTAAATTTAGCTACAAAAAATTCATTCGACAAGAATAAGAAAAATAGCTATATACTTATTTTATTTTTTTTAAAGGTCTTGATATGATACTGGTGTCTTAATTTTGCTCGTTTTGGCTCACTAAATTGTACTTAACATTGAGCAGTTGCTTCTGCGTGTTCATCGGTGTAAATGTAGCTAAAAAAAATTCATTCGAGAGGAATCAGAAAAATAGCTATTTACTTATTTTATTTTTTTAAAGGTCTTAAAAAGATATAGGTGTCCTAATTTTGCTTATTTTGGCTCACTGTATTGTACCTAACATTGAGCAAATGCTCCTGCGTGTTCATCCGAGTAAATGTAGCTACTAAAAATTCACACGACAAGAATAAGAAAAATAGCAATTTAGTTATTTTTTTTTAAAGGTCTGAAAAAGATATAGGTGTCTTAAGTTTGCTTATTTTGGCTCAATGTATTGTACCTAACATTGAGCAATTGCTCCTGCGTGTTCATCGGTGTAAATTTAGCTACAAAAAATTCATTCGACAAGAATAAGAAAAATAGCTATTTCGTTATTTTCTTTTTTTTAAAGGTCTTTAAAAGATATAGGTGTCTTAATTTTGGTTATTTAGGCTCACTGTATTGTTCTTAACATTGGCCAATTGCTCCTGCGTGGTCATCGGTGTAAATGGAGCTAAAAAAAATGCATTCGACAAGAATAAGAAAAATAGCTATATACTTATTTTATTTTTTTTAAAGGTCTTGATATGATATGGGTGTCTTAATTTTGCTTATTGTGGCTCATTGTATTGTACTTAACATTGAGCAGTTGCTTCTGCGTGTTCCTCGGTGTAAATGTAGCTAAAAAAAATTCATTCGACAGGAATCAGAAAAATAGCTATTTACTTATTTTATTTTTTTAAAGGTCTTAAAAAGATATAGGTGTCCTAATTTTGCTTATTTTGGGTCACTGTATTGTACCTAACATTGAACAAATGCCCCTGCGTGTTCATCCGTGTAAATGTAGCTACAAAAAATTCATTCGACAAGAATAAGAAAATAGCTATTTAGTTATTTTCTTTTTTTAAAGGTCTTAAAAAGATATAGGTGTCTTAATTTTGCTTATTTTGGCTCATTGTATTGTACCTAACATTGACCAATTGCTCCTGCGTGTTCATCGGTGTAAATGTAGCTACTAAAAATTCATTCGTCAAGAATAAGCAAAATAGCTATTTCGTTATTTTCTTTTTTTTAAAGGTCTTCAAAAGATATAGGTGTCTTAATTTTGGTTATTTAGGCTCACTGTATTGCACTTAACATTGAGCAATTGCTCCTGCGTGTTCATCGGTGTAAATGTAGCTAAAAAAAATTCATTCGACAAGAATAAGAAAAATAGCTACGATTTTTTTTTTTTTTAAAGGTCTTGATATGATATGGGTGTCCTAATTTTGCTTATTTTGGCTCACTGTATAGTACCTAACATTGAGCAAATGCTCCTGCGTGTTCATCCGTGTAAATGTAGCTACAAAAAATTCATTCGACAAGAATAAGAAAAATAGCTATTTAGTTATTTTCTTTTTTTAAAGGTTTTCAAAAGATATAGGTGTCTTAATTTTGCTTATTTTGGCTCAATGTATTGTACCTAACATTGACCAATTGCTCCTGCGTGTTCATCGGTGTAAATGTAGCTACAAAAAATTCATTCGACAAGAATAAGAAAAATAGCTATTTACTTATTTTTTTTTAAAGGTCTTAAAAAGATTTAGGTGTCTTAGTTTTGCTTATTTTGGCTCACTGTATAGTACCTAACATTGAGCAAATGCTCCTGCGTGTTCCTCGGTGTAAATGTAGCTAAAAAAAATTCATTCGACAGGAATCAGAAAAATAGCTATTTACATATTTTATTTTTTTAAAGGTCTTTAAAAGATATAGGTGTCTTAATTTTGGTTATTTAGTCTCACTGTATTGTACTTAACATTGACCAATTGCTCCTGCGTGTTCATCGGTGTAAATGGAGCTAAAAAAAATTCATTCGACAAGAATAAGAAAAATAGCTATATACTTATTTTATTTTTTTTAAAGGTCTTGATATGATATGGGTGTCCTAATTTTGCTTATTTTGGCTCATTGTATTGTACTTAACATTAAGCATTTGCTCCAGCGTGTTCTTAGGTGTAAATGTAGCTAAAAAAAATTCATTCGACAAGAATAAGAAAAATAGCTATTTCGTTATTTTCTTTTTTTTAAAGGTCTTAAAAAAATATAGGTGTCTTAGTTTTGGTTATTTAGGCTCACTGTACTGTACTTAACATTGAACAATTGCTCCTGCGTGTTCATCGGTGTAAATGGAGCTAAAAAAAATTCATTCGACAAGAATAAGAAAAATAGCTATATACTTATTTTATTTTTTTTAAAGGTCTTGATATGATACTGGTGTCTTAATTTTGCTCGTTTTGGCTCATTAAGTTGCACTTAACATTGAGCAATTGCTCCTGCGTGTTCATCGGTGTAAATTTAGCTACAAAAAATTCATTCGACAAGAATAAGAAAAATAGCTATTTAGTTATTTTCTTTTTTTAAAGGTCTTAAAAAGATATAGGTGTCTTAATTTTGCTTATTTTGGCTCATTGTATTGTGCCTAACATTGAGCAATTGCTCCTGCATGTTCATCGTTGTAAATGTAGCAACAAAAAATTCGACAGGAATCAGAAAAATAGCTATTTACTTATTTTATTTTTTTAAAGGTCTTAAAAAGATGTAGGTGTCCTAATTTTGCTTATTTTGGCTCAGTGTATTGTACCTAACATTGAGCAATTGCTTCTGTGTGTTAGTCGGTGTAAATGTAGCTAAAAAAAATTCATTCGACAAGAATACAAAAAATAGCTATATACTAATTTTATTTTTTTTAAAGGTCTTGATATGATATGGGTGTCTTAATTTTGCTTGCTTTGGCTCATTGTATTGTACTTAACATTGAGCAATTGCTCCTGCGCGTTCATCGGTGTAAATGTAGCTACAAAAAATTCATTCGACAAGAATAAGAAAAATAGCTAGTTACTTATTTTATTTTTTTAAAGGTCTTGAAATGATATGGGTGTCTTAATTTTGCTTATTTTGGCCCATTGTATTGTACTTAACATTAAGCAATTGCTCCAGCGTGTTCTTAGGTGTAAATGTAGCTAAAAAAAATTCATTCGATAAGAATAAGAAAAATAGTTATTTACTTATTTTTTTTTTTTAAGGTTTTAAAAAGATATAGGTGTCTTAATTTTGGTTATTTATGCTCACTGTATTGTACCTAACATTGAGCAATTGCTCCTGCGTGTTCATCCGTGTAAATGTAGCTACTAAAAATTCACACGACAAGAATAAGAAAAATAGCAATTTAGTTATTTTTTTTTTAAAGGTCTTAAAAAGATATAGGTGCCTTAATTTTGCTTATTTTGGCTCACTGTATTGTAACTAACATTGAGCAATTGCTCCTGCGTGTTCATCGGTGTAAATTTAGCTACAAAAAATTCATTCGACAAGAATAAGAAAAATAGCTATTTAGTTATTTTCTTTTTTTTAAAGGTCTTAAAAAGATATAGGTGTCTTAATTTTGCTTATTTTGGCTCATTGTATTGTGCCTAACATTGACCAATTGCTCCTGCATGTTCATCGTTGTAAATGTAGCAACAAAAAATTCGACAGGAATCAGAAAAATAGCTATTTACTTATTTTATTTTTTTAAAGGTCTTAAAAAGATGTAGGTGTCCTAATTTTGCTTATTTTGGCTCAGTGTATTGTACCTAACATTGAGCAATTGCTTCTGTGTGTTAGTCGGTGTAAATGTAGCTAAAAAAAATTCATTCGACAAGAATACAAAAAATAGCTATATACTAATTTTATTTTTTTTAAAGGTCTTGATATGATATGGGTGTCTTAATTTTGCTTGCTTTGGCTCATTGTATTGTACTTAACATTGAGCAATTGCTCCTGCGCGTTCATCGGTGTAAATGTAGCTACAAAAAATTCATTCGACAAGAATAAGAAAAATAGCTATTTCGTTATTTTCTTTTTTTTAAAGGTCTTGAAAAGATATAGGTGTCTTAGTTTTGGTTATTTTGGCTCAATGTATTGTACTTAACATTGAACAATTGCTCCTGCGTGTTCATCGGTGTAAATGGAGCTAAAAAAAATTCATTCGACAAGAATAAGAAAAATAGCTATATACTTATTTTATTTTTTTTTAAAGGTCTTGATATGATATGGGTGTCTTAATTTTGCTTATTTTGGCTCATTAAATTGTACTTAACATTGAGCAATTGCTCCTGAGTGTTCATTGGAGTAAATGTAGCTAAAAAAAAATTCATTCGACAAGAATAAGAAAAATAGCTATTTACTTTTTTTTTTTTTGTAAAGGTCTTGAAATGATATGGGTGTCTTAATTTTGCTTATTTTGGCTCATTGTATTGTACTTAACATTGAGCAATTGCTCCTGCGCGTTCATCGGTGTAAATGTAGCTACAAAAAATTCATTCGACAAGAATAAGAAAAATAGCTAGTTACTTATTTTATTTTTTTAAAGGTCTTGAAATGATATGGGTGTCTTAATTTTGCTTATTTTGGCCCATTGTATTGTACTTAACATTAAGCAATTGCTCCAGCGTGTTCTTAGGTGTAAATGTAGCTAAAAAAAATTCATTCGATAAGAATAAGAAAAATAGTTATTTACTTATTTTTTTTTTTTAAGGTTTTAAAAAGATATAGGTGTCTTAATTTTGGTTATTTAGGCTCACTGTATTGTACCTAACATTGAGCAATTGCTCCTGCGTGTTCATCCGTGTAAATGTAGCTACTAAAAATTCACACGACAAGAATAAGAAAAATAGCAATTTAGTTATTTTTTTTTTAAAGGTCTTAAAAAGATATAGGTGCCTTAATTTTGCTTATTTTGGCTCACTGTATTGTAACTAACATTGAGCAATTGCTCCTGCGTGTTCATCGGTGTAAATTTAGCTACAAAAAATTCATTCGACAAGAATAAGAAAAATAGCTATTTAGTTATTTTCTTTTTTTTAAAGGTCTTAAAAAGATATAGGTGTCTTAATTTTGCTTATTTTGGCTCATTGTATTGTGCCTAACATTGACCAATTGCTCCTGCATGTTCATCGTTGTAAATGTAGCAACAAAAAATTCGACAGGAATCAGAAAAATAGCTATTTACTTATTTTATTTTTTTAAAGGTCTTAAAAAGATGTAGGTGTCCTAATTTTGCTTATTTTGGCTCAGTGTATTGTACCTAACATTGAGCAATTGCTTCTGTGTGTTAGTCGGTGTAAATGTAGCTAAAAAAAATTCATTCGACAAGAATACAAAAAATAGCTATATACTAATTTTATTTTTTTTAAAGGTCTTGATATGATATGGGTGTCTTAATTTTGCTTGCTTTGGCTCATTGTATTGTACTTAACATTGAGCAATTGCTCCTGCGCGTTCATCGGTGTAAATGTAGCTACAAAAAATTCATTCGACAAGAATAAGAAAAATAGCTATTTCGTTATTTTCTTTTTTTTAAAGGTCTTGAAAAGATATAGGTGTCTTAGTTTTGGTTATTTTGGCTCAATGTATTGTACTTAACATTGAACAATTGCTCCTGCGTGTTCATCGGTGTAAATGGAGCTAAAAAAAATTCATTCGACAAGAATAAGAAAAATAGCTATATACTTATTTTATTTTTTTTTAAAGGTCTTGATATGATATGGGTGTCTTAATTTTGCTTATTTTGGCTCATTAAATTGTACTTAACATTGAGCAATTGCTCCTGAGTGTTCATTGGAGTAAATGTAGCTAAAAAAAAATTCATTCGACAAGAATAAGAAAAATAGCTATTTACTTTTTTTTTTTTTTTAAAGGTCTTGAAATGATATGGGTGTCTTAATTTTGCTTATTTTGGCTCATTGTATTGTACTTAACATTGAGCAGTTGCTTCTGCGTGTTCATCGGTGTAAATGTAGCTAAAAAAAATTCATTCGACAGGAATCAGAAAAATAGCTATTTACATATTTTATTTTTTTAAAGGTCTTTAAAAGATATAGGTGTCTTAATTTTGGTTATTTAGTCTCACTGTATTGTACTTAACATTGACCAATTGCTCCTGCGTGTTCATCGGTGTAAATGGAGCTAAAAAAAATTCATTCGACAAGAATAAGAAAAATAGCTATATACTTATTTTATTTTAAAGGTCTTAAAAAGATTTAGGTGTCTTAGTTTTGCTTATTTTGGCTCACTGTATAGTACCTAACATTGAGCAAATGCTCCTGCGTGTTCCTCGGTGTAAATGTAGCTAAAAAAAATTCATTCGACAGGAATCAGAAAAATAGCTATTTACATATTTTATTTTTTTAAAGGTCTTTAAAAGATATAGGTGTCTTAATTTTGGTTATTTAGTCTCACTGTATTGTACTTAACATTGACCAATTGCTCCTGCGTGTTCATCGGTGTAAATGGAGCTAAAAAAAATTCATTCGACAAGAATAAGAAAAATAGCTATATACTTATTTTATTTTTTTTAAAGGTCTTGATATGATATGGGTGTCCTAATTTTGCTTATTTTGGCTCATTGTATTGTACTTAACATTAAGCATTTGCTCCAGCGTGTTCTTAGGTGTAAATGTAGCTAAAAAAAATTCATTCGACAAGAATAAGAAAAATAGCTATTTCGTTATTTTCTTTTTTTTAAAGGTCTTAAAAAAATATAGGTGTCTTAGTTTTGGTTATTTAGGCTCACTGTACTGTACTTAACATTGAACAATTGCTCCTGCGTGTTCATCGGTGTAAATGGAGCTAAAAAAAATTCATTCGACAAGAATAAGAAAAATAGCTATATACTTATTTTATTTTTTTTAAAGGTCTTGATATGATACTGGTGTCTTAATTTTGCTCGTTTTGGCTCATTAAGTTGCACTTAACATTGAGCAATTGCTCCTGCGTGTTCATCGGTGTAAATTTAGCTACAAAAAATTCATTCGACAAGAATAAGAAAAATAGCTATTTAGTTATTTTCTTTTTTTTAAAGGTCTTAAAAAGATATAGGTGTCTTAATTTTGCTTATTTTGGCTCATTGTATTGTGCCTAACATTGAGCAATTGCTCCTGCATGTTCATCGTTGTAAATGTAGCAACAAAAAATTCGACAGGAATCAGAAAAATAGCTATTTACTTATTTTATTTTTTTAAAGGTCTTAAAAAGATGTAGGTGTCCTAATTTTGCTTATTTTGGCTCAGTGTATTGTACCTAACATTGAGCAATTGCTTCTGTGTGTTAGTCGGTGTAAATGTAGCTAAAAAAAATTCATTCGACAAGAATACAAAAAATAGCTATATACTAATTTTATTTTTTTTAAAGGTCTTGATATGATATGGGTGTCTTAATTTTGCTTGCTTTGGCTCATTGTATTGTACTTAACATTGAGCAATTGCTCCTGCGCGTTCATCGGTGTAAATGTAGCTACAAAAAATTCATTCGACAAGAATAAGAAAAATAGCTAGTTACTTATTTTATTTTTTTAAAGGTCTTGAAATGATATGGGTGTCTTAATTTTGCTTATTTTGGCTCATTGTATTGTACTTAACATTAAGCAATTGCTCCAGCGTGTTCTTAGGTGTAAATGTAGCTAAAAAAAATTCATTCGATAAGAATAAGAAAAATAGTTATTTACTTATTTTTTTTTTTTAAGGTTTTAAAAAGATATAGGTGTCTTAATTTTGGTTATTTAGGCTCACTGTATTGTACCTAACATTGAACAATTGCTCCTGCGTGTTCATCCGTGTAAATGTAGCTACTAAAAATTCACACGACAAGAATAAGAAAAATAGCAATTTAGTTATTTTTTTTTTAAAGGTCTTAAAAAGATATAGGTGCCTTAATTTTGCTTATTTTGGCTCACTGTATTGTAACTAACATTGAGCAATTGCTCCTGCGTGTTCATCGGTGTAAATTTAGCTACAAAAAATTCATTCGACAAGAATAAGAAAAATAGCTATTTAGTTATTTTCTTTTTTTTAAAGGTCTTAAAAAGATATAGGTGTCTTAATTTTGCTTATTTTGGCTCATTGTATTGTGCCTAACATTGAGCAATTGCTCCTGCATGTTCATCGTTGTAAATGTAGCAAGAAAAAATTCGACAGGAATCAGAAAAATAGCTATTTACTTATTTTATTTTTTTAAAGGTCTTAAAAAGATGTAGGTGTCCTAATTTTGCTTATTTTGGCTCAGTGTATTGTACCTAACATTGAGCAATTGCTTCTGTGTGTTAGTCGGTGTAAATGTAGCTAAAAAAAATTCATTCGACAAGAATACAAAAAATAGCTATATACTAATTTTATTTTTTTTAAAGGTCTTGATATGATATGGGTGTCTTAATTTTGCTTGCTTTGGCTCATTGTATTGTACTTAACATTGAGCAATTGCTCCTGCGCGTTCATCGGTGTAAATGTAGCTACAAAAAATTCATTCGACAAGAATAAGAAAAATAGCTATTTCGTTATTTTCTTTTTTTTAAAGGTCTTGAAAAGATATAGGTGTCTTAGTTTTGGTTATTTTGGCTCAATGTATTGTACTTAACATTGAACAATTGCTCCTGCGTGTTCATCGGTGTAAATGGAGCTAAAAAAAATTCATTCGACAAGAATAAGAAAAATAGCTATATACTTATTTTATTTTTTTTTAAAGGTCTTGATATGATATGGGTGTCTTAATTTTGCTTATTTTGGCTCATTAAATTGTACTTAACATTGAGCAATTGCTCCTGAGTGTTCATTGGAGTAAATGTAGCTAAAAAAAAATTCATTCGACAAGAATAAGAAAAATAGCTATTTACTTTTTTTTTTTTTTTAAAGGTCTTGAAATGATATGGGTGTCTTAATTTTGCTTATTTTGGCTCATTGTATTGTACTTAACATTGAGCAGTTGCTTCTGCGTGTTCATCGGTGTAAATGTAGCTAAAAAAAATTCATTCGACAGGAATCAGAAAAATAGCTATTTACTTATTTTATTTTTTTAAAGGTCTTAAAAAGATATAGGTGTCCTAATTTTACTTATTTTGGCTCACTGTATTGTACCTAACATTGAGCAAATGCTCCTGCGTGTTCATCCGTGTAAATGTAGCTACTAAAAATTCACACGACAAGAATAAGAAAAATAGCAATTTAGTTATTTTTTTTTAAAGGTCTGAAAAAGATATAGGTGTCTTAAGTTTGCTTATTTTGGCTCACTGTATTGTACCTAACATTGAGCAATTGCTCCTGCGTGTTCATCGGTGTAAATTTAGCTACAAAAAATTCATTCGACAAGAATAAGAAAAATAGCTATTTCGTTATTTTCTTTTTTTTAAAGGTCTTAAAAAGATATAGGTGTCTTAATTTTGGTTATTTAGGCTCATTGTATTGCACTTAACATTGAGCAATTGCTCCTGCGTGTTCATCGGTGTAAATGTAGCTAAAAAAAATTCATTCGACAAGAATAAGAAAAATAGCTATATACTTATTTTTTTTTTTTTTAAAGGTCTTGATATGATATGGGTGTCCTAATTTTGCTTATTTTGGCTCACTGTATAGTACCTAACATTGAGCAAATGCTCCTGCGTGTTCATCCGTGTAAATGTAGCTACAAAAAATTCATTCGACAAGAATAAGAAAAATAGCTATTTAGTTATTTTCTTTTTTTAAAGGTTTTCAAAAGATATAGGTGTCTTAATTTTGCTTATTTTGGCTCAATGTATTGTACCTAACATTGACCAATTGCTCCTGCGTGTTCATCGGTGTAAATGTAGCTACAAAAAATTCATTCGACAAGAATAAGAAAAATAGCTATTTACTTATTTTTTTTTAAAGGTCTTAAAAAGATTTAGGTGTCTTAGTTTTGCTTATTTTGGCTCACTGTATAGTACCTAACATTGAGCAAATGCTCCTGCGTGTTCCTCGGTGTAAATGTAGCTAAAAAAAATTCATTCGACAGGAATCAGAAAAATAGCTATTTACATATTTTATTTTTTTAAAGGTCTTTAAAAGATATAGGTGTCTTAATTTTGGTTATTTAGTCTCACTGTATTGTACTTAACATTGACCGATTGCTCCAGCGTGTTCATCGGTGTAAATGGAGCTAAAAAAAATTCATTCGACAAGAATAAGAAAAATAGCTATATACTTATTTTATTTTTTTTAAAGGTCTTGATATGATATGGGTGTCCTAATTTTGCTTATTTTGGCTCATTGTATTGTACTTAACATTAAGCATTTGCTCCAGCGTGTTCTTAGGTGTAAATGTAGCTAAAAAAAATTCATTCGACAAGAATAAGAAAAATAGCTATTTCGTTATTTTCTTTTTTTTAAAGGTCTTAAAAAAATATAGGTGTCTTAGTTTTGGTTATTTAGGCTCACTGTACTGTACTTAACATTGAACAATTGCTCCTGCGTGTTCATCGGTGTAAATGGAGCTAAAAAAAATTCATTCGACAAGAATAAGAAAAATAGCTATATACTTATTTTATTTTTTTTAAAGGTCTTGATATGATACTGGTGTCTTAATTTTGCTCGTTTTGGCTCATTAAGTTGCACTTAACATTGAGCAATTGCTCCTGCGTGTTCATCGGTGTAAATTTAGCTACAAAAAATTCATTCGACAAGAATAAGAAAAATAGCTATTTAATTATTTTCTTTTTTTTAAAGGTCTTAAAAAGATATAGGTGTCTTAATTTTGCTTATTTTGGCTCATTGTATTGTGCCTAACATTGAGCAATTGCTCCTGCATGTTCATCGTTGTAAATGTAGCAACAAAAAATTCGACAGGAATCAGAAAAATAGCTATTTACTTATTTTATTTTTTTAAAGGTCTTAAAAAGATGTAGGTGTCCTAATTTTGCTTATTTTGGCTCAGTGTATTGTACCTAACATTGAGCAATTGCTTCTGTGTGTTAGTCGGTGTAAATGTAGCTAAAAAAAATTCATTCGACAAGAATACAAAAAATAGCTATATACTAATTTTATTTTTTTTAAAGGTCTTGATATGATATGGGTGTCTTAATTTTGCTTGCTTTGGCTCATTGTATTGTACTTAACATTGAGCAATTGCTCCTGCGCGTTCATCGGTGTAAATTTAGCTACAAAAAATTCATTCGACAAGAATAAGAAAAATAGCTAGTTACTTATTTTATTTTTTTAAAGGTCTTGAAATGATATGGGTGTCTTAATTTTGCTTATTTTGGCTCATTGTATTGTACTTAACATTAAGCAATTGCTCCAGCGTGTTCTTAGGTGTAAATGTAGCTAAAAAAAATTCATTCGATAAGAATAAGAAAAATAGTTATTTACTTATTTTTTTTTTTTTAAGGTTTTAAAAAGATATAGGTGTCTTAATTTTGGTTATTTAGGCTCACTGTATTGTACCTAACATTGAACAATTGCTCCTGCGTGTTCATCCGTGTAAATGTAGCTACTAAAAATTCACACGACAAGAATAAGAAAAATAGCAATTTAGTTATTTTTTTTTTAAAGGTCTTAAAAAGATATAGGTGCCTTAATTTTGCTTATTTTGGCTCACTGTATTGTAACTAACATTGAGCAATTGCTCCTGCGTGTTCATCGGTGTAAATTTAGCTACAAAAAATTCATTCGACAAGAATAAGAAAAATAGCTATTTAGTTATTTTCTTTTTTTTAAAGGTCTTAAAAAGATATAGGTGTCTTAA
This sequence comes from Psococerastis gibbosa, assembly GCA_963971405.1. Taxonomy (NCBI): domain Eukaryota; kingdom Metazoa; phylum Arthropoda; class Insecta; order Psocodea; family Psocidae; genus Psococerastis; species Psococerastis gibbosa. The sequence goes on along the minus strand of OZ020493.1, from coordinate 10,196,604 downwards.
TTTTGCTTATTTTGGCTCATTGTATTGTGCCTAACATTGAGCAATTGCTCCTGCATGTTCATCGTTGTAAATGTAGCAAGAAAAAATTCGACAGGAATCAGAAAAATAGCTATTTACTTATTTTATTTTTTTAAAGGTCTTAAAAAGATGTAGGTGTCCTAATTTTGCTTATTTTGGCTCAGTGTATTGTACCTAACATTGAGCAATTGCTTCTGTGTGTTAGTCGGTGTAAATGTAGCTAAAAAAAATTCATTCGACAAGAATACAAAAAATAGCTATATACTAATTTTATTTTTTTTAAAGGTCTTGATATGATATGGGTGTCTTAATTTTGCTTGCTTTGGCTCATTGTATTGTACTTAACATTGAGCAATTGCTCCTGCGCGTTCATCGGTGTAAATGTAGCTACAAAAAATTCATTCGACAAGAATAAGAAAAATAGCTATTTCGTTATTTTCTTTTTTTTAAAGGTCTTGAAAAGATATAGGTGTCTTAGTTTTGGTTATTTTGGCTCAATGTATTGTACTTAACATTGAACAATTGCTCCTGCGTGTTCATCGGTGTAAATGGAGCTAAAAAAAATTCATTCGACAAGAATAAGAAAAATAGCTATATACTTATTTTATTTTTTTTTAAAGGTCTTGATATGATATGGGTGTCTTAATTTTGCTTATTTTGGCTCATTAAATTGTACTTAACATTGAGCAATTGCTCCTGAGTGTTCATTGGAGTAAATGTAGCTAAAAAAAAATTCATTCGACAAGAATAAGAAAAATAGCTATTTACTTTTTTTTTTTTTTTAAAGGTCTTGAAATGATATGGGTGTCTTAATTTTGCTTATTTTGGCTCATTGTATTGTACTTAACATTGAGCAGTTGCTTCTGCGTGTTCATCGGTGTAAATGTAGCTAAAAAAAATTCATTCGACAGGAATCAGAAAAATAGCTATTTACTTATTTTATTTTTTTAAAGGTCTTAAAAAGATATAGGTGTCCTAATTTTACTTATTTTGGCTCACTGTATTGTACCTAACATTGAGCAAATGCTCCTGCGTGTTCATCCGTGTAAATGTAGCTACTAAAAATTCACACGACAAGAATAAGAAAAATAGCAATTTAGTTATTTTTTTTTAAAGGTCTGAAAAAGATATAGGTGTCTTAAGTTTGCTTATTTTGGCTCACTGTATTGTACCTAACATTGAGCAATTGCTCCTGCGTGTTCATCGGTGTAAATTTAGCTACAAAAAATTCATTCGACAAGAATAAGAAAAATAGCTATTTCGTTATTTTCTTTTTTTTAAAGGTCTTAAAAAGATATAGGTGTCTTAATTTTGGTTATTTAGGCTCATTGTATTGCACTTAACATTGAGCAATTGCTCCTGCGTGTTCATCGGTGTAAATGTAGCTAAAAAAAATTCATTCGACAAGAATAAGAAAAATAGCTATATACTTTTTTTTTTTTTTTTTAAAGGTCTTGATATGATATGGGTGTCCTAATTTTGCTTATTTTGGCTCACTGTATAGTACCTAACATTGAGCAAATGCTCCTGCGTGTTCATCCGTGTAAATGTAGCTACAAAAAATTCATTCGACAAGAATAAGAAAAATAGCTATTTAGTTATTTTCTTTTTTTAAAGGTTTTCAAAAGATATAGGTGTCTTAATTTTGCTTATTTTGGCTCAATGTATTGTACCTAACATTGACCAATTGCTCCTGCGTGTTCATCGGTGTAAATGTAGCTACAAAAAATTCATTCGACAAGAATAAGAAAAATAGCTATTTACTTATTTTTTTTTAAAGGTCTTAAAAAGATTTAGGTGTCTTAGTTTTGCTTATTTTGGCTCACTGTATAGTACCTAACATTGAGCAAATGCTCCTGCGTGTTCCTCGGTGTAAATGTAGCTAAAAAAAATTCATTCGACAGGAATCAGAAAAATAGCTATTTACATATTTTATTTTTTTAAAGGTCTTTAAAAGATATAGGTGTCTTAATTTTGGTTATTTAGTCTCACTGTATTGTACTTAACATTGACCGATTGCTCCAGCGTGTTCATCGGTGTAAATGGAGCTAAAAAAAATTCATTCGACAAGAATAAGAAAAATAGCTATATACTTATTTTATTTTTTTTAAAGGTCTTGATATGATATGGGTGTCCTAATTTTGCTTATTTTGGCTCATTGTATTGTACTTAACATTAAGCATTTGCTCCAGCGTGTTCTTAGGTGTAAATGTAGCTAAAAAAAATTCATTCGACAAGAATAAGAAAAATAGCTATTTCGTTATTTTCTTTTTTTTAAAGGTCATAAAAAAATATAGGTGTCTTAGTTTTGGTTATTTAGGCTCACTGTACTGTACTTAACATTGAACAATTGCTCCTGCGTGTTCATCGGTGTAAATGGAGCTAAAAAAAATTCATTCGACAAGAATAAGAAAAATAGCTATATACTTATTTTATTTTTTTTAAAGGTCTTGATATGATACTGGTGTCTTAATTTTGCTCGTTTTGGCTCATTAAGTTGCACTTAACATTGAGCAATTGCTCCTGCGTGTTCATCGGTGTAAATTTAGCTACAAAAAATTCATTCGACAAGAATAAGAAAAATAGCTATTTAATTATTTTCTTTTTTTTAAAGGTCTTAAAAAGATATAGGTGTCTTAATTTTGCTTATTTTGGCTCATTGTATTGCACTTAACATTGAGCAATTGCTCCTGCGTGTTCATCGGTGTAAATGTAGCTAAAAAAAATTCATTCGACAAGAATAAGAAAAATAGCTATATACTTATTTTTTTTTTTTTTAAAGGTCTTGATATGATATGGGTGTCCTAATTTTGCTTATTTTGGCTCACTGTATAGTACCTAACATTGAGCAAATGCTCCTGCGTGTTCATCCGTGTAAATGTAGCTACAAAAAATTCATTCGACAAGAATAAGAAAAATAGCTATTTAGTTATTTTCTTTTTTTAAAGGTTTTCAAAAGATATAGGTGTCTTAATTTTGCTTATTTTGGCTCAATGTATTGTACCTAACATTGACCAATTGCTCCTGCGTGTTCATCGGTGTAAATGTAGCTACAAAAAATTCATTCGACAAGAATAAGAAAAATAGCTATTTACTTATTTTTTTTTAAAGGTCTTAAAAAGATTTAGGTGTCTTAGTTTTGCTTATTTTGGCTCACTGTATAGTACCTAACATTGAGCAAATGCTCCTGCGTGTTCCTCGGTGTAAATGTAGCTAAAAAAAATTCATTCGACAGGAATCAGAAAAATAGCTATTTACATATTTTATTTTTTTAAAGGTCTTTAAAAGATATAGGTGTCTTAATTTTGGTTATTTAGTCTCACTGTATTGTACTTAACATTGACCGATTGCTCCAGCGTGTTCATCGGTGTAAATGGAGCTAAAAAAAATTCATTCGACAAGAATAAGAAAAATAGCTATATACTTATTTTATTTTTTTTAAAGGTCTTGATATGATATGGGTGTCCTAATTTTGCTTATTTTGGCTCATTGTATTGTACTTAACATTAAGCATTTGCTCCAGCGTGTTCTTAGGTGTAAATGTAGCTAAAAAAAATTCATTCGACAAGAATAAGAAAAATAGCTATTTCGTTATTTTCTTTTTTTTAAAGGTCTTAAAAAAATATAGGTGTCTTAGTTTTGGTTATTTAGGCTCACTGTACTGTACTTAACATTGAACAATTGCTCCTGCGTGTTCATCGGTGTAAATGGAGCTAAAAAAAATTCATTCGACAAGAATAAGAAAAATAGCTATATACTTATTTTATTTTTTTTAAAGGTCTTGATATGATACTGGTGTCTTAATTTTGCTCGTTTTGGCTCATTAAGTTGCACTTAACATTGAGCAATTGCTCCTGCGTGTTCATCGGTGTAAATTTAGCTACAAAAAATTCATTCGACAAGAATAAGAAAAATAGCTATTTAATTATTTTCTTTTTTTTAAAGGTCTTAAAAAGATATAGGTGTCTTAATTTTGCTTATTTTGGCTCATTGTATTGTGCCTAACATTGAGCAATTGCTCCTGCATGTTCATCGTTGTAAATGTAGCAACAAAAAATTCGACAGGAATCAGAAAAATAGCTATTTACTTATTTTATTTTTTTAAAGGTCTTAAAAAGATGTAGGTGTCCTAATTTTGCTTATTTTGGCTCAGTGTATTGTACCTAACATTGAGCAATTGCTTCTGTGTGTTAGTCGGTGTAAATGTAGCTAAAAAAAATTCATTCGACAAGAATACAAAAAATAGCTATATACTAATTTTATTTTTTTTAAAGGTCTTGATATGATATGGGTGTCTTAATTTTGCTTGCTTTGGCTCATTGTATTGTACTTAACATTGAGCAATTGCTCCTGCGCGTTCATCGGTGTAAATTTAGCTACAAAAAATTCATTCGACAAGAATAAGAAAAATAGCTAGTTACTTATTTTATTTTTTTAAAGGTCTTGAAATGATATGGGTGTCTTAATTTTGCTTATTTTGGCTCATTGTATTGTACTTAACATTAAGCAATTGCTCCAGCGTGTTCTTAGGTGTAAATGTAGCTAAAAAAAATTCATTCGATAAGAATAAGAAAAATAGTTATTTACTTATTTTTTTTTTTTTAAGGTTTTAAAAAGATATAGGTGTCTTAATTTTGGTTATTTAGGCTCACTGTATTGTACCTAACATTGAACAATTGCTCCTGCGTGTTCATCCGTGTAAATGTAGCTACTAAAAATTCACACGACAAGAATAAGAAAAATAGCAATTTAGTTATTTTTTTTTTAAAGGTCTTAAAAAGATATAGGTGCCTTAATTTTGCTTATTTTGGCTCACTGTATTGTAACTAACATTGAGCAATTGCTCCTGCGTGTTCATCGGTGTAAATTTAGCTACAAAAAATTCATTCGACAAGAATAAGAAAAATAGCTATTTAGTTATTTTCTTTTTTTTAAAGGTCTTAAAAAGATATAGGTGTCTTAATTTTGCTTATTTTGGCTCATTGTATTGTGCCTAACATTGAGCAATTGCTCCTGCATGTTCATCGTTGTAAATGTAGCAAGAAAAAATTCGACAGGAATCAGAAAAATAGCTATTTACTTATTTTATTTTTTTAAAGGTCTTAAAAAGATGTAGGTGTCCTAATTTTGCTTATTTTGGCTCAGTGTATTGTACCTAACATTGAGCAATTGCTTCTGTGTGTTAGTCGGTGTAAATGTAGCTAAAAAAAATTCATTCGACAAGAATACAAAAAATAGCTATATACTAATTTTATTTTTTTTAAAGGTCTTGATATGATATGGGTGTCTTAATTTTGCTTGCTTTGGCTCATTGTATTGTACTTAACATTGAGCAATTGCTCCTGCGCGTTCATCGGTGTAAATGTAGCTACAAAAAATTCATTCGACAAGAATAAGAAAAATAGCTATTTCGTTATTTTCTTTTTTTTAAAGGTCTTGAAAAGATATAGGTGTCTTAGTTTTGGTTATTTTGGCTCAATGTATTGTACTTAACATTGAACAATTGCTCCTGCGTGTTCATCGGTGTAAATGGAGCTAAAAAAAATTCATTCGACAAGAATAAGAAAAATAGCTATATACTTATTTTATTTTTTTTTAAAGGTCTTGATATGATATGGGTGTCTTAATTTTGCTTATTTTGGCTCATTAAATTGTACTTAACATTGAGCAATTGCTCCTGAGTGTTCATTGGAGTAAATGTAGCTAAAAAAAAATTCATTCGACAAGAATAAGAAAAATAGCTATTTACTTTTTTTTTTTTTTTAAAGGTCTTGAAATGATATGGGTGTCTTAATTTTGCTTATTTTGGCTCATTGTATTGTACTTAACATTGAGCAGTTGCTTCTGCGTGTTCATCGGTGTAAATGTAGCTAAAAAAAATTCATTCGACAGGAATCAGAAAAACAGCTATTTACTTATTTTATTTTTTTAAAGGTCTTAAAAAGATATAGGTGTCCTAATTTTACTTATTTTGGCTCACTGTATTGTACCTAACATTGAGCAAATGCTCCTGCGTGTTCATCCGTGTAAATGTAGCTACTAAAAATTCACACGACAAGAATAAGAAAAATAGCAATTTAGTTATTTTTTTTTAAAGGTCTGAAAAAGATATAGGTGTCTTAAGTTTGCTTATTTTGGCTCACTGTATTGTACCTAACATTGAGCAATTGCTCCTGCGTGTTCATCGGTGTAAATTTAGCTACAAAAAATTCATTCGACAAGAATAAGAAAAATAGCTATTTCGTTATTTTCTTTTTTTTAAAGGTCTTAAAAAGATATAGGTGTCTTAATTTTGGTTATTTAGGCTCATTGTATTGCACTTAACATTGAGCAATTGCTCCTGCGTGTTCATCGGTGTAAATGTAGCTAAAAAAAATTCATTCGACAAGAATAAGAAAAATAGCTATATACTTTTTTTTTTTTTTTTTAAAGGTCTTGATATGATATGGGTGTCCTAATTTTGCTTATTTTGGCTCACTGTATAGTACCTAACATTGAGCAAATGCTCCTGCGTGTTCATCCGTGTAAATGTAGCTACAAAAAATTCATTCGACAAGAATAAGAAAAATAGCTATTTAGTTATTTTCTTTTTTTAAAGGTTTTCAAAAGATATAGGTGTCTTAATTTTGCTTATTTTGGCTCAATGTATTGTACCTAACATTGACCAATTGCTCCTGCGTGTTCATCGGTGTAAATGTAGCTACAAAAAATTCATTCGACAAGAATAAGAAAAATAGCTATTTACTTATTTTTTTTTAAAGGTCTTAAAAAGATTTAGGTGTCTTAGTTTTGCTTATTTTGGCTCACTGTATAGTACCTAACATTGAGCAAATGCTCCTGCGTGTTCCTCGGTGTAAATGTAGCTAAAAAAAATTCATTCGACAGGAATCAGAAAAATAGCTATTTACATATTTTATTTTTTTAAAGGTCTTTAAAAGATATAGGTGTCTTAATTTTGGTTATTTAGTCTCACTGTATTGTACTTAACATTGACCGATTGCTCCAGCGTGTTCATCGGTGTAAATGGAGCTAAAAAAAATTCATTCGACAAGAATAAGAAAAATAGCTATATACTTATTTTATTTTTTTTAAAGGTCTTGATATGATATGGGTGTCCTAATTTTGCTTATTTTGGCTCATTGTATTGTACTTAACATTAAGCATTTGCTCCAGCGTGTTCTTAGGTGTAAATGTAGCTAAAAAAAATTCATTCGACAAGAATAAGAAAAATAGCTATTTCGTTATTTTCTTTTTTTTAAAGGTCATAAAAAAATATAGGTGTCTTAGTTTTGGTTATTTAGGCTCACTGTACTGTACTTAACATTGAACAATTGCTCCTGCGTGTTCATCGGTGTAAATGGAGCTAAAAAAAATTCATTCGACAAGAATAAGAAAAATAGCTATATACTTATTTTATTTTTTTTAAAGGTCTTGATATGATACTGGTGTCTTAATTTTGCTCGTTTTGGCTCATTAAGTTGCACTTAACATTGAGCAATTGCTCCTGCGTGTTCATCGGTGTAAATTTAGCTACAAAAAATTCATTCGACAAGAATAAGAAAAATAGCTATTTAATTATTTTCTTTTTTTTAAAGGTCTTAAAAAGATATAGGTGTCTTAATTTTGCTTATTTTGGCTCATTGTATTGTGCCTAACATTGAGCAATTGCTCCTGCATGTTCATCGTTGTAAATGTAGCAACAAAAAATTCGACAGGAATCAGAAAAATAGCTATTTACTTATTTTATTTTTTTAAAGGTCTTAAAAAGATGTAGGTGTCCTAATTTTGCTTATTTTGGCTCAGTGTATTGTACCTAACATTGAGCAATTGCTTCTGTGTGTTAGTCGGTGTAAATGTAGCTAAAAAAAATTCATTCGACAAGAATACAAAAAATAGCTATATACTAATTTTATTTTTTTTAAAGGTCTTGATATGATATGGGTGTCTTAATTTTGCTTGCTTTGGCTCATTGTATTGTACTTAACATTGAGCAATTGCTCCTGCGCGTTCATCGGTGTAAATGTAGCTACAAAAAATTCATTCGACAAGAATAAGAAAAATAGCTAGTTACTTATTTTATTTTTTTAAAGGTCTTGAAATGATATGGGTGTCTTAATTTTGCTTATTTTGGCTCATTGTATTGTACTTAACATTAAGCAATTGCTCCAGCGTGTTCTTAGGTGTAAATGTAGCTAAAAAAAATTCATTCGATAAGAATAAGAAAAATAGTTATTTACTTATTTTTTTTTTTTAAGGTTTTAAAAAGATATAGGTGTCTTAATTTTGGTTATTTAGGCTCACTGTATTGTACCTAACATTGAGCAATTGCTCCTGCGTGTTCATCCGTGTAAATGTAGCTACTAAAAATTCACACGACAAGAATAAGAAAAATAGCAATTTAGTTATTTTTTTTTTAAAGGTCTTAAAAAGATATAGGTGCCTTAATTTTGCTTATTTTGGCTCACTGTATTGTAACTAACATTGAGCAATTGCTTCTGCGTGTTCATCGGTGTAAATTTAGCTACAAAAAATTCATTCGACAAGAATAAGAAAAATAGCTATTTAGTTATTTTCTTTTTTTTAAAGGTCTTAAAAAGATATAGGTGTCTTAATTTTGCTTATTTTGGCTCATTGTATTGTGCCTAACATTGAGCAATTGCTCCTGCATGTTCATCGTTGTAAATGTAGCAACAAAAAATTCGACAGGAATCAGAAAAATAGCTATTTACTTATTTTATTTTTTTAAAGGTCTTAAAAAGATGTAGGTGTCCTAATTTTGCTTATTTTGGCTCAGTGTATTGTACCTAACATTGAGCAATTGCTTCTGTGTGTTAGTCGGTGTAAATGTAGCTAAAAAAAATTCATTCGACAAGAATACAAAAAATAGCTATATACTAATTTTATTTTTTTTAAAGGTCTTGATATGATATGGGTGTCTTAATTTTGCTTGCTTTGGCTCATTGTATTGTACTTAACATTGAGCAATTGCTCCTGCGCGTTCATCGGTGTAAATGTAGCTACAAAAAATTCATTCGACAAGAATAAGAAAAATAGCTATTTCGTTATTTTCTTTTTTTTAAAGGTCTTGAAAAGATATAGGTGTCTTAGTTTTGGTTATTTTGGCTCAATGTATTGTACTTAACATTGAACAATTGCTCCTGCGTGTTCATCGGTGTAAATGGAGCTAAAAAAAATTCATTCGACAAGAATAAGAAAAATAGCTATATACTTATTTTATTTTTTTTTAAAGGTCTTGATATGATATGGGTGTCTTAATTTTGCTTATTTTGGCTCATTAAATTGTACTTAACATTGAGCAATTGCTCCTGAGTGTTCATTGGAGTAAATGTAGCTAAAAAAAAATTCATTCGACAAGAATAAGAAAAATAGCTATTTACTTTTTTTTTTTTTTTAAAGGTCTTGAAATGATATGGGTGTCTTAATTTTGCTTATTTTGGCTCATTGTATTGTACTTAACATTGAGCAGTTGCTTCTGCGTGTTCATCGGTGTAAATGTAGCTAAAAAAAATTCATTCGACAGGAATCAGAAAAATAGCTATTTACTTATTTTATTTTTTTAAAGGTCTTAAAAAGATATAGGTGTCCTAATTTTACTTATTTTGGCTCAATGTATTGTACCTAACATTGAGCAAATGCTCCTGCGTGTTCATCCGTGTAAATGTAGCTACTAAAAATTCACACGACAAGAATAAGAAAAATAGCAATTTAGTTATTTTTTTTTAAAGGTCTGAAAAAGATATAGGTGTCTTAAGTTTGCTTATTTTGGCTCACTGTATTGTACCTAACATTGAGCAATTGCTCCTGCGTGTTCATCGGTGTAAATTTAGCTACAAAAAATTCATTCGACAAGAATAAGAAAAATAGCTATTTCGTTATTTTCTTTTTTTTAAAGGTCTTAAAAAGATATAGGTGTCTTAATTTTGGTTATTTAGGCTCATTGTATTGTACTTAAGATTGAGCAATTGCTTCTGCGTGTTCATCGGTGTAAATGTAGCTAAAAAAAATTCATTCGATAAGAATAAGAAAAATAGTTATTTACTTATTTTATTATTTTTAAGGTTTTAAAAAGATATGGGTGTCATAATTTTGCTTATTTTGGCTCAGTGTATTGTATTTAACATTGAGCAGTTGCTTCTGCGTGTTAATCGGTGTAAATGTAGCTAAAAAAAATTCATTCGACAGGAATCAGAAAAATAGCTATTTACTTATTTTATTTTTTTAAAGGTCTTAAAAAGATGTAGGTGTCCTAATTTTGCTTATTTTGGCTCAACGTATTGTACCTAACATTGAGCAAATGCCCCTGCGTGTTCATCCTTGTAAATGTAGCTACAAAAAATTCATTCGACAAGAATAAGAAAAATAGCTATTTAGTTATTTTCTTTTTTTAAAGGTTTTCAAAAGATAAAGGTGTCTTAATTTTGCTTATTTTGGCTCATTGTATTGTACCTAACATTGACCAATTGCTTCTGCGTGTTCATCGGTGTAAATGTAGCTACAAAAAATTCATTCGACAAGAATAAGAAAAATAGCTATTTACTTATTTTATTTTTTTAAAGGTCTTAAAAAGATATAGGTGTCCTAATTTTGTTTATTTTGGCTCACTGTATTGTACCTAACATTGAGCAAATGCTCCTGCGTGTTCATCCGTGTAAATGTAGCTACTAAAAATTCACACGACAAGAATAAGAAAAATAGCAATTTAGTTATTTTTTTTTAAAGGTCTGAAAAAGATATAGGTGTCTTAAGTTTGCTTATTTTGGCTCACTGTATTGTATCTAACATTGAGCAATTGCTCCTGCGTGTTCATCGGTGTAAATTTAGCTACAAAAAATTCATTCGACAAGAATAAGAAAAATAGCTATTTCGTTATTTTCTTTTTTTTAAAGGTCTTAAAAAGATATAGGTGTCTTAATTTTGGTTATTTAGGCTCATTGTATTGTACTTAACATTGAGCAATTGCTTCTGCGTGTTCATCGGTGTAAATGTAGCTACAAAAAATTCATTCGACAAGAATAAGAAAAATAGCTATTTACTTATTTTTTTTTTAAAGGTCTTAAAAAGATTTAGGTGTCTTAATTTTGCTTATTTTGGCTCATTGTATTGTACCTAACATTGAGCAAATGCCCCTGCGTGTTCATCCGTGTAAATGTAGCTACAAAAAATTCATTCGACAAGAATAAGAAAAATAGCTATTTAGTTATTTTCTTTTTTTAAAGGTTTTCAAAAGATATAGGTGTCTTAATTTGGCTTATTTTGGCTCAATGTATTGTACCTAACATTGACCAATTGCTCCTGCGTGTTCATCGGTGTAAATGTAGCTACAAAAAATTCATTCGACAAGAATAAGAAAAATAGCTATTTACTTATTTTTTTTTTAAAGGTCTTAAAAAGATTTAGGTGTCTTAATTTTGCTTATTTTGGCTCATTGTATTGTACTTAACATTGAGCAGTTGCTTCTGCGTGTTCCTCGGTGTAAATGTAGCTAAAAAAAATTCATTCGACAGGAATCAGAAAAATAGCTATTTACATATTTTATTTTTTTAAAGGTCTTTAAAAGATATAGGTGTCTTAATTTTGGTTATTTAGGCTCACTGTATTGTACTTAACATTGACCAATTGCTCCTGCGTGTTCATCGGTGTAAATGGAGCTAAAAAAAATTCATTCGACAAGAATAAGAAAAATAGCTATATACTTATTTTATTTTTTTTAAAGGTCTTGATATGATATGGGTGTCCTAATTTTGCTTATTTTGGCTCATTGTATTGTACTTAACATTAAGCCTTTGCTCCAGCGTGTTCTTAGGTGTAAATGTAGCTAAAAAAAATTCATTCGACAAGAATAAGAAAAATAGCTATTTCGTTATTTTCTTTTTTTTAAAGGTCTTAAAAAAATATAGGTGTCTTAGTTTTGGTTACTTAGGCTCACTGTACTGTACTTAACATTGAACAATTGCTCCTGCGTGTTCATCGGTGTAAATGGAGCTAAAAAAAATTCATTCGACAAGAATAAGAAAAATAGTTATTTACTTATTTTATTTTTTTTAAGGTTTTAAAAAGATATGGGTGTCTTAATTTTGCTTATTTTGGCTCACTGTTTTGTTCTTAACATTGAGCAATTGCTCCTGCGTGTTCATCTGTGTAAATGTAGCTAAAAAAAATTCATTCGACAAGAATAAGAAAAATAGCTATTTACTTATTTTATTTTTTTAAAGGTCTTGAAATAATATGGGTGTCTTAATTTTGCTTATTTTGGCTCATTGTATTGTACTTAACATTGCACAATTGCTCCTGCGTGTTCATCCGTGTAAATGTAGCTAAAAAAAATTCATTCGACAAGAATAAGAAAAATAGCTATTTCGTTATTTTCTTTTTTTTAAAGGTCTTAAAAAAATATAGGTGTCTTAGTTTTGGTTATTTAGGCTCACTGTACTGTACTTAACATTGAACAATTGCTCCTGCGTGTTCATCGGTGTAAATGGAGCTAAAAAAAATTCATTCGACAAGAATAAGAAAAATAGCTATATACTTATTTTATTTTTTTTAAAGGTCTTGATATGATACTGGTGTCTTAATTTTGCTCGTTTTGGCTCATTAAGTTGCACTTAACATTGAGCAATTGCTCCTGCGTGTTCATCGGTGTAAATTTAGCTACAAAAAATTCATTCGACAAGAATAAGAAAAATAGCTATTTAGTTATTTTCTTTTTTTTAAAGGTCTTAAAAAGATATAGGTGTCTTAATTTTGCTTATTTTGGCTCATTGTATTGTGCCTAACATTGAGCAATTGCTCCTGCATGTTCATCGTTGTAAATGTAGCAACAAAAAATTCGACAGGAATCAGAAAAATAGCTATTTACTTATTTTATTTTTTTAAAGGTCTTAAAAAGATGTAGGTGTCCTAATTTTGCTTATTTTGGCTCAGTGTATTGTACCTAACATTGAGCAATTGCTTCTGTGTGTTAGTCGGTGTAAATGTAGCTAAAAAAAATTCATTCGACAAGAATACAAAAAATAGCTATATACTAATTTTATTTTTTTTAAAGGTCTTGATATGATATGGGTGTCTTAATTTTGCTTGCTTTGGCTCATTGTATTGTACTTAACATTGAGCAATTGCTCCTGCGCGTTCATCGGTGTAAATGTAGCTACAAAAAATTCATTCGACAAGAATAAGAAAAATAGCAAGTTACTTATTTTATTTTTTTAAAGGTCTTGAAATGATATGGGTGTCTTAATTTTGCTTATTTTGGCTCATTGTATTGTACTTAACATTAAGCAATTGCTCCAGCGTGTTCTTAGGTGTAAATGTAGCTAAAAAAAATTCATTCGATAAGAATAAGAAAAATAGTTATTTACTTATTTTTTTTTTTAAGGTTTTAAAAAGATATAGGTGTCTTAATTTTGGTTATTTAGGCTCACTGTATTGTACCTAACATTGAGCAATTGCTCCTGCGTGTTCATCCGTGTAAATGTAGCTACTAAAAATTCACACGACAAGAATAAGAAAAATAGCAATTTAGTTATTTTTTTTTTAAAGGTCTTAAAAAGATATAGGTGCCTTAATTTTGCTTATTTTGGCTCACTGTATTGTAACTAACATTGAGCAATTGCTCCTGCGTGTTCATCGGTGTAAATTTAGCTACAAAAAATTCATTCGACAAGAATAAGAAAAATAGCTATTTAGTTATTTTCTTTTTTTTAAAGGTCTTAAAAAGATATTGGTGTCTTAATTTTGCTTATTTTGGCTCATTGTATTGTGCCTAACATTGAGCAATTGCTCCTGCATGTTCATCGTTGTAAATGTAGCAAGAAAAAATTCGACAGGAATCAGAAAAATAGCTATTTACTTATTTTATTTTTTTAAAGGTCTTAAAAAGATGTAGGTGTCCTAATTTTGCTTATTTTGGCTCAGTGTATTGTACCTAACATTGAGCAATTGCTTCTGTGTGTTAGTCGGTGTAAATGTAGCTAAAAAAAATTCATTCGACAAGAATACAAAAAATAGCTATATACTAATTTTATTTTTTTTAAAGGTCTTGATATGATATGGGTGTCTTAATTTTGCTTGCTTTGGCTCATTGTATTGTACTTAACATTGAGCAATTGCTCCTGCGCGTTCATCGGTGTAAATGTAGCTACAAAAAATTCATTCGACAAGAATAAGAAAAATAGCTATTTCGTTATTTTCTTTTTTTTAAAGGTCTTGAAAAGATATAGGTGTCTTAGTTTTGGTTATTTTGGCTCAATGTATTGTACTTAACATTGAACAATTGCTCCTGCGTGTTCATCGGTGTAAATGGAGCTAAAAAAAATTCATTCGACAAGAATAAGAAAAATAGCTATATACTTATTTTATTTTTTTTTAAAGGTCTTGATATGATATGGGTGTCTTAATTTTGCTTATTTTGGCTCATTAAATTGTACTTAACATTGAGCAATTGCTCCTGAGTGTTCATTGGAGTAAATGTAGCTAAAAAAAAATTCATTCGACAAGAATAAGAAAAATAGCTATTTACTTTTTTTTTTTTTTTAAAGGTCTTGAAATGATATGGGTGTCTTAATTTTGCTTATTTTGGCTCATTGTATTGTACTTAACATTGAGCAGTTGCTTCTGCGTGTTCATCGGTGTAAATGTAGCTAAAAAAAATTCATTCGACAGGAATCAGAAAAATAGCTATTTACTTATTTTATTTTTTTAAAGGTCTTAAAAAGATATAGGTGTCCTAATTTTACTTATTTTGGCTCACTGTATTGTACCTAACATTGAGCAAATGCTCCTGCGTGTTCATCCGTGTAAATGTAGCTACTAAAAATTCACACGACAAGAATAAGAAAAATAGCAATTTAGTTATTTTTTTTTAAAGGTCTGAAAAAGATATAGGTGTCTTAAATTTGCTTATTTTGGCTCACTGTATTGTACCTAACATTGAGCAATTGCTCCTGCGTGTTCATCGGTGTAAATTTAGCTACAAAAAATTCATTCGACAAGAATAAGAAAAATAGCTATTTCGTTATTTTCTTTTTTTTAAAGGTCTTAAAAAGATATAGGTGTCTTAATTTTGGTTATTTAGGCTCATTGTATTGCACTTAACATTGAGCAATTGCTCCTGCGTGTTCATCGGTGTAAATGTAGCTAAAAAAAATTCATTCGACAAGAATAAGAAAAATAGCTATATACTTATTTTATTTTTTTTTAAAGGTCTTGATATGATATGGGTGTCCTAATTTTGCTTATTTTGGCTCACTGTATAGTACCTAACATTGAGCAAATGCTCCTGCGTGTTCATCCGTGTAAATGTAGCTACAAAAAATTCATTCGACAAGAATAAGAAAAATAGCTATTTAGTTATTTTCTTTTTTTAAAGGTTTTCAAAAGATATAGGTGTCTTAATTTTGCTTATTTTGGCTCAATGTATTGTACCTAACATTGACCAATTGCTCCTGCGTGTTCATCGGTGTAAATGTAGCTACAAAAAATTCATTCGACAAGAATAAGAAAAATAGCTATTTACTTATTTTTTTTTAAAGGTCTTAAAAAGATTTAGGTGTCTTAGTTTTGCTTATTTTGGCTCACTGTATAGTACCTAACATTGAGCAAATGCTCCTGCGTGTTCCTCGGTGTAAATGTAGCTAAAAAAAATTCATTCGACAGGAATCAGAAAAATAGCTATTTACATATTTTATTTTTTTAAAGGTCTTTAAAAGATATAGGTGTCTTAATTTTGGTTATTTAGTCTCACTGTATTGTACTTAACATTGACCGATTGCTCCAGCGTGTTCATCGGTGTAAATGGAGCTAAAAAAAATTCATTCGACAAGAATAAGAAAAATAGCTATATACTTATTTTATTTTTTTTAAAGGTCTTGATATGATATGGGTGTCCTAATTTTGCTTATTTTGGCTCATTGTATTGTACTTAACATTAAGCATTTGCTCCAGCGTGTTCTTAGGTGTAAATGTAGCTAAAAAAAATTCATTCGACAAGAATAAGAAAAATAGCTATTTCGTTATTTTCTTTTTTTTAAAGGTCTTAAAAAAATATAGGTGTCTTAGTTTTGGTTATTTAGGCTCACTGTACTGTACTTAACATTGAACAATTGCTCCTGCGTGTTCATCGGTGTAAATGGAGCTAAAAAAAATTCATTCGACAAGAATAAGAAAAATAGCTATATACTTATTTTATTTTTTTTAAAGGTCTTGATATGATACTGGTGTCTTAATTTTGCTCGTTTTGGCTCATTAAGTTGCACTTAACATTGAGCAATTGCTCCTGCGTGTTCATCGGTGTAAATTTAGCTACAAAAAATTCATTCGACAAGAATAAGAAAAATAGCTATTTAGTTATTTTCTTTTTTTTAAAGGTCTTAAAAAGATATAGGTGTCTTAATTTTGCTTATTTTGGCTCATTGTATTGTGCCTAACATTGAGCAATTGCTCCTGCATGTTCATCGTTGTAAATGTAGCAACAAAAAATTCGACAGGAATCAGAAAAATAGCTATTTACTTATTTTATTTTTTTAAAGGTCTTAAAAAGATGTAGGTGTCCTAATTTTGCTTATTTTGGCTCAGTGTATTGTACCTAACATTGAGCAATTGCTTCTGTGTGTTAGTCGGTGTAAATGTAGCTAAAAAAAATTCATTCGACAAGAATACAAAAAATAGCTATATACTAATTTTATTTTTTTTAAAGGTCTTGATATGATATGGGTGTCTTAATTTTGCTTGCTTTGGCTCATTGTATTGTACTTAACATTGAGCAATTGCTCCTGCGCGTTCATCGGTGTAAATGTAGCTACAAAAAATTCATTCGACAAGAATAAGAAAAATAGCTAGTTACTTATTTTATTTTTTTAAAGGTCTTGAAATGATATGGGTGTCTTAATTTTGCTTATTTTGGCTCATTGTATTGTACTTAACATTAAGCAATTGCTCCAGCGTGTTCTTAGGTGTAAATGTAGCTAAAAAAAATTCATTCGATAAGAATAAGAAAAATAGTTATTTACTTATTTTTTTTTTTTAAGGTTTTAAAAAGATATAGGTGTCTTAATTTTGGTTATTTAGGCTCACTGTATTGTACCTAACATTGAGCAATTGCTCCTGCGTGTTCATCCGTGTAAATGTAGCTACTAAAAATTCACACGACAAGAATAAGAAAAATAGCAATTTAGTTATTTTTTTTTTAAAGGTCTTAAAAAGATATAGGTGCCTTAATTTTGCTTATTTTGGCTCACTGTATTGTAACTAACATTGAGCAATTGCTTCTGCGTGTTCATCGGTGTAAATTTAGCTACAAAAAATTCATTCGACAAGAATAAGAAAAATAGCTATTTAGTTATTTTCTTTTTTTTAAAGGTCTTAAAAAGATATAGGTGTCTTAATTTTGCTTATTTTGGCTCATTGTATTGTGCCTAACATTGAGCAATTGCTCCTGCATGTTCATCGTTGTAAATGTAGCAACAAAAAATTCGACAGGAATCAGAAAAATAGCTATTTACTTATTTTATTTTTTTAAAGGTCTTAAAAAGATGTAGGTGTCCTAATTTTGCTTATTTTGGCTCAGTGTATTGTACCTAACATTGAGCAATTGCTTCTGTGTGTTAGTCGGTGTAAATGTAGCTAAAAAAAATTCATTCGACAAGAATACAAAAAATAGCTATATACTAATTTTATTTTTTTTAAAGGTCTTGATATGATATGGGTGTCTTAATTTTGCTTGCTTTGGCTCATTGTATTGTACTTAACATTGAGCAATTGCTCCTGCGCGTTCATCGGTGTAAATGTAGCTACAAAAAATTCATTCGACAAGAATAAGAAAAATAGCTATTTCGTTATTTTCTTTTTTTTAAAGGTCTTGAAAAGATATAGGTGTCTTAGTTTTGGTTATTTTGGCTCAATGTATTGTACTTAACATTGAACAATTGCTCCTGCGTGTTCATCGGTGTAAATGGAGCTAAAAAAAATTCATTCGACAAGAATAAGAAAAATAGCTATATACTTATTTTATTTTTTTTTAAAGGTCTTGATATGATATGGGTGTCTTAATTTTGCTTATTTTGGCTCATTAAATTGTACTTAACATTGAGCAATTGCTCCTGAGTGTTCATTGGAGTAAATGTAGCTAAAAAAAAATTCATTCGACAAGAATAAGAAAAATAGCTATTTACTTTTTTTTTTTTTTTAAAGGTCTTGAAATGATATGGGTGTCTTAATTTTGCTTATTTTGGCTCATTGTATTGTACTTAACATTGAGCAGTTGCTTCTGCGTGTTCATCGGTGTAAATGTAGCTAAAAAAAATTCATTCGACAGGAATCAGAAAAATAGCTATTTACTTATTTTATTTTTTTAAAGGTCTTAAAAAGATATAGGTGTCCTAATTTTACTTATTTTGGCTCACTGTATTGTACCTAACATTGAGCAAATGCTCCTGCGTGTTCATCCGTGTAAATGTAGCTACTAAAAATTCACACGACAAGAATAAGAAAAATAGCAATTTAGTTATTTTTTTTTAAAGGTCTGAAAAAGATATAGGTGTCTTAAGTTTGCTTATTTTGGCTCACTGTATTGTACCTAACATTGAGCAATTGCTCCTGCGTGTTCATCGGTGTAAATTTAGCTACAAAAAATTCATTCGACAAGAATAAGAAAAATAGCTATTTCGTTATTTTCTTTTTTTTAAAGGTCTTAAAAAGATATAGGTGTCTTAATTTTGGTTATTTAGGCTCATTGTATTGTACTTAAGATTGAGCAATTGCTTCTGCGTGTTCATCGGTGTAAATGTAGCTAAAAAAAATTCATTCGATAAGAATAAGAAAAATAGTTATTTACTTATTTTATTATTTTTAAGGTTTTAAAAAGATATGGGTGTCATAATTTTGCTTATTTTGGCTCAGTGTATTGTATTTAACATTGAGCAGTTGCTTCTGCGTGTTAATCGGTGTAAATGTAGCTAAAAAAAATTCATTCGACAGGAATCAGAAAAATAGCTATTTACTTATTTTATTTTTTTAAAGGTCTTAAAAAGATGTAGGTGTCCTAATTTTGCTTATTTTGGCTCAACGTATTGTACCTAACATTGAGCAAATGCCCCTGCGTGTTCATCCTTGTAAATGTAGCTACAAAAAATTCATTCGACAAGAATAAGAAAAATAGCTATTTAGTTATTTTCTTTTTTTAAAGGTTTTCAAAAGATAAAGGTGTCTTAATTTTGCTTATTTTGGCTCATTGTATTGTACCTAACATTGACCAATTGCTCCTGCGTGTTCATCGGTGTAAATGTAGCTACAAAAAATTCATTCGACAAGAATAAGAAAAATAGCTATTTACTTATTTTATTTTTTTAAAGGTCTTAAAAAGATATAGGTGTCCTAATTTTGTTTATTTTGGCTCACTGTATTGTACCTAACATTGAGCAAATGCTCCTGCGTGTTCATCCGTGTAAATGTAGCTACTAAAAATTCACACGACAAGAATAAGAAAAATAGCAATTTAGTTATTTTTTTTTAAAGGTCTGAAAAAGATATAGGTGTCTTAAGTTTGCTTATTTTGGCTCACTGTATTGTATCTAACATTGAGCAATTGCTCCTGCGTGTTCATCGGTGTAAATTTAGCTACAAAAAATTCATTCGACAAGAATAAGAAAAATAGCTATTTCGTTATTTTCTTTTTTTTAAAGGTCTTAAAAAGATATAGGTGTCTTAATTTTGGTTATTTAGGCTCATTGTATTGTACTTAACATTGAGCAATTGCTTCTGCGTGTTCATCGGTGTAAATGTAGCTACAAAAAATTCATTCGACAAGAATAAGAAAAATAGCTATTTACTTATTTTTTTTTTAAAGGTCTTAAAAAGATTTAGGTGTCTTAATTTTGCTTATTTTGGCTCATTGTATTGTACCTAACATTGAGCAAATGCCCCTGCGTGTTCATCCGTGTAAATGTAGCTACAAAAAATTCATTCGACAAGAATAAGAAAAATAGCTATTTAGTTATTTTCTTTTTTTAAAGGTTTTCAAAAGATATAGGTGTCTTAATTTGGCTTATTTTGGCTCAATGTATTGTACCTAACATTGACCAATTGCTCCTGCGTGTTCATCGGTGTAAATGTAGCTACAAAAAATTCATTCGACAAGAATAAGAAAAATAGCTATTTACTTATTTTTTTTTTAAAGGTCTTAAAAAGATTTAGGTGTCTTAATTTTGCTTATTTTGGCTCATTGTATTGTACTTAACATTGAGCAGTTGCTTCTGCGTGTTCCTCGGTGTAAATGTAGCTAAAAAAAATTCATTCGACAGGAATCAGAAAAATAGCTATTTACATATTTTATTTTTTTAAAGGTCTTTAAAAGATATAGGTGTCTTAATTTTGGTTATTTAGGCTCACTGTATTGTACTTAACATTGACCAATTGCTCCTGCGTGTTCATCGGTGTAAATGGAGCTAAAAAAAATTCATTCGACAAGAATAAGAAAAATAGCTATATACTTATTTTATTTTTTTTAAAGGTCTTGATATGATATGGGTGTCCTAATTTTGCTTATTTTGGCTCATTGTATTGTACTTAACATTAAGCCTTTGCTCCAGCGTGTTCTTAGGTGTAAATGTAGCTAAAAAAAATTCATTCGACAAGAATAAGAAAAATAGCTATTTCGTTATTTTCTTTTTTTTAAAGGTCTTAAAAAAATATAGGTGTCTTAGTTTTGGTTACTTAGGCTCACTGTACTGTACTTAACATTGAACAATTGCTCCTGCGTGTTCATCGGTGTAAATGGAGCTAAAAAAAATTCATTCGACAAGAATAAGAAAAATAGTTATTTACTTATTTTATTTTTTTTAAGGTTTTAAAAAGATATGGGTGTCTTAATTTTGCTTATTTTGGCTCACTGTTTTGTTCTTAACATTGAGCAATTGCTCCTGCGTGTTCATCTGTGTAAATGTAGCTAAAAAAAATTCATTCGACAAGAATAAGAAAAATAGCTATTTACTTATTTTATTTTTTTAAAGGTCTTGAAATAATATGGGTGTCTTAATTTTGCTTATTTTGGCTCATTGTATTGTACTTAACATTGCACAATTGCTCCTGCGTGTTCATCCGTGTAAATGTAGCTAAAAAAAATTCATTCGACAAGAATAAGAAAAATAGTTATTTACTTATTTTATTTTTTTTAAGGTTTTAAAAAGATATGGGTGTCTTAATTTTGCTTATTTCGGCTCACTGTATTGTACTTAACATTGAGCAGTTGCTTCTGCGTGTTAATCGGTGTAAATGTAGCTAAAAAAAATTCATTCGACAGGAATCAGAAAAATAGCTATTTACTTATTTTATTTTTTTAAAGGTCTTAAAAAGATGTAGGTGTCCTAATTTTGCTTATTTTGGCTCAGTGTATTGTACCTAACATTGAGCAATTGCTTCTGTGTGTTAGTCGGTGTAAATGTAGCTAAAAAAAATTCATTCGACAAGAATACAAAAAATAGCTATATACTAATTTTATTTTTTTTAAAGGTCTTAAAAAGATATAGGTGTCTTAATTTTGCTTATTTTGGCTCAATGTATTGTACCTAACATTGACCAATTGCTCCTGCGTGTTCATCGGTGTAAATGTAGCTACAAAAAATTCATTCGACAAGAATAAGAAAAATAGCTATTTACTTATTTTTTTTTTTAAAGGTCTTAAAAAGATTTAGGTGTCTTAGTTTTGCTTATTTTGGCTCACTGTATAGTACCTAACATTGAGCAAATGCTCCTGCGTGTTCCTCAGTGTAAATGTAGCTAAAAAAAATTCATTCGACAGGAATCAGAAAAATAGCTATTTACATATTTTATTTTTTTAAAGGTCTTTAAAAGATATAGGTGTCTTAATTTTGGTTATTTAGTCTCACTGTATTGTACTTAACATTGACCAATTGCTCCTGCGTGTTCATCGGTGTAAATGGAGCTAAAAACAATTCATTCGACAAGAATAAGAAAAATAGCTATATACTTATTTTATTTTTTTTAAAGGTCTTGATATGATATGGGTGTCCTAATTTTGCTTATTTTGGCTCATTGTATTGTACTTAACATTAAGCATTTGCTCCAGCGTGTTCTTAGGTGTAAATGTAGCTAAAAAAAATTCATTCGACAAGAATAAGAAAAATAGCTATTTCGTTATTTTCTTTTTTTTAAAGGTCTTAAAAAAATATAGGTGTCTTAGTTTTGGTTATTTAGGCTCACTGTACTGTACTTAACATTGAACAATTGCTCCTGCGTGTTCATCGGTGTAAATGGAGCTAAAAAAAAATTCATTCGACAAGAATAAGAAAAATAGCTATATACTTATTTTATTTTTTTTAAAGGTCTTGATATGATACTGGTGTCTTAATTTTGCTCGTTTTGGCTCATTAAGTTGCACTTAACATTGAGCAATTGCTCCTGAGTGTTCATTGGTGTAAATGTAGCTAAAAAAAATTCATTCGACAAGAATAAGAAAAATAGCTATTTTTTTTTTTTTTTTTTTAAAGGTCTTGAAATGATATGGGTGTCTTAATTTTGCTTATTTTGGCTCATTGTATTGTACTTAACATTGAGCAGTTGCTTCTGCGTGTTCATCGGTGTAAATGTAGCTAAAAAAAATTCATTCGACAGGAATCAGAAAAATAGCTATTTACTTATTTTATTTTTTTAAAGGTCTTGAAAAGATATAGGTGTCCTAATTTTGCTTATTTTGGCTCACTGTATTGTACCTAACATTAAGCAAATGCTCCTGCGTGTTCATCCGTGTAAATGTAGCTACTAAAAATTCACACGACAAGAATAAGAAAAATAGCAATTTAGTTATTTTTTTTTTAAAGGTCTTAAAAAGATATAGGTGCCTTAATTTTGCTTATTTTGGCTCACTGTATTGTAACTAACATTGAGCAATTGCTCCTGCGTGTTCATCGGTGTAAATTTAGCTACAAAAAATTCATTCGACAAGAATAAGAAAAATAGCTATTTAGTTATTTTCTTTTTTTTAAAGGTCTTAAAAAGATATAGGTGTCTTAATTTTGCTTATTTTGGCTCATTGTAATGTGCCTAACATTGAGCAATTGCTCCTGCATGTTCATCGTTGTAAATGTAGCAACAAAAAATTCGACAGGAATCAGAAAAATAGCTATTTACTTATTTTATTTTTTTAAAGGTCTTAAAAAGATGTAGGTGTCCTAATTTTGCTTATTTTGGCTCAGTGTATTGTACCTAACATTGAGCAATTGCTTCTGTGTGTTAGTCGGTGTAAATGTAGCTAAAAAAAATTCATTCGACAAGAATACAAAAAATAGCTACATACTAATTTTATTTTTTTTAAAGGTCTTGATATGATATGGGTGTCTTAATTTTGCTTGCTTTGGCTCATTGTATTGTACTTAACATTGAGCAATTGCTCCTGCGCGTTCATCGGTGTAAATGTAGCTACAAAAAATTCATTCGACAAGAATAAGAAAAATAGCTATTTCGTTATTTTCTTTTTTTTAAAGGTCTTGAAAAGATATAGGTGTCTTAGTTTTGGTTATTTTGGCTCAATGTATTGTACTTAACATTGAACAATTGCTCCTGCGTGTTCATCGGTGTAAATGGAGCTAAAAAAAATTCATTCGACAAGAATAAGAAAAATAGCTATATACTTATTTTATTTTTTTTTAAAGGTCTTGATATGATATGGGTGTCTTAATTTTGCTTATTTTGGCTCATTAAATTGTACTTAACATTGAGCAATTGCTCCTGAGTGTTCATTGGAGTAAATGTAGCTAAAAAAAAATTCATTCGACAAGAATAAGAAAAATAGCTATTTACTTTTTTTTTTTTTTTAAAGGTCTTGAAATGATATGGGTGTCTTAATTTTGCTTATTTTGGCTCATTGTATTGTACTTAACATTGAGCAGTTGCTTCTGCGTGTTCATCGGTGTAAATGTAGCTAAAAAAAATTCATTCGACAGGAATCAGAAAAATAGCTATTTACTTATTTTATTTTTTTAAAGGTCTTAAAAAGATATAGGTGTCCTAATTTTACTTATTTTGGCTCACTGTATTGTACCTAACATTGAGCAATTGCTCCTGCGTGTTCATCGGTGTAAATTTAGCTACAAAAAATTCATTCGACAAGAATAAGAAAAATAGCTATTTCGTTATTTTCTTTTTTTTAAAGGTCTTAAAAAGATATAGGTGTCTTAATTTTGGTTATTTAGGCTCATTGTATTGCACTTAAGATTGAGCAATTGCTTCTGCGTGTTCATCGGTGTAAATGTAGCTAAAAAAAATTCATTCGATAAGAATAAGAAAAATAGTTATTTACTTATTTTATTATTTTTAAGGTTTTAAAAAGATATGGGTGTCATAATTTTGCTTATTTTGGCTCAGTGTATTGTATTTAACATTGAGCAGTTGCTTCTGCGTGTTAATCGGTGTAAATGTAGCTAAAAAAAATTCATTCGACAGGAATCAGAAAAATAGCTATTTACTTATTTTATTTTTTTAAAGGTCTTAAAAAGATGTAGGTGTCCTAATTTTACTTATTTTGGCTCAACGTATTGTACCTAACATTGAGCAAATGCCCCTGCGTGTTCATCCTTGTAAATGTAGCTACAAAAAATTCATTCGACAAGAATAAGAAAAATAGCTATTTAGTTATTTTATTTTTTTAAAGGTTTTCAAAAGATAAAGGTGTCTTAATTTTGCTTATTTTGGCTCATTGTATTGTACCTAACATTGACCAATTGCTCCTGCGTGTTCATCGGTGTAAATGTAGCTACAAAAAATTCATTCGACAAGAATAAGAAAAATAGCTATTTACTTATTTTATTTTTTTAAAGGTCTTAAAAAGATATAGGTGTCCTAATTTTGTTTATTTTGGCTCACTGTATTGTACCTAACATTGAACAAATGCTCCTGCGTGTTCATCCGTGTAAATGTAGCTACTAAAAATTCACACGACAAGAATAAGAAAAATAGCAATTTAGTTATTTTTTTTTAAAGGTCTGAAAAAGATATAGGTGTCTTAAGTTTGCTTATTTTGGCTCACTATATTGTATCTAACATTGAGCAATTGCTCCTGCGTGTTCATCGGTGTAAATTTAGCTACAAAAAATTCATTCGACAAGAATAAGAAAAATAGCTATTTCGTTATTTTCTTTTTTTTAAAGGTCTTAAAAAGATATAGGTGTCTTAATTTTGGTTATTTAGGCTCATTGTATTGTACTTAACATTGAGCAATTGCTTCTGCGTGTTCATCGGTGTAAATGTAGCTACAAAAAATTCATTCGACAAGAATAAGAAAAATAGCTAATTACTTATTTTTTTTTTAAAGGTCTTAAAAAGATTTAGGTGTCTTAATTTTGCTTATTTTGGCTCATTGTATTGTACCTAACATTCAGCAAATGCCCCTGCGTGTTCATCCGTGTAAATGTAGCTACAAAAAATTCATTCGACAAGAATAAGAAAAATAGCTATTTAGTTATTTTCTTTTTTTAAAGGTTTTCAAAAGATATAGGTGTCTTAATTTGGCTTATTTTGGCTCCGAGTAAATGTAGCTACTAAAAATTCACACGACAAGAATAAGAAAAATAGCAATTTAGTTATTTTTTTTTAAAGGTCTGAAAAAGATATAGGTGTCTTAAGTTTGCTTATTTTGGCTCAATGTATTGTACCTAACATTGAGCAATTGCTCCTGCGTGTTCATCGGTGTAAATTTAGCTACAAAAAATTCATTCGACAAGAATAAGAAAAATAGCTATATACTTATTTTATTTTTTTTAAAGGTCTTGATATGATACTGGTGTCTTAATTTTGCTCGTTTTGGCTCATTGTATTGTACTTAACATTGAGCAGTTGCTTCTGCGTGTTCATCGGTGTAAATGTAGCTAAAAAAAATTCATTCGACAGGAATCAGAAAAATAGCTATTTACTTATTTTATTTTTTTAAAGGTCTTAAAAAGATATAGGTGTCCTAATTTTACTTATTTTGGCTCACTGTATTGTACCTAACATTGAGCAAATGCTCCTGCGTGTTCATCCGTGTAAATGTAGCTACTAAAAATTCACACGACAAGAATAAGAAAAATAGCAATTTAGTTATTTTTTTTTAAAGGTCTGAAAAAGATATAGGTGTCTTAAGTTTGCTTATTTTGGCTCACTGTATTGTACCTAACATTGAGCAATTGCTCCTGCGTGTTCATCGGTGTAAATTTAGCTACAAAAAATTCATTCGACAAGAATAAGAAAAATAGCTATTTCGTTATTTTCTTTTTTTTAAAGGTCTTAAAAAGATATAGGTGTCTTAATTTTGGTTATTTAGGCTCATTGTATTGCACTTAAGATTGAGCAATTGCTTCTGCGTGTTCATCGGTGTAAATGTAGCTAAAAAAAATTCATTCGATAAGAATAAGAAAAATAGTTATTTACTTATTTTATTATTTTTAAGGTTTTAAAAAGATATGGGTGTCATAATTTTGCTTATTTTGGCTCAGTGTATTGCATTTAACATTGAGCAGTTGCTTCTGCGTGTTAATCGGTGTAAATGTAGCTAAAAAAAATTCATTCGACAGGAATCAGAAAAATAGCTATTTACTTATTTTATTTTTTTAAAGGTCTTAAAAAGATGTAGGTGTCCTAATTTTACTTATTTTGGCTCAACGTATTGTACCTAACATTGAGCAAATGCCCCTGCGTGTTCATCCTTGTAAATGTAGCTACAAAAAATTCATTCGACAAGAATAAGAAAAATAGCTATTTAGTTATTTTCTTTTTTTAAAGGTTTTCAAAAGATAAAGGTGTCTTAATTTTGCTTATTTTGGCTCATTGTATTGTACCTAACATTGACCAATTGCTCCTGCGTGTTCATCGGTGTAAATGTAGCTACAAAAAATTCATTCGACAAGAATAAGAAAAATAGCTATTTACTTATTTTATTTTTTTAAAGGTCTTAAAAAGATATAGGTGTCCTAATTTTGTTTATTTTGGCTCACTGTATTGTACCTAACATTGAGCAAATGCTCCTGCGTGTTCATCCGTGTAAATGTAGCTACTAAAAATTCACACGACAAGAATAAGAAAAATAGCAATTTAGTTATTTTTTTTTAAAGGTCTGAAAAAGATATAGGTGTCTTAAGTTTGCTTATTTTGGCTCACTGTATTGTATCTAACATTGAGCAATTGCTCCTGCGTGTTCATCGGTGTAAATTTAGCTACAAAAAATTCATTCGACAAGAATAAGAAAAATAGCTATTTCGTTATTTTCTTTTTTTTAAAGGTCTTAAAAAGATATAGGTGTCTTAATTTTGGTTATTTAGGCTCATTGTATTGTACTTAACATTGAGCAATTGCTTCTGCGTGTTCATCGGTGTAAATGTAGCTACAAAAAATTCATTCGACAAGAATAAGAAAAATAGCTAATTACTTATTTTTTTTTTAAAGGTCTTAAAAAGATTTAGGTGTCTTAATTTTGCTTATTTTGGCTCATTGTATTGTACCTAACATTGAGCAAATGCCCCTGCGTGTTCATCCGTGTAAATGTAGCTACAAAAAATTCATTCGACAAGAATAAGAAAAATAGCTATTTAGTTATTTTCTTTTTTTAAAGGTTTTCAAAAGATATAGGTGTCTTAATTTGGCTTATTTTGGCTCCGAGTAAATGTAGCTACTAAAAATTCACACGACAAGAATAAGAAAAATAGCAATTTAGTTATTTTTTTTTAAAGGTCTGAAAAAGATATAGGTGTCTTAAGTTTGCTTATTTTGGCTCAATGTATTGTACCTAACATTGAGCAATTGCTCCTGCGTGTTCATCGGTGTAAATTTAGCTACAAAAAATTCATTCGACAAGAATAAGAAAAATAGCTATATACTTATTTTATTTTTTTTAAAGGTCTTGATATGATACTGGTGTATTAATTTTGCTCTGTTTGGCTCACTAAATTGTACTTAACATTGAGCAGTTGCTTCTGCGTGTTCATCGGTGTAAATGTAGCTAAAAAAAATTCATTCGAGAGGAATCAGAAAAATAGCTATTTACTTATTTTATTTTTTTAAAGGTCTTAAAAAGATATAGGTGTCCTAATTTTGCTTATTTTGGCTCACTGTATTGTACCTAACATTGAGCAAATGCTCCTGCGTGTTCATCCGAGTAAATGTAGCTACTAAAAATTCACACGACAAGAATAAGAAAAATAGCAATTTAGTTATTTTTTTTTAAAGGTCTGAAAAAGATATAGGTGTCTTAAGTTTGCTTATTTTGGCTCAATGTATGGTACCTAACATTGAGCAATTGCTCCTGCGTGTTCATCGGTGTAAATTTAGCTACAAAAAATTCATTCGACAAGAATAAGAAAAATAGCTATTTCGTTATTTTCTTTTTTTTAAAGGTCTTTAAAAGATATAGGTGTCTTAATTTTGGTTATTTAGGCTCACTGTATTGTTCTTAACATTGGCCAATTGCTCCTGCGTGGTCATCGGTGTAAATGGAGCTAAAAAAAATGCATTCGACAAGAATAAGAAAAATAGCTATATACTTATTTTATTTTTTTTAAAGGTCTTGATATGATATGGGTGTCTTAATTTTGCTTATTGTGGCTCATTGTATTGTACTTAACATTGAGCAGTTGCTTCTGCGTGTTCCTCGGTGTAAATGTAGCTAAAAAAAATTCATTCGACAGGAATCAGAAAAATAGCTATTTACTTATTTTATTTTTTTAAAGGTCTTAAAAAGATATAGGTGTCCTAATTTTGCTTATTTTGGGTCACTGTATTGTACCTAACATTGAACAAATGCCCCTGCGTGTTCATCCGTGTAAATGTAGCTACAAAAAATTCATTCGACAAGAATAAGAAAATAGCTATTTAGTTATTTTCTTTTTTTAAAGGTCTTAAAAAGATATAGGTGTCTTAATTTTGCTTATTTTGGCTCATTGTATTGTACCTAACATTGACCAATTGCTCCTGCGTGTTCATCGGTGTAAATGTAGCTACTAAAAATTCATTCGTCAAGAATAAGCAAAATAGCTATTTCGTTATTTTCTTTTTTTTAAAGGTCTTCAAAAGATATAGGTGTCTTAATTTTGGTTATTTAGGCTCACTGTATTGCACTTAACATTGAGCAATTGCTCCTGCGTGTTCATCGGTGTAAATTTAGCTACAAAAAATTCATTCGACAAGAATAAGAAAAATAGCTATTTCGTTATTTTCTTTTTTTTAAAGGTCTTAAAAAGATATAGGTGTCTTAATTTTGGTTATTTAGGCTCATTGTATTGTACTTAACATTGAGCAATTGCTTCTGCGTGTTCATCGGTGTAAATGTAGCTACAAAAAATTCATTCGACAAGAATAAGAAAAATAGCTAATTACTTATTTTTTTTTTAAAGGTCTTAAAAAGATTTAGGTGTCTTAATTTTGCTTATTTTGGCTCATTGTATTGTACCTAACATTGAGCAAATGCCCCTGCGTGTTCATCCGTGTAAATGTAGCTACAAAAAATTCATTCGACAAGAATAAGAAAAATAGCTATTTAGTTATTTTCTTTTTTTAAAGGTTTTCAAAAGATATAGGTGTCTTAATTTGGCTTATTTTGGCTCCGAGTAAATGTAGCTACTAAAAATTCACACGACAAGAATAAGAAAAATAGCAATTTAGTTATTTTTTTTTAAAGGTCTGAAAAAGATATAGGTGTCTTAAGTTTGCTTATTTTGGCTCAATGTATTGTACCTAACATTGAGCAATTGCTCCTGCGTGTTCATCGGTGTAAATTTAGCTACAAAAAATTCATTCGACAAGAATAAGAAAAATAGCTATATACATATTTTATTTTTTTTAAAGGTCTTGATATGATACTGGTGTCTTAATTTTGCTCGTTTTGGCTCATTGTATTGTACTTAACATTGAGCAGTTGCTTCTGCGTGTTCATCGGTGTAAATGTAGCTAAAAAAAATTCATTCGACAGGAATCAGAAAAATAGCTATTTACTTATTTTATTTTTTTAAAGGTCTTAAAAAGATATAGGTGTCCTAATTTTACTTATTTTGGCTCACTGTATTGTACCTAACATTGAGCAAATGCTCCTGCGTGTTCATCCGTGTAAATGTAACTACTAAAAATTCACACGACAAGAATAAGAAAAATAGCAATTTAGTTATTTTTTTTTAAAGGTCTGAAAAAGATATAGGTGTCTTAAGTTTGCTTATTTTGGCTCACTGTATTGTACCTAACATTGAGCAATTGCTCCTGCGTGTTCATCGGTGTAAATTTAGCTACAAAAAATTCATTCGACAAGAATAAGAAAAATAGCTATTTCGTTATTTTCTTTTTTTTAAAGGTCTTAAAAAGATATAGGTGTCTTAATTTTGGTTATTTAGGCTCATTGTATTGCACTTAAGATTGAGCAATTGCTTCTGCGTGTTCATCGGTGTAAATGTAGCTAAAAAAAATTCATTCGATAAGAATAAGAAAAATAGTTATTTACTTATTTTATTATTTTTAAGGTTTTAAAAAGATATGGGTGTCATAATTTTGCTTATTTTGGCTCAGTGTATTGCATTTAACATTGAGCAGTTGCTTCTGCGTGTTAATCGGTGTAAATGTAGCTAAAAAAAATTCATTCGACAGGAATCAGAAAAATAGCTATTTACTTATTTTATTTTTTTAAAGGTCTTAAAAAGATGTAGGTGTCCTAATTTTACTTATTTTGGCTCAACGTATTGTACCTAACATTGAGCAAATGCCCCTGCGTGTTCATCCTTGTAAATGTAGCTACAAAAAATTCATTCGACAAGAATAAGAAAAATAGCTATTTAGTTATTTTCTTTTTTTAAAGGTTTTCAAAAGATAAAGGTGTCTTAATTTTGCTTATTTTGGCTCATTGTATTGTACCTAACATTGACCAATTGCTCCTGCGTGTTCATCGGTGTAAATGTAGCTACAAAAAATTCATTCGACAAGAATAAGAAAAATAGCTATTTACTTATTTTATTTTTTTAAAGGTCTTAAAAAGATATAGGTGTCCTAATTTTGTTTATTTTGGCTCACTGTATTGTACCTAACATTGAGCAAATGCTCCTGCGTGTTCATCCGTGTAAATGTAGCTACTAAAAATTCACACGACAAGAATAAGAAAAATAGCAATTTAGTTATTTTTTTTTAAAGGTCTGAAAAAGATATAGGTGTCTTAAGTTTGCTTATTTTGGCTCACTGTATTGTATCTAACATTGAGCAATTGCTCCTGCGTGTTCATCGGTGTAAATTTAGCTACAAAAAATTCATTCGACAAGAATAAGAAAAATAGCTATTTCGTTATTTTCTTTTTTTTAAAGGTCTTAAAAAGATATAGGTGTCTTAATTTTGGTTATTTAGGCTCATTGTATTGTACTTAACATTGAGCAATTGCTTCTGCGTGTTCATCGGTGTAAATGTAGCTACAAAAAATTCATTCGACAAGAATAAGAAAAATAGCTAATTACTTATTTTTTTTTTAAAGGTCTTAAAAAGATTTAGGTGTCTTAATTTTGCTTATTTTGGCTCATTGTATTGTACCTAACATTGAGCAAATGCCCCTGCGTGTTCATCCGTGTAAATGTAGCTACAAAAAATTCATTCGACAAGAATAAGAAAAATAGCTATTTAGTTATTTTCTTTTTTTAAAGGTTTTCAAAAGATATAGGTGTCTTAATTTGGCTTATTTTGGCTCCGAGTAAATGTAGCTACTAAAAATTCACACGACAAGAATAAGAAAAATAGCAATTTAGTTATTTTTTTTTAAAGGTCTGAAAAAGATATAGGTGTCTTAAGTTTGCTTATTTTGGCTCAATGTATTGTACCTAACATTGAGCAATTGCTCCTGCGTGTTCATCGGTGTAAATTTAGCTACAAAAAATTCATTCGACAAGAATAAGAAAAATAGCTATATACTTATTTTATTTTTTTTAAAGGTCTTGATATGATACTGGTGTCTTAATTTTGCTCGTTTTGGCTCACTAAATTGTACTTAACATTGAGCAGTTGCTTCTGCGTGTTCATCGGTGTAAATGTAGCTAAAAAAAATTCATTCGAGAGGAATCAGAAAAATAGCTATTTACTTATTTTATTTTTTTAAAGGTCTTAAAAAGATATAGGTGTCCTAATTTTGCTTATTTTGGCTCACTGTATTGTACCTAACATTGAGCAAATGCTCCTGCGTGTTCATCCGAGTAAATGTAGCTACTAAAAATTCACACGACAAGAATAAGAAAAATAGCAATTTAGTTATTTTTTTTTAAAGGTCTGAAAAAGATATAGGTGTCTTAAGTTTGCTTATTTTGGCTCAATGTATGGTACCTAACATTGAGCAATTGCTCCTGCGTGTTCATCGGTGTAAATTTAGCTACAAAAAATTCATTCGACAAGAATAAGAAAAATAGCTATTTCGTTATTTTCTTTTTTTTAAAGGTCTTTAAAAGATATAGGTGTCTTAATTTTGGTTATTTAGGCTCACTGTATTGTTCTTAACATTGGCCAATTGCTCCTGCGTGGTCATCGGTGTAAATGGAGCTAAAAAAAATGCATTCGACAAGAATAAGAAAAATAGCTATATACTTATTTTATTTTTTTTAAAGGTCTTGATATGATATGGGTGTCTTAATTTTGCTTATTGTGGCTCATTGTATTGTACTTAACATTGAGCAGTTGCTTCTGCGTGTTCCTCGGTGTAAATGTAGCTAAAAAAAATTCATTCGACAGGAATCAGAAAAATAGCTATTTACTTATTTTATTTTTTTAAAGGTCTTAAAAAGATATAGGTGTCCTAATTTTGCTTATTTTGGGTCACTGTATTGTACCTAACATTGAAGAAATGCCCCTGCGTGTTCATCCGTGTAAATGTAGCTACAAAAAATTCATTCGACAAGAATAAGAAAATAGCTATTTAGTTATTTTCTTTTTTTAAAGGTCTTAAAAAGATATAGGTGTCTTAATTTTGCTTATTTTGGCTCATTGTATTGTACCTAACATTGACCAATTGCTCCTGCGTGTTCATCGGTGTAAATGTAGCTACTAAAAATTCATTCGTCAAGAATAAGCAAAATAGCTATTTCGTTATTTTCTTTTTTTTAAAGGTCTTCAAAAGATATAGGTGTCTTAATTTTGGTTATTTAGGCTCACTGTATTGCACTTAACATTGAGCAATTGCTCCTGCGTGTTCATCGGTGTAAATGTAGCTAAAAAAAATTCATTCGACAAGAATAAGAAAAATAGCTATATACTTATTTTATTTTTTTTTAAAGGTCTTGATATGATATGGGTGTCCTAATTTTGCTTATTTTGGCTCACTGTATAGTACCTAACATTGAGCAAATGCTCCTGCGTGTTCATCCGTGTAAATGTAGCTACAAAAAATTCATTCGACAAGAATAAGAAAAATAGCTATTTAGTTATTTTCTTTTTTTAAAGGTTTTCAAAAGATATAGGTGTCTTAATTTTGCTTATTTTGGCTCAATGTATTGTACCTAACATTGACCAATTGCTCCTGCGTGTTCATCGGTGTAAATGTAGCTACAAAAAATTCATTCGACAAGAATAAGAAAAATAGCTATTTACTTATTTTTTTTTTAAAGGTCTTAAAAAGATTTAGGTGTCTTAGTTTTGCTTATTTTGGCTCACTGTATAGTACCTAACATTGAGCAAATGCTCCTGCGTGTTCCTCGGTGTAAATGTAGCTAAAAAAAATTCATTCGACAGGAATCAGAAAAATAGCTATTTACATATTTTATTTTTTTAAAGGTCTTTAAAAGATATAGGTGTCTTAATTTTGGTTATTTAGTCTCACTGTATTGTACTTAACATTGACCAATTGCTCCTGCGTGTTCATCGGTGTAAATGGAGCTAAAAAAAATTCATTCGACAAGAATAAGAAAAATAGCTATATACTTATTTTATTTTTTTTAAAGGTCTTGATATGATATGGGTGTCCTAATTTTGCTTATTTTGGCTCATTGTATTGTACTTAACATTAAGCATTTGCTCCAGCGTGTTCTTAGGTGTAAATGTAGCTAAAAAAAATTCATTCGACAAGAATAAGAAAAATAGCTATTTCGTTATTTTCTTTTTTTTAAAGGTCTTAAAAAAATATAGGTGTCTTAGTTTTGGTTATTTAGGCTCACTGTACTGTACTTAACATTGAACAATTGCTCCTGCGTGTTCATCGGTGTAAATGGAGCTAAAAAAAATTCATTCGACATGAATAAGAAAAATAGCTATATACTTATTTTATTTTTTTTAAAGGTCTTGATATGATACTGGTGTCTTAATTTTGCTCGTTTTGGCTCAATAAGTTGCACTTAACATTGAGCAATTGCTCCTGAGTGTTCATTGGTGTAAATGTAGCTAAAAAAAATTCATTCGACAAGAATAAGAAAAATAGCTATTTTTTTTTTTTTTTTTAAAGGTCTTGAAATGATATGGGTGTCTTAATTTTGCTTATTTTGGCTCATTGTATTGTACTTAACATTGAGCAGTTGCTTCTGCGTGTTCATCGGTGTAAATGTAGCTAAAAAAAATTCATTCGACAGGAATCAGAAAAATAGCTATTTACTTATTTTATTTTTTTAAAGGTCTTGAAAAGATATAGGTGTCCCAATTTTTCTTATTTTGGCTCACTGTATTGTACCTAACATTAAGCAAATGCTCCTGCGTGTTCATCCGTGTAAATGTAGCTACTAAAAATTCACACGACAAGAATAAGAAAAATAGCAATTTAGTTATTTTTTTTTTAAAGGTCTTAAAAAGATATAGGTGTCTTAATTTTGGTTATTTAGGCTCATTGTATTGTACTTAACATTGAGCAATTGCTTCTGCGTGTTCATCGGTGTAAATGTAGCTAAAAAAAATTCATTCGATAAGAATAAGAAAAATAGTTATTTACTTATTTTATTATTTTTAAGGTTTTAAAAAGATATGGGTGTCATAATTTTGCTTATTTTGGCTCACTGTATTGTATTTAACATTGAGCAGTTGCTTCTGCGTGTTAATCGGTGTAAATGTAGCTAAAAAAAATTCATTCGACAGGAATCAGAAAAATAGTTATTTACTTATTTTTTTTTTAAAGGTCTTAAAAAGATATAGGTGTCCTAATTTTGCTTATTTTGGCTCACTGTATTGTACCTAACATTGAGCAAATGCTCCTGCGTGTTCATCCGAGTAAATGTAGCTACTAAAAATTCACACGACAAGAATAAGAAAAATAGCAATTTAGTTATTTTTTTTTAAAGGTCTGAAAAAGATATAGGTGTCTTAAGTTTGCTTATTTTGGCTCAATGTATGGTACCTAACATTGAGCAATTGCTCCTGCGTGTTCATCGGTGTAAATTTAGCTACAAAAAATTCATTCGACAAGAATAAGAAAAATAGCTATTTCGTTATTTTCTTTTTTTTAAAGGTCTTTAAAAGATATAGGTGTCTTAATTTTGGTTATTTAGGCTCACTGTATTGTTCTTAACATTGGCCAATTGCTCCTGCGTGGTCATCGGTGTAAATGGAGCTAAAAAAAATGCATTCGACAAGAATAAGAAAAATAGCTATATACTTATTTTATTTTTTTTAAAGGTCTTGATATGATATGGGTGTCTTAATTTTGCTTATTGTGGCTCATTGTATTGTACTTAACATTGAGCAGTTGCTTCTGCGTGTTCCTCGGTGTAAATGTAGCTAAAAAAAATTCATTCGACAGGAATCAGAAAAATAGCTATTTACTTATTTTATTTTTTTAAAGGTCTTAAAAAGATATAGGTGTCCTAATTTTGCTTATTTTGGGTCACTGTATTGTACCTAACATTGAACAAATGCCCCTGCGTGTTCATCCGTGTAAATGTAGCTACAAAAAATTCATTCGACAAGAATAAGAAAATAGCTATTTAGTTATTTTCTTTTTTTAAAGGTCTTAAAAAGATATAGGTGTCTTAATTTTGCTTATTTTGGCTCATTGTATTGTACCTAACATTGACCAATTGCTCCTGCGTGTTCATCGGTGTAAATGTAGCTACTAAAAATTCATTCGTCAAGAATAAGCAAAATAGCTATTTCGTTATTTTCTTTTTTTTAAAGGTCTTCAAAAGATATAGGTGTCTTAATTTTGGTTATTTAGGCTCACTGTATTGCACTTAACATTGAGCAATTGCTCCTGCGTGTTCATCGGTGTAAATTTAGCTACAAAAAATTCATTCGACAAGAATAAGAAAAATAGCTATTTCGTTATTTTCTTTTTTTTAAAGGTCTTAAAAAGATATAGGTGTCTTAATTTTGGTTATTTAGGCTCATTGTATTGTACTTAACATTGAGCAATTGCTTCTGCGTGTTCATCGGTGTAAATGTAGCTACAAAAAATTCATTCGACAAGAATAAGAAAAATAGCTAATTACTTATTTTTTTTTTAAAGGTCTTAAAAAGATTTAGGTGTCTTAATTTTGCTTATTTTGGCTCATTGTATTGTACCTAACATTGAGCAAATGCCCCTGCGTGTTCATCCGTGTAAATGTAGCTACAAAAAATTCATTCGACAAGAATAAGAAAAATAGCTATTTAGTTATTTTCTTTTTTTAAAGGTTTTCAAAAGATATAGGTGTCTTAATTTGGCTTATTTTGGCTCCGAGTAAATGTAGCTACTAAAAATTCACACGACAAGAATAAGAAAAATAGCAATTTAGTTATTTTTTTTTAAAGGTCTGAAAAAGATATAGGTGTCTTAAGTTTGCTTATTTTGGCTCAATGTATTGTACCTAACATTGAGCAATTGCTCCTGCGTGTTCATCGGTGTAAATTTAGCTACAAAAAATTCATTCGACAAGAATAAGAAAAATAGCTATATACATATTTTATTTTTTTTAAAGGTCTTGATATGATACTGGTGTCTTAATTTTGCTCGTTTTGGCTCATTGTATTGTACTTAACATTGAGCAGTTGCTTCTGCGTGTTCATCGGTGTAAATGTAGCTAAAAAAAATTCATTCGACAGGAATCAGAAAAATAGCTATTTACTTATTTTATTTTTTTAAAGGTCTTAAAAAGATATAGGTGTCCTAATTTTACTTATTTTGGCTCACTGTATTGTACCTAACATTGAGCAAATGCTCCTGCGTGTTCATCCGTGTAAATGTAACTACTAAAAATTCACACGACAAGAATAAGAAAAATAGCAATTTAGTTATTTTTTTTTAAAGGTCTGAAAAAGATATAGGTGTCTTAAGTTTGCTTATTTTGGCTCACTGTATTGTACCTAACATTGAGCAATTGCTCCTGCGTGTTCATCGGTGTAAATTTAGCTACAAAAAATTCATTCGACAAGAATAAGAAAAATAGCTATTTCGTTATTTTCTTTTTTTTAAAGGTCTTAAAAAGATATAGGTGTCTTAATTTTGGTTATTTAGGCTCATTGTATTGCACTTAAGATTGAGCAATTGCTTCTGCGTGTTCATCGGTGTAAATGTAGCTAAAAAAAATTCATTCGATAAGAATAAGAAAAATAGTTATTTACTTATTTTATTATTTTTAAGGTTTTAAAAAGATATGGGTGTCATAATTTTGCTTATTTTGGCTCAGTGTATTGCATTTAACATTGAGCAGTTGCTTCTGCGTGTTAATCGGTGTAAATGTAGCTAAAAAAAATTCATTCGACAGGAATCAGAAAAATAGCTATTTACTTATTTTATTTTTTTAAAGGTCTTAAAAAGATGTAGGTGTCCTAATTTTACTTATTTTGGCTCAACGTATTGTACCTAACATTGAGCAAATGCCCCTGCGTGTTCATCCTTGTAAATGTAGCTACAAAAAATTCATTCGACAAGAATAAGAAAAATAGCTATTTAGTTATTTTCTTTTTTTAAAGGTTTTCAAAAGATAAAGGTGTCTTAATTTTGCTTATTTTGGCTCATTGTATTGTACCTAACATTGACCAATTGCTCCTGCGTGTTCATCGGTGTAAATGTAGCTACAAAAAATTCATTCGACAAGAATAAGAAAAATAGCTATTTACTTATTTTATTTTTTTAAAGGTCTTAAAAAGATATAGGTGTCCTAATTTTGTTTATTTTGGCTCACTGTATTGTACCTAACATTGAGCAAATGCTCCTGCGTGTTCATCCGTGTAAATGTAGCTACTAAAAATTCACACGACAAGAATAAGAAAAATAGCAATTTAGTTATTTTTTTTTAAAGGTCTGAAAAAGATATAGGTGTCTTAAGTTTGCTTATTTTGGCTCACTGTATTGTATCTAACATTGAGCAATTGCTCCTGCGTGTTCATCGGTGTAAATTTAGCTACAAAAAATTCATTCGACAAGAATAAGAAAAATAGCTATTTCGTTATTTTCTTTTTTTTAAAGGTCTTAAAAAGATATAGGTGTCTTAATTTTGGTTATTTAGGCTCATTGTATTGTACTTAACATTGAGCAATTGCTTCTGCGTGTTCATCGGTGTAAATGTAGCTACAAAAAATTCATTCGACAAGAATAAGAAAAATAGCTAATTACTTATTTTTTTTTTAAAGGTCTTAAAAAGATTTAGGTGTCTTAATTTTGCTTATTTTGGCTCATTGTATTGTACCTAACATTGAGCAAATGCCCCTGCGTGTTCATCCGTGTAAATGTAGCTACAAAAAATTCATTCGACAAGAATAAGAAAAATAGCTATTTAGTTATTTTCTTTTTTTAAAGGTTTTCAAAAGATATAGGTGTCTTAATTTGGCTTATTTTGGCTCCGAGTAAATGTAGCTACTAAAAATTCACACGACAAGAATAAGAAAAATAGCAATTTAGTTATTTTTTTTTAAAGGTCTGAAAAAGATATAGGTGTCTTAAGTTTGCTTATTTTGGCTCAATGTATTGTACCTAACATTGAGCAATTGCTCCTGCGTGTTCATCGGTGTAAATTTAGCTACAAAAAATTCATTCGACAAGAATAAGAAAAATAGCTATATACTTATTTTATTTTTTTTAAAGGTCTTGATATGATACTGGTGTCTTAATTTTGCTCGTTTTGGCTCACTAAATTGTACTTAACATTGAGCAGTTGCTTCTGCGTGTTCATCGGTGTAAATGTAGCTAAAAAAAATTCATTCGAGAGGAATCAGAAAAATAGCTATTTACTTATTTTATTTTTTTAAAGGTCTTAAAAAGATATAGGTGTCCTAATTTTGCTTATTTTGGCTCACTGTATTGTACCTAACATTGAGCAAATGCTCCTGCGTGTTCATCCGAGTAAATGTAGCTACTAAAAATTCACACGACAAGAATAAGAAAAATAGCAATTTAGTTATTTTTTTTTAAAGGTCTGAAAAAGATATAGGTGTCTTAAGTTTGCTTATTTTGGCTCAATGTATGGTACCTAACATTGAGCAATTGCTCCTGCGTGTTCATCGGTGTAAATTTAGCTACAAAAAATTCATTCGACAAGAATAAGAAAAATAGCTATTTCGTTATTTTCTTTTTTTTAAAGGTCTTTAAAAGATATAGGTGTCTTAATTTTGGTTATTTAGGCTCACTGTATTGTTCTTAACATTGGCCAATTGCTCCTGCGTGGTCATCGGTGTAAATGGAGCTAAAAAAAATGCATTCGACAAGAATAAGAAAAATAGCTATATACTTATTTTATTTTTTTTAAAGGTCTTGATATGATATGGGTGTCTTAATTTTGCTTATTGTGGCTCATTGTATTGTACTTAACATTGAGCAGTTGCTTCTGCGTGTTCCTCGGTGTAAATGTAGCTAAAAAAAATTCATTCGACAGGAATCAGAAAAATAGCTATTTACTTATTTTATTTTTTTAAAGGTCTTAAAAAGATATAGGTGTCCTAATTTTGCTTATTTTGGGTCACTGTATTGTACCTAACATTGAAGAAATGCCCCTGCGTGTTCATCCGTGTAAATGTAGCTACAAAAAATTCATTCGACAAGAATAAGAAAATAGCTATTTAGTTATTTTCTTTTTTTAAAGGTCTTAAAAAGATATAGGTGTCTTAATTTTGCTTATTTTGGCTCATTGTATTGTACCTAACATTGACCAATTGCTCCTGCGTGTTCATCGGTGTAAATGTAGCTACTAAAAATTCATTCGTCAAGAATAAGCAAAATAGCTATTTCGTTATTTTCTTTTTTTTAAAGGTCTTCAAAAGATATAGGTGTCTTAATTTTGGTTATTTAGGCTCACTGTATTGCACTTAACATTGAGCAATTGCTCCTGCGTGTTCATCGGTGTAAATGTAGCTAAAAAAAATTCATTCGACAAGAATAAGAAAAATAGCTATATACTTATTTTATTTTTTTTTAAAGGTCTTGATATGATATGGGTGTCCTAATTTTGCTTATTTTGGCTCACTGTATAGTACCTAACATTGAGCAAATGCTCCTGCGTGTTCATCCGTGTAAATGTAGCTACAAAAAATTCATTCGACAAGAATAAGAAAAATAGCTATTTAGTTATTTTCTTTTTTTAAAGGTTTTCAAAAGATATAGGTGTCTTAATTTTGCTTATTTTGGCTCAATGTATTGTACCTAACATTGACCAATTGCTCCTGCGTGTTCATCGGTGTAAATGTAGCTACAAAAAATTCATTCGACAAGAATAAGAAAAATAGCTATTTACTTATTTTTTTTTTAAAGGTCTTAAAAAGATTTAGGTGTCTTAGTTTTGCTTATTTTGGCTCACTGTATAGTACCTAACATTGAGCAAATGCTCCTGCGTGTTCCTCGGTGTAAATGTAGCTAAAAAAAATTCATTCGACAGGAATCAGAAAAATAGCTATTTACATATTTTATTTTTTTAAAGGTCTTTAAAAGATATAGGTGTCTTAATTTTGGTTATTTAGTCTCACTGTATTGTACTTAACATTGACCAATTGCTCCTGCGTGTTCATCGGTGTAAATGGAGCTAAAAAAAATTCATTCGACAAGAATAAGAAAAATAGCTATATACTTATTTTATTTTTTTTAAAGGTCTTGATATGATATGGGTGTCCTAATTTTGCTTATTTTGGCTCATTGTATTGTACTTAACATTAAGCATTTGCTCCAGCGTGTTCTTAGGTGTAAATGTAGCTAAAAAAAATTCATTCGACAAGAATAAGAAAAATAGCTATTTCGTTATTTTCTTTTTTTTAAAGGTCTTAAAAAAATATAGGTGTCTTAGTTTTGGTTATTTAGGCTCACTGTACTGTACTTAACATTGAACAATTGCTCCTGCGTGTTCATCGGTGTAAATGGAGCTAAAAAAAATTCATTCGACATGAATAAGAAAAATAGCTATATACTTATTTTATTTTTTTTAAAGGTCTTGATATGATACTGGTGTCTTAATTTTGCTCGTTTTGGCTCAATAAGTTGCACTTAACATTGAGCAATTGCTCCTGAGTGTTCATTGGTGTAAATGTAGCTAAAAAAAATTCATTCGACAAGAATAAGAAAAATAGCTATTTTTTTTTTTTTTTTTAAAGGTCTTGAAATGATATGGGTGTCTTAATTTTGCTTATTTTGGCTCATTGTATTGTACTTAACATTGAGCAGTTGCTTCTGCGTGTTCATCGGTGTAAATGTAGCTAAAAAAAATTCATTCGACAGGAATCAGAAAAATAGCTATTTACTTATTTTATTTTTTTAAAGGTCTTGAAAAGATATAGGTGTCCCAATTTTTCTTATTTTGGCTCACTGTATTGTACCTAACATTAAGCAAATGCTCCTGCGAGTTCATCCGTGTAAATGTAGCTACTAAAAATTCACACGACAAGAATAAGAAAAATAGCAATTTAGTTATTTTTTTTTTAAAGGTCTTAAAAAGATATAGGTGTCTTAATTTTGGTTATTTAGGCTCATTGTATTGTACTTAACATTGAGCAATTGCTTCTGCGTGTTCATCGGTGTAAATGTAGCTAAAAAAAATTCATTCGATAAGAATAAGAAAAATAGTTATTTACTTATTTTATTATTTTTAAGGTTTTAAAAAGATATGGGTGTCATAATTTTGCTTATTTTGGCTCACTGTATTGTATTTAACATTGAGCAGTTGCTTCTGCGTGTTAATCGGTGTAAATGTAGCTAAAAAAAATTCATTCGACAGGAATCAGAAAAATAGTTATTTACTTATTTTTTTTTTAAAGGTCTTAAAAAGATTTAGGTGTCTTAATTTTGCTTATTTTGGCTCATTGTATTGTACCTAACATTGAGCAAATGCCCCTGCGTGTTCATCCGTGTAAATGTAGCTACAAAAAATTCATTCGACAAGAATAAGAAAAATAGCTATTTAGTTATTTTCTTTTTTTAAAGGTTTTCAAAAGATATAGGTGTCTTAATTTGGCTTATTTTGGCTCAATGTATTGTACCTAACATTGACCGATTGCTCCTGCGTGTTCATCGGTGTAAATGTAGCTACAAAAAATTCATTCGACAAGAATAAGAAAAATAGCTATTTACTTATTTTTTTTTTAAAGGTCTTCAAAAGATATAGGTGTCTTAATTTTGGTTATTTAGGCTCACTGTATTGCACTTAACATTGAGCAATTGCTCCTGCGTGTTCATCGGTGTAAATGTAGCTAAAAAAAATTCATTTGACAAGAATAAGAGAAATAGCTATATACTTATTTTATTTTTTTTTAAAGGTCTTGATATGATATGGGTGTCCTAATTTTGCTTATTTTGGCTCACTGTATAGTACCTAACATTGAGCAAATGCTCCTGCGTGTTCATCCGTGTAAATGTAGCTACAAAAAATTCATTCGACAAGAATAAGAAAAATAGCTATTTAGTTATTTTCTTTTTTTAAAGGTTTTCAAAAGATATAGGTGTCTTAATTTTGCTTATTTTGGCTCAATGTATTGTACCTAACATTGACCAATTGCTCCTGCGTGTTCATCGGTGTAAATGTAGCTACAAAAAATTCATTCGACAAGAATAAGAAAAATAGCTATTTACTTATTTTTTTTTTAAAGGTCTTAAAAAGATTTAGGTGTCTTAGTTTTGCTTATTTTGGCTCACTGTATAGTACCTAACATTGAGCAAATGCTCCTGCGTGTTCCTCGGTGTAAATGTAGCTAAAAAAAATTCATTCGACAGGAATCAGAAAAATAGCTATTTACATATTTTATTTTTTTAAAGGTCTTTAAAAGATATAGGTGTCTTAATTTTGGTTATTTAGTCTCACTGTATTGTACTTAACATTGACCAATTGC
Organism: Psococerastis gibbosa; assembly: GCA_963971405.1. Taxonomy (NCBI): domain Eukaryota; kingdom Metazoa; phylum Arthropoda; class Insecta; order Psocodea; family Psocidae; genus Psococerastis; species Psococerastis gibbosa. The sequence continues at coordinate 10,153,398 of OZ020493.1, read as the reverse complement.
TCCTGCGTGTTCATCGGTGTAAATGGAGCTAAAAAAAATTCATTCGACATGAATAAGAAAAATAGCTATATACTTATTTTATTTTTTTTAAAGGTCTTGATATGATATGGGTGTCCTAATTTTGCTTATTTTGGCTCATTGTATTGTACTTAACATTAAGCATTTGCTCCAGCGTGTTCTTAGGTGTAAATGTAGCTAAAAAAATTCATTCGACAAGAATAAGAAAAATAGCTATTTCGTTATTTTCTTTTTTTTAAAGGTCTTAAAAAAATATAGGTGTCTTAGTTTTGGTTATTTAGGCTCACTGTACTGTACTTAACATTGAACAATTGCTCCTGCGTGTTCATCGGTGTAAATGGAGCTAAAAAAAATTCATTCGACAAGAATAAGAAAAATAGCTATATACTTATTTTATTTTTTTTAAAGGTCTTGATATGATACTGGTGTCTTAATTTTGCTCGTTTTGGCTCATTAAGTTGCACTTAACATTGAGCAATTGCTCCTGAGTGTTCATTGGTGTAAATGTAGCTAAAAAAAATTCATTCGACAAGAATAAGAAAAATAGCTATTTTTTTTTTTTTTTTTAAAGGTCTTGAAATGATATGGGTGTCTTAATTTTGCTTATTTTGGCTCATTGTATTGTACTTAACATTGAGCAGTTGCTTCTGCGTGTTCATCGGTGTAAATGTAGCTAAAAAAAATTCATTCGACAGGAATCAGAAAAATAGCTATTTACTTATTTTATTTTTTTAAAGGTCTTGAAAAGATATAGGTGTCCTTATTTTGCTTATTTTGGCTCACTGTATTGTACCTAACATTAAGCAAATGCTCCTGCGTGTTCATCCGTGTAAATGTAGCTACTAAAAATTCACACGACAAGAATAAGAAAAATAGCAATTTAGTTATTTTTTTTTTAAAGGTCTTAAAAAGATATAGGTGTCTTAATTTTGGTTATTTAGGCTCATTGTATTGTACTTAACATTGAGCAATTGCTTCTGCGTGTTCATCGGTGTAAATGTAGCTAAAAAAAATTCATTCGATAAGAATAAGAAAAATAGTTATTTACTTATTTTATTATTTTTAAGGTTTTAAAAAGATATGGGTGTCATAATTTTGCTTATTTTGGCTCACTGTATTGTATTTAACATTGAGCAGTTGCTTCTGCGTGTTGATCGGTGTAAATGTAGCTAAAAAAAATTCATTCGACAGGAATCAGAAAAATAGTTATTTACTTATTTTTTTTTTAAAGGTCTTAAAAAGATTTAGGTGTCTTAATTTTGCTTATTTTGGCTCATTGTATTGTACCTAACATTGAGCAAATGCCCCTGCGTGTTCATCCGTGTAAATGTAGCTACAAAAAATTCATTCGACAAGAATAAGATAAATAGCTATTTAGTTATTTTCTTTTTTTAAAGGTTTTCAAAAGATATAGGTGTCTTAATTTGGCTTATTTTGGCTCAATGTATTGTACCTAACATTGACCAATTGCTCCTGCGTGTTCATCGGTGTAAATGTAGCTACAAAAAATTCATTCGACAAGAATAAGAAAAATAGCTATTTACTTATTTTTTTTTTAAAGGTCTTAAAAAGATTTAGGTGTCTTAATTTTGCTTATTTTGGCTCATTGTATTGCACTTAACATTGAGCAGTTGCTTCTGCGTGTTCATCGGTGTAAATGTAGCTAAAAAAAATTCATTCGACAGGAATCAGAAAAATAGCTATTTACATATTTTATTTTTTTAAAGGTCTTAAAAAGATTTAGGTGTCTTAATTTTGCTTATTTTGGCTCATTGTATTGTACTTAACATTTACCAATTGCTCCTGCGTGTTCATCGGTGTAAATGGAGCTAAAAAAAATTCATTCGTTAAGAATAAGAAAAATAGCTATATACTTATTTTATTTTTTTTAAAGGTCTTGATATGATATGGGTGTCCTAATGTTGCTTATTTTGGCTCATTGTATTGTACTTAACATTAAGCATTTGCTCCAGCGTGTTCTTAGGTGTAAATGTAGCTAAAAAAAATTCATTCGACAAGAATAAGAAAAATAGCTATTTCGTTATTTTCTTTTTTTTAAAGGTCTTAAAAAAATATAGGTGTCTTAGTTTTGGTTATTTAGGCTCACTGTACTGTACTTAACATTGAACAATTGCTCCTGCGTGTTCATCGGTGTAAATGGAGCTAAAAAAAATTCATTCGACAAGAATAAGAAAAATAGCTATATACTTATTTTATTTTTTTTAAAGGTCTTGATATGATACTGGTGTCTTAATTTTGCTCGTTTTGGCTCACTAAATTGTACTTAACATTGAGCAGTTGCTTCTGCGTGTTCATCGGTGTAAATGTAGCTAAAAAAAATTCATTCGAGAGGAATCAGAAAAATAGCTATTTACTTACTTTATTTTTTTAAAGGTCTTAAAAAGATATAGGTGTCCTAATTTTGCTTATTTTGGCTCACTGTATTGTACCTAACATTGAGCAAATGCTCCTGCGTGTTCATCCGAGTAAATGTAGCTACTAAAAATTCACACGACAAGAATAAGAAAAATAGCAATTTAGTTATTTTTTTTTAAAGGTCTGAAAAAGATATAGGTGTCTTAAGTTTGCTTATTTTGGCTCAATGTATTGTACCTAACATTGAGCAATTGCTCCTGCGTGTTCATCGGTGTAAATTTAGCTACAAAAAATTCATTCGACAAGAATAAGAAAAATAGCTATATACTTATTTTATTTTTTTTAAAGGTCTTGATATGATACTGGTGTCTTAATTTTGCTCGTTTTGGCTCACTAAATTGTACTTAACATTGAGCAGTTGCTTCTGCGTGTTCATCGGTGTAAATGTAGCTAAAAAAAATTCATTCGAGAGGAATCAGAAAAATAGCTATTTACTTATTTTATTTTTTTAAAGGTCTTAAAAAGATATAGGTGTCCTAATTTTGCTTATTTTGGCTCACTGTATTGTACCTAACATTGAGCAAATGCTCCTGCGTGTTCATCCGAGTAAATGTAGCTACTAAAAATTCACACGACAAGAATAAGAAAAATAGCAATTTAGTTATTTTTTTTTAAAGGTCTGAAAAAGATATAGGTGTCTTAAGTTTGCTTATTTTGGCTCAATGTATTGTACCTAACATTGAGCAATTGCTCCTGCGTGTTCATCGGTGTAAATTTAGCTACAAAAAATTCATTCGACAAGAATAAGAAAAATAGCTATTTCGTTATTTTCTTTTTTTTAAAGGTCTTTAAAAGATATAGGTGTCTTAATTTTGGTTATTTAGGCTCACGGTATTGTTCTTAACATTGGCCAATTGCTCCTGCGTGGTCATCGGTGTAAATGGAGCTAAAAAAAATGCATTCGACAAGAATAAGAAAAATAGCTATATACTTATTTTATTTTTTTTAAAGGTCTTGATATGATATGGGTGTCTTAATTTTGCTTATTGTGGCTCATTGTATTGTACTTAACATTGAGCAGTTGCTTCTGCGTGTTCCTCGGTGTAAATGTAGCTAAAAAAAATTCATTCGACAGGAATCAGAAAAATAGCTATTTACTTATTTTATTTTTTTAAAGGTCTTAAAAAGATATAGGTGTCCTAATTTTGCTTATTTTGGGTCACTGTATTGTACCTAACATTGAACAAATGCCCCTGCGTGTTCATCCGTGTAAATGTAGCTACAAAAAATTCATTCGACAAGAATAAGAAAATAGCTATTTAGTTATTTTCTTTTTTTAAAGGTCTTAAAAAGATATAGGTGTCTTAATTTTGCTTATTTTGGCTCATTGTATTGTACCTAACATTGACCAATTGCTCCTGCGTGTTCATCGGTGTAAATGTAGCTACTAAAAATTCATTCGTCAAGAATAAGCAAAATAGCTATTTCGTTATTTTCTTTTTTTTAAAGGTCTTCAAAAGATATAGGTGTCTTAATTTTGGTTATTTAGGCTCACTGTATTGCACTTAACATTGAGCAATTGCTCCTGCGTGTTCATCGGTGTAAATGTAGCTAAAAAAAATTCATTCGACAAGAATAAGAAAAATAGCTATATACTTATTTTATTTTTTTTTAAAGGTCTTGATATGATATGGGTGTCCTAATTTTGCTTATTTTGGCTCACTGTATAGTACCTAACATTGAGCAAATGCTCCTGCGTGTTCATCCGTGTAAATGTAGCTACAAAAAATTCATTCGACAAGAATAAGAAAAATAGCTATTTAGTTATTTTCTTTTTTTAAAGGTTTTCAAAAGATATAGGTGTCTTAATTTTGCTTATTTTGGCTCAATGTATTGTACCTAACATTGACCAATTGCTCCTGCGTGTTCATCGGTGTAAATGTAGCTACAAAAAATTCATTCGACAAGAATAAGAAAAATAGCTATTTACTTATTTTTTTTTAAAGGTCTTAAAAAGATTTAGGTGTCTTAGTTTTGCTTATTTTGGCTCACTGTATAGTACCTAACATTGAGCAAATGCTCCTGCGTGTTCCTCGGTGTAAATGTAGCTAAAAAAAATTCATTCGACAGGAATCAGAAAAATAGCTATTTACATATTTTATTTTTTTAAAGGTCTTTAAAAGATATAGGTGTCTTAATTTTGGTTATTTAGTCTCACTGTATTGTACTTAACATTGACCAATTGCTCCTGCGTGTTCATCGGTGTAAATGGAGCTAAAAAAAATTCATTCGACAAGAATAAGAAAAATAGCTATATACTTATTTTATTTTTTTTAAAGGTCTTGATATGATATGGGTGTCCTAATTTTGCTTATTTTGGCTCATTGTATTGTACTTAACATTAAGCATTTGCTCCAGCGTGTTCTTAGGTGTAAATGTAGCTAAAAAAAATTCATTCGACAAGAATAAGAAAAATAGCTATTTCGTTATTTTCTTTTTTTTAAAGGTCTTAAAAAAATATAGGTGTCTTAGTTTTGGTTATTTAGGCTCACTGTACTGTACTTAACATTGAACAATTGCTCCTGCGTGTTCATCGGTGTAAATGGAGCTAAAAAAAATTCATTCGACAAGAATAAGAAAAATAGCTATATACTTATTTTATTTTTTTTAAAGGTCTTGATATGATACTGGTGTCTTAATTTTGCTCGTTTTGGCTCATTAAGTTGCACTTAACATTGAGCAATTGCTCCTGCGTGTTCATCGGTGTAAATTTAGCTACAAAAAATTCATTCGACAAGAATAAGAAAAATAGCTATTTAGTTATTTTCTTTTTTTTAAAGGTCTTAAAAAGATATAGGTGTCTTAATTTTGCTTATTTTGGCTCATTGTATTGTGCCTAACATTGAGCAATTGCTCCTGCATGTTCATCGTTGTAAATGTAGCAACAAAAAATTCGACAGGAATCAGAAAAATAGCTATTTACTTATTTTATTTTTTTAAAGGTCTTAAAAAGATGTAGGTGTCCTAATTTTGCTTATTTTGGCTCAGTGTATTGTACCTAACATTGAGCAATTGCTTCTGTGTGTTAGTCGGTGTAAATGTAGCTAAAAAAAATTCATTCGACAAGAATACAAAAAATAGCTATATACTAATTTTATTTTTTTTAAAGGTCTTGATATGATATGGGTGTCTTAATTTTGCTTGCTTTGGCTCATTGTATTGTACTTAACATTGAGCAATTGCTCCTGCGCGTTCATCGGTGTAAATGTAGCTACAAAAAATTTATTCGACAAGAATAAGAAAAATAGCTAGTTACTTATTTTATTTTTTTAAAGGTCTTGAAATGATATGGGTGTCTTAATTTTGCTTATTTTGGCCCATTGTATTGTACTTAACATTAAGCAATTGCTCCAGCGTGTTCTTAGGTGTAAATGTAGCTAAAAAAAATTCATTCGATAAGAATAAGAAAAATAGTTATTTACTTATTTTTTTTTTTTAAGGTTTTAAAAAGATATAGGTGTCTTAATTTTGGTTATTTAGGCTCACTGTATTGTACCTAACATTGAGCAATTGCTCCTGCGTGTTCATCCGTGTAAATGTAGCTACTAAAAATTCACACGACAAGAATAAGAAAAATAGCAATTTAGTTATTTTTTTTTTAAAGGTCTTAAAAAGATATAGGTGCCTTAATTTTGCTTATTTTGGCTCACTGTATTGTAACTAACATTGAGCAATTGCTCCTGCGTGTTCATCGGTGTAAATTTAGCTACAAAAAATTCATTCGACAAGAATAAGAAAAATAGCTATTTAGTTATTTTCTTTTTTTTAAAGGTCTTAAAAAGATATAGGTGTCTTAATTTTGCTTATTTTGGCTCATTGTATTGTGCCTAACATTGAGCAATTGCTCCTGCATGTTCATCGTTGTAAATGTAGCAACAAAAAATTCGACAGGAATCAGAAAAATAGCTATTTACTTATTTTATTTTTTTAAAGGTCTTAAAAAGATGTAGGTGTCCTAATTTTGCTTATTTTGGCTCAGTGTATTGTACCTAACATTGAGCAATTGCTTCTGTGTGTTAGTCGGTGTAAATGTAGCTAAAAAAAATTCATTCGACAAGAATACAAAAAATAGCTATATACTAATTTTATTTTTTTTAAAGGTCTTGATATGATATGGGTGTCTTAATTTTGCTTGCTTTGGCTCATTGTATTGTACTTAACATTGAGCAATTGCTCCTGCGCGTTCATCGGTGTAAATGTAGCTACAAAAAATTCATTCGACAAGAATAAGAAAAATAGCTATTTCGGTATTTTCTTTTTTTTAAAGGTCTTGAAAAGATATAGGTGTCTTAGTTTTGGTTATTTTGGCTCAATGTATTGTACTTAACATTGAACAATTGCTCCTGCGTGTTCATCGGTGTAAATGGAGCTAAAAAAAATTCATTCGACAAGAATAAGAAAAATAGCTATATACTTATTTTATTTTTTTTTAAAGGTCTTGATATGATATGGGTGTCTTAATTTTGCTTATTTTGGCTCATTGTATTGTACTTAACATTGAGCAGTTGCTTCTGCGTGTTCATCGGTGTAAATGTAGCTAAAAAAAATTCATTCGACAGGAATCAGAAAAATAGCTATTTACATATTTTATTTTTTTAAAGGTCTTTAAAAGATATAGGTGTCTTAATTTTGGTTATTTAGTCTCACTGTATTGTACTTAACATTGACCAATTGCTCCTGCGTGTTCATCGGTGTAAATGGAGCTAAAAAAAATTCATTCGACAAGAATAAGAAAAATAGCTATATACTTATTTTATTTTAAAGGTCTTAAAAAGATTTAGGTGTCTTAGTTTTGCTTATTTTGGCTCACTGTATAGTACCTAACATTGAGCAAATGCTCCTGCGTGTTCCTCGGTGTAAATGTAGCTAAAAAAAATTCATTCGACAGGAATCAGAAAAATAGCTATTTACATATTTTATTTTTTTAAAGGTCTTTAAAAGATATAGGTGTCTTAATTTTGGTTATTTAGTCTCACTGTATTGTACTTAACATTGACCAATTGCTCCTGCGTGTTCATCGGTGTAAATGGAGCTAAAAAAAATTCATTCGACAAGAATAAGAAAAATAGCTATATACTTATTTTATTTTTTTTAAAGGTCTTGATATGATATGGGTGTCCTAATTTTGCTTATTTTGGCTCATTGTATTGTACTTAACATTAAGCATTTGCTCCAGCGTGTTCTTAGGTGTAAATGTAGCTAAAAAAAATTCATTCGACAAGAATAAGAAAAATAGCTATTTCGTTATTTTCTTTTTTTTAAAGGTCTTAAAAAAATATAGGTGTCTTAGTTTTGGTTATTTAGGCTCACTGTACTGTACTTAACATTGAACAATTGCTCCTGCGTGTTCATCGGTGTAAATGGAGCTAAAAAAAATTCATTCGACAAGAATAAGAAAAATAGCTATATACTTATTTTATTTTTTTTAAAGGTCTTGATATGATACTGGTGTCTTAATTTTGCTCGTTTTGGCTCATTAAGTTGCACTTAACATTGAGCAATTGCTCCTGCGTGTTCATCGGTGTAAATTTAGCTACAAAAAATTCATTCGACAAGAATAAGAAAAATAGCTATTTAGTTATTTTCTTTTTTTTAAAGGTCTTAAAAAGATATAGGTGTCTTAATTTTGCTTATTTTGGCTCATTGTATTGTGCCTAACATTGAGCAATTGCTCCTGCATGTTCATCGTTGTAAATGTAGCAACAAAAAATTCGACAGGAATCAGAAAAATAGCTATTTACTTATTTTATTTTTTTAAAGGTCTTAAAAAGATGTAGGTGTCCTAATTTTGCTTATTTTGGCTCAGTGTATTGTACCTAACATTGAGCAATTGCTTCTGTGTGTTAGTCGGTGTAAATGTAGCTAAAAAAAATTCATTCGACAAGAATACAAAAAATAGCTATATACTAATTTTATTTTTTTTAAAGGTCTTGATATGATATGGGTGTCTTAATTTTGCTTGCTTTGGCTCATTGTATTGTACTTAACATTGAGCAATTGCTCCTGCGCGTTCATCGGTGTAAATGTAGCTACAAAAAATTCATTCGACAAGAATAAGAAAAATAGCTAGTTACTTATTTTATTTTTTTAAAGGTCTTGAAATGATATGGGTGTCTTAATTTTGCTTATTTTGGCTCATTGTATTGTACTTAACATTAAGCAATTGCTCCAGCGTGTTCTTAGGTGTAAATGTAGCTAAAAAAAATTCATTCGATAAGAATAAGAAAAATAGTTATTTACTTATTTTTTTTTTTTAAGGTTTTAAAAAGATATAGGTGTCTTAATTTTGGTTATTTAGGCTCACTGTATTGTACCTAACATTGAGCAATTGCTCCTGCGTGTTCATCCGTGTAAATGTAGCTACTAAAAATTCACACGACAAGAATAAGAAAAATAGCAATTTAGTTATTTTTTTTTTAAAGGTCTTAAAAAGATATAGGTGCCTTAATTTTGCTTATTTTGGCTCACTGTATTGTAACTAACATTGAGCAATTGCTCCTGCGTGTTCATCGGTGTAAATTTAGCTACAAAAAATTCATTCGACAAGAATAAGAAAAATAGCTATTTAGTTATTTTCTTTTTTTTAAAGGTCTTAAAAAGATATAGGTGTCTTAATTTTGCTTATTTTGGCTCATTGTATTGTGCCTAACATTGAGCAATTGCTCCTGCATGTTCATCGTTGTAAATGTAGCAACAAAAAATTCGACAGGAATCAGAAAAATAGCTATTTACTTATTTTATTTTTTTAAAGGTCTTAAAAAGATGTAGGTGTCCTAATTTTGCTTATTTTGGCTCAGTGTATTGTACCTAACATTGAGCAATTGCTTCTGTGTGTTAGTCGGTGTAAATGTAGCTAAAAAAAATTCATTCGACAAGAATACAAAAAATAGCTATATACTAATTTTATTTTTTTTAAAGGTCTTGATATGATATGGGTGTCTTAATTTTGCTTGCTTTGGCTCATTGTATTGTACTTAACATTGAGCAATTGCTCCTGCGCGTTCATCGGTGTAAATGTAGCTACAAAAAATTCATTCGACAAGAATAAGAAAAATAGCTATTTCGTTATTTTCTTTTTTTTAAAGGTCTTGAAAAGATATAGGTGTCTTAGTTTTGGTTATTTTGGCTCAATGTATTGTACTTAACATTGAACAATTGCTCCTGCGTGTTCATCGGTGTAAATGGAGCTAAAAAAAATTCATTCGACAAGAATAAGAAAAATAGCTATATACTTATTTTATTTTTTTTTAAAGGTCTTGATATGATATGGGTGTCTTAATTTTGCTTATTTTGGCTCATTAAATTGTACTTAACATTGAGCAATTGCTCCTGAGTGTTCATTGGAGTAAATGTAGCTAAAAAAAAATTCATTCGACAAGAATAAGAAAAATAGCTATTTACTTTTTTTTTTTTTTTAAAGGTCTTGAAATGATATGGGTGTCTTAATTTTGCTTATTTTGGCTCATTGTATTGTACTTAACATTGAGCAGTTGCTTCTGCGTGTTCATCGGTGTAAATGTAGCTAAAAAAAATTCATTCGACAGGAATCAGAAAAATAGCTATTTACTTATTTTATTTTTTTAAAGGTCTTAAAAAGATATAGGTGTCCTAATTTTACTTATTTTGGCTCACTGTATTGTACCTAACATTGAGCAAATGCTCCTGCGTGTTCATCCGTGTAAATGTAGCTACTAAAAATTCACACGACAAGAATAAGAAAAATAGCAATTTAGTTATTTTTTTTTAAAGGTCTGAAAAAGATATAGGTGTCTTAAGTTTGCTTATTTTGGCTCACTGTATTGTACCTAACATTGAGCAATTGCTCCTGCGTGTTCATCGGTGTAAATTTAGCTACAAAAAATTCATTCGACAAGAATAAGAAAAATAGCTATTTCGTTATTTTCTTTTTTTTAAAGGTCTTAAAAAGATATAGGTGTCTTAATTTTGGTTATTTAGGCTCATTGTATTGCACTTAACATTGAGCAATTGCTCCTGCGTGTTCATCGGTGTAAATGTAGCTAAAAAAAATTCATTCGACAAGAATAAGAAAAATAGGTATATACATATTTTATTTTTTTTTAAAGGTTTGATATGATATGGGTGTCCTAATTTTGCTTATTTTGGCTCACTGTATAGTACCTAACATTGAGCAAATGCTCCTGCGTGTTCATCCGTGTAAATGTAGCTACAAAAAATTCATTCGACAAGAATAAGAAAAATAGCTATTTAGTTATTTTCTTTTTTTAAAGGTTTTCAAAAGATATAGGTGTCTTAATTTTGCTTATTTTGGCTCAATGTATTGTACCTAACATTGAGCAAATGCTCCTGCGTGTTCATCCGTGTAAATGTAGCTACTAAAAATTCACACGACAAGAATAAGAAAAATAGCAATTTAGTTATTTTTTTTTAAAGGTCTGAAAAAGATATAGGTGTCTTAAGTTTGCTTATTTTGGCTCACTGTATTGTACCTAACATTGAGCAATTGCTCCTGCATGTTCATCGTTGTAAATGTAGCAACAAAAAATTCGACAGGAATCAGAAAAATAGCTATTTACTTATTTTATTTTTTTAAAGGTCTTAAAAAGATGTAGGTGTCCTAATTTTGCTTATTTTGGCTCAGTGTATTGTACCTAACATTGAGCAATTGCTTCTGTGTGTTAGTCGGTGTAAATGTAGCTAAAAAAAATTCATTCGACAAGAATACAAAAAATAGCTATATACTAATTTTATTTTTTTTAAAGGTCTTGATATGATATGGGTGTCTTAATTTTGCTTGCTTTGGCTCATTGTATTGTACTTAACATTGAGCAATTGCTCCTGCGCGTTCATCGGTGTAAATGTAGCTACAAAAAATTCATTCGACAAGAATAAGAAAAATAGCTATTTCGTTATTTTCTTTTTTTTAAAGGTCTTGAAAAGATATAGGTGTCTTAGTTTTGGTTATTTTGGCTCAATGTATTGTACTTAACATTGAACAATTGCTCCTGCGTGTTCATCGGTGTAAATGGAGCTAAAAAAAATTCATTCGACAAGAATAAGAAAAATAGCTATATACTTATTTTATTTTTTTTTAAAGGTCTTGATATGATATGGGTGTCTTAATTTTGCTTATTTTGGCTCATTAAATTGTACTTAACATTGAGCAATTGCTCCTGAGTGTTCATTGGAGTAAATGTAGCTAAAAAAAAATTCATTCGACAAGAATAAGAAAAATAGCTATTTACTTTTTTTTTTTTTTTAAAGGTCTTGAAATGATATGGGTGTCTTAATTTTGCTTATTTTGGCTCATTGTATTGTACTTAACATTGAGCAGTTGCTTCTGCGTGTTCATCGGTGTAAATGTAGCTAAAAAAAATTCATTCGACAGGAATCAGAAAAATAGCTATTTACTTATTTTATTTTTTTAAAGGTCTTAAAAAGATATAGGTGTCCTAATTTTACTTATTTTGGCTCACTGTATTGTACCTAACATTGAGCAAATGCTCCTGCGTGTTCATCCGTGTAAATGTAGCTACTAAAAATTCACACGACAAGAATAAGAAAAATAGCAATTTAGTTATTTTTTTTTAAAGGTCTGAAAAAGATATAGGTGTCTTAAGTTTGCTTATTTTGGCTCACTGTATTGTACCTAACATTGAGCAATTGCTCCTGCGTGTTCATCGGTGTAAATTTAGCTACAAAAAATTCATTCGACAAGAATAAGAAAAATAGCTATTTCGTTATTTTCTTTTTTTTAAAGGTCTTAAAAAGATATAGGTGTCTTAATTTTGGTTATTTAGGCTCATTGTATTGCACTTAACATTGAGCAATTGCTCCTGCGTGTTCATCGGTGTAAATGTAGCTAAAAAAAATTCATTCGACAAGAATAAGAAAAATAGGTATATACATATTTTATTTTTTTTTAAAGGTTTGATATGATATGGGTGTCCTAATTTTGCTTATTTTGGCTCACTGTATAGTACCTAACATTGAGCAAATGCTCCTGCGTGTTCATCCGTGTAAATGTAGCTACAAAAAATTCATTCGACAAGAATAAGAAAAATAGCTATTTAGTTATTTTCTTTTTTTAAAGGTTTTCAAAAGATATAGGTGTCTTAATTTTGCTTATTTTGGCTCAATGTATTGTACCTAACATTGACCAATTGCTCCTGCGTGTTCATCGGTGTAAATGTAGCTACAAAAAATTCATTCGACAAGAATAAGAAAAATAGCTATTTACTTATTTTTTTTTAAAGGTCTTAAAAAGATTTAGGTGTCTTAGTTTTGCTTATTTTGGCTCACTGTATAGTACCTAACATTGAGCAAATGCTCCTGCGTGTTCCTCGGTGTAAATGTAGCTAAAAAAAATTCATTCGACAGGAATCAGAAAAATAGCTATTTACATATTTTATTTTTTTAAAGGTCTTTAAAAGATATAGGTGTCTTAATTTTGGTTATTTAGTCTCACTGTATTGTACTTAACATTGACCGATTGCTCCTGCGTGTTCATCGGTGTAAATGGAGCTAAAAAAAATTCATTCGACAAGAATAAGAAAAATAGCTATATACTTATTTTATTTTTTTTAAAGGTCTTGATATGATATGGGTGTCCTAATTTTGCTTATTTTGGCTCATTGTATTGTACTTAACATTAAGCATTTGCTCCAGCGTGTTCTTAGGTGTAAATGTAGCTAAAAAAAATTCATTCGACAAGAATAAGAAAAATAGCTATTTCGTTATTTTCTTTTTTTTAAAGGTCTTAAAAAAATATAGGTGTCTTAGTTTTGGTTATTTAGGCTCACTGTACTGTACTTAACATTGAACAATTGCTCCTGCGTGTTCATCGGTGTAAATGGAGCTAAAAAAAATTCATTCGACAAGAATAAGAAAAATAGCTATATACTTATTTTATTTTTTTTAAAGGTCTTGATATGATACTGGTGTCTTAATTTTGCTCGTTTTGGCTCATTAAGTTGCACTTAACATTGAGCAATTGCTCCTGCGTGTTCATCGGTGTAAATTTAGCTACAAAAAATTCATTCGACAAGAATAAGAAAAATAGCTATTTAGTTATTTTCTTTTTTTTAAAGGTCTTAAAAAGATATAGGTGTCTTAATTTTGCTTATTTTGGCTCATTGTATTGTGCCTAACATTGAGCAATTGCTCCTGCATGTTCATCGTTGTAAATGTAGCAACAAAAAATTCGACAGGAATCAGAAAAATAGCTATTTACTTATTTTATTTTTTTAAAGGTCTTAAAAAGATGTAGGTGTCCTAATTTTGCTTATTTTGGCTCAGTGTATTGTACCTAACATTGAGCAATTGCTTCTGTGTGTTAGTCGGTGTAAATGTAGCTAAAAAAAATTCATTCGACAAGAATACAAAAAATAGCTATATACTAATTTTATTTTTTTTAAAGGTCTTGATATGATATGGGTGTCTTAATTTTGCTTGCTTTGGCTCATTGTATTGTACTTAACATTGAGCAATTGCTCCTGCGCGTTCATCGGTGTAAATGTAGCTACAAAAAATTCATTCGACAAGAATAAGAAAAATAGCTAGTTACTTATTTTATTTTTTTAAAGGTCTTGAAATGATATGGGTGTCTTAATTTTGCTTATTTTGGCTCATTGTATTGTACTTAACATTAAGCAATTGCTCCAGCGTGTTCTTAGGTGTAAATGTAGCTAAAAAAAATTCATTCGATAAGAATAAGAAAAATAGTTATTTACTTATTTTTTTTTTTAAGGTTTTAAAAAGATATAGGTGTCTTAATTTTGGTTATTTAGGCTCACTGTATTGTACCTAACATTGAGCAATTGCTCCTGCGTGTTCATCCGTGTAAATGTAGCTACTAAAAATTCACACGACAAGAATAAGAAAAATAGCAATTTAGTTATTTTTTTTTTAAAGGTCTTAAAAAGATATAGGTGCCTTAATTTTGCTTATTTTGGCTCACTGTATTGTAACTAACATTGAGCAATTGCTTCTGCGTGTTCATCGGTGTAAATTTAGCTACAAAAAATTCATTCGACAAGAATAAGAAAAATAGCTATTTAGTTATTTTCTTTTTTTTAAAGGTCTTAAAAAGATATAGGTGTCTTAATTTTGCTTATTTTGGCTCATTGTATTGTGCCTAACATTGAGCAATTGCTCCTGCATGTTCATCGTTGTAAATGTAGCAACAAAAAATTCGACAGGAATCAGAAAAATAGCTATTTACTTATTTTATTTTTTTAAAGGTCTTAAAAAGATGTAGGTGTCCTAATTTTGCTTATTTTGGCTCAGTGTATTGTACCTAACATTGAGCAATTGCTTCTGTGTGTTAGTCGGTGTAAATGTAGCTAAAAAAAATTCATTCGACAAGAATACAAAAAATAGCTATATACTAATTTTATTTTTTTTAAAGGTCTTGATATGATATGGGTGTCTTAATTTTGCTTGCTTTGGCTCATTGTATTGTACTTAACATTGAGCAATTGCTCCTGCGCGTTCATCGGTGTAAATGTAGCTACAAAAAATTCATTCGACAAGAATAAGAAAAATAGCTATTTCGTTATTTTCTTTTTTTTAAAGGTCTTGAAAAGATATAGGTGTCTTAGTTTTGGTTATTTTGGCTCAATGTATTGTACATAACATTGAACAATTGCTCCTGCGTGTTCATCGGTGTAAATGGAGCTAAAAAAAATTCATTCGACAAGAATAAGAAAAATAGCTATATACTTATTTTATTTTTTTTTAAAGGTCTTGATATGATATGGGTGTCTTAATTTTGCTTATTTTGGCTCATTAAATTGTACTTAACATTGAGCAATTGCTCCTGAGTGTTCATTGGAGTAAATGTAGCTAAAAAAAAATTCATTCGACAAGAATAAGAAAAATAGCTATTTACTTTTTTTTTTTTTTTAAAGGTCTTGAAATGATATGGGTGTCTTAATTTTGCTTATTTTGGCTCATTGTATTGTACTTAACATTGAGCAGTTGCTTCTGCGTGTTCATCGGTGTAAATGTAGCTAAAAAAAATTCATTCGACAGGAATCAGAAAAAATAGCTATTTACTTATTTTATTTTTTTAAAGGTCTTAAAAAGATATAGGTGTCCTAATTTTACTTATTTTGGCTCACTGTATTGTACCTAACATTGAGCAAATGCTCCTGCGTGTTCATCCGTGTAAATGTAGCTACTAAAAATTCACACGACAAGAATAAGAAAAATAGCAATTTAGTTATTTTTTTTTAAAGGTCTGAAAAAGATATAGGTGTCTTAAGTTTGCTTATTTTGGCTCACTGTATTGTACCTAACATTGAGCAATTGCTCCTGCGTGTTCATCGGTGTAAATTTAGCTACAAAAAATTCATTCGACAAGAATAAGAAAAATAGCTATTTCGTTATTTTCTTTTTTTTAAAGGTCTTAAAAAGATATAGGTGTCTTAATTTTGGTTATTTAGGCTCATTGTATTGTACTTAAGATTGAGCAATTGCTTCTGCGTGTTCATCGGTGTAAATGTAGCTAAAAAAAATTCATTCGATAAGAATAAGAAAAATAGTTATTTACTTATTTTATTATTTTTAAGGTTTTAAAAAGATATGGGTGTCATAATTTTGCTTATTTTGGCTCAGTGTATTGTATTTAACATTGAGCAGTTGCTTCTGCGTGTTAATCGGTGTAAATGTAGCTAAAAAAAATTCATTCGACAGGAATCAGAAAAATAGCTATTTACTTATTTTATTTTTTTAAAGGTCTTAAAAAGATGTAGGTGTCCTAATTTTGCTTATTTTGGCTCAACGTATTGTACCTAACATTGAGCAAATGCCCCTGCGTGTTCATCCTTGTAAATGTAGCTACAAAAAATTCATTCGACAAGAATAAGAAAAATAGCTATTTAGTTATTTTCTTTTTTTAAAGGTTTTCAAAAGATAAAGGTGTCTTAATTTTGCTTATTTTGGCTCATTGTATTGTACCTAACATTGACCAATTGCTCCTGCGTGTTCATCGGTGTAAATGTAGCTACAAAAAATTCATTCGACAAGAATAAGAAAAATAGCTATTTACTTATTTTATTTTTTTAAAGGTCTTAAAAAGATATAGGTGTCCTAATTTTGTTTATTTTGGCTCACTGTATTGTACCTAACATTGAGCAAATGCTCCTGCGTGTTCATCCGTGTAAATGTAGCTACTAAAAATTCACACGACAAGAATAAGAAAAATAGCAATTTAGTTATTTTTTTTTAAAGGTCTGAAAAAGATATAGGTGTCTTAAGTTTGCTTATTTTGGCTCACTGTATTGTATCTAACATTGAGCAATTGCTCCTGCGTGTTCATCCGTGTAAATGTAGCTACAAAAAATTCATTCGACAAGAATAAGAAAAATAGCTATTTAGTTATTTTCTTTTTTTAAAGGTTTTCAAAAGATATAGGTGTCTTAATTTGGCTTATTTTGGCTCAATGTATTGTACCTAACATTGACCAATTGCTCCTGCGTGTTCATCGGTGTAAATGTAGCTACAAAAAATTCATTCGACAAGAATAAGAAAAATAGCTATTTACTTATTTTTTTTTTAAAGGTCTTAAAAAGATTTAGGTGTCTTAATTTTGCTTATTTTGGCTCATTGTATTGTACTTAACATTGAGCAGTTGCTTCTGCGTGTTCCTCGGTGTAAATGTAGCTAAAAAAAATTCATTCGACAGGAATCAGAAAAATAGCTATTTACATATTTTATTTTTTTAAAGGTCTTTAAAAGATATAGGTGTCTTAATTTTGGTTATTTAGTCTCACTGTATTGTACTTAACATTGACCAATTGCTCCTGCGTGTTCATCGGTGTAAATGGAGCTAAAAAAAATTCATTCGACAAGAATAAGAAAAATAGCTATATACTTATTTTATTTTTTTTAAAGGTCTTGATATGATATGGGTGTCCTAATTTTGCTTATTTTGGCTCATTGTATTGTACTTAACATTAAGCCTTTGCTCCAGCGTGTTCTTAGGTGTAAATGTAGCTAAAAAAAATTCATTCGACAAGAATAAGAAAAATAGCTATTTCGTTATTTTCTTTTTTTTAAAGGTCTTAAAAAAATATAGGTGTCTTAGTTTTGGTTACTTAGGCTCACTGTACTGTACTTAACATTGAACAATTGCTCCTGCGTGTTCATCGGTGTAAATGGAGCTAAAAAAAATTCATTCGACAAGAATAAGAAAAATAGTTATTTACTTATTTTATTTTTTTTAAGGTTTTAAAAAGATATGGGTGTCTTAATTTTGCTTATTTTGGCTCACTGTTTTGTTCTTAACATTGAGCAATTGCTCCTGCGTGTTCATCTGTGTAAATGTAGCTAAAAAAAATTCATTCGACAAGAATAAGAAAAATAGCTATTTACTTATTTTATTTTTTTAAAGGTCTTGAAATAATATGGGTGTCTTAATTTTGCTTATTTTGGCTCATTGTATTGTACTTAACATTGAACAATTGCTCCTGCGTGTTCATCCGTGTAAATGTAGCTAAAAAAAATTCATTCGACAAGAATAAGAAAAATAGTTATTTACTTATTTTATTTTTTTTAAGGTTTTAAAAAGATATGGGTGTCTTAATTTTGCTTATTTCGGCTCACTGTATTGTACTTAACATTGAGCAGTTGCTTCTGCGTGTTAATCTGTGTAAATGTAGCTAAAAAAAATTCATTCGACAGGAATCAGAAAAATAGCTATTTACTTATTTTATTTTTTTAAAGGTCTTAAAAAGATGTAGGTGTCCTAATTTTGCTTATTTTGGCTCAGTGTATTGTACCTAACATTGAGCAATTGCTTCTGTGTGTTAGTCGGTGTAAATGTAGCTAAAAAAAATTCATTCGACAAGAATACAAAAAATAGCTATATACTAATTTTATTTTTTTTAAAGGTCTTAAAAAGATATAGGTGTCTTAATTTTGCTTATTTTGGCTCAATGTATTGTACCTAACATTGACCAATTGCTCCTGCGTGTTCATCGGTGTAAATGTAGCTACAAAAAATTCATTCGACAAGAATAAGAAAAATAGCTATTTACTTATTTTTTTTTTAAAGGTCTTAAAAAGATTTAGGTGTCTTAGTTTTGCTTATTTTGGCTCACTGTATAGTACCTAACATTGAGCAAATGCTCCTGCGTGTTCCTCAGTGTAAATGTAGCTAAAAAAAATTCATTCGACAGGAATCAGAAAAATAGCTATTTACATATTTTATTTTTTTAAAGGTCTTTAAAAGATATAGGTGTCTTAATTTTGGTTATTTAGTCTCACTGTATTGTACTTAACATTGACCAATTGCTCCTGCGTGTTCATCGGTGTAAATGGAGCTAAAAAAAATTCATTCGACAAGAATAAGAAAAATAGCTATATACTTATTTTATTTTTTTTAAAGGTCTTGATATGATATGGGTGTCCTAATTTTGCTTATTTTGGCTCATTGTATTGTACTTAACATTAAGCATTTGCTCCAGCGTGTTCTTAGGTGTAAATGTAGCTAAAAAAAATTCATTCGACAAGAATAAGAAAAATAGCTATTTCGTTATTTTCTTTTTTTTAAAGGTCTTAAAAAAATATAGGTGTCTTAGTTTTGGTTATTTAGGCTCACTGTACTGTACTTAACATTGAACAATTGCTCCTGCGTGTTCATCGGTGTAAATGGAGCTAAAAAAAAATTCATTCGACAAGAATAAGAAAAATAGCTATATACTTATTTTATTTTTTTTAAAGGTCTTGATATGATACTGGTGTCTTAATTTTGCTCGTTTTGGCTCATTAAGTTGCACTTAACATTGAGCAATTGCTCCTGAGTGTTCATTGGTGTAAATGTAGCTAAAAAAAATTCATTCGACAAGAATAAGAAAAATAGCTATTTTTTTTTTTTTTTTTTAAAGGTCTTGAAATGATATGGGTGTCTTAATTTTGCTTATTTTGGCTCATTGTATTGTACTTAACATTGAGCAATTGCTTCTGTGTGTTAGTCGGTGTAAATGTAGCTAAAAAAAATTCATTCGACAAGAATACAAAAAATAGCTATATACTAATTTTATTTTTTTTAAAGGTCTTGATATGATATGGGTGTCTTAATTTTGCTTGCTTTGGCTCATTGTATTGTACTTAACATTGAGCAATTGCTCCTGCGCGTTCATCGGTGTAAATGTAGCTACAAAAAATTCATTCGACAAGAATAAGAAAAATAGCTATTTCGTTATTTTCTTTTTTTTAAAGGTCTTGAAAAGATATAGGTGTCTTAGTTTTGGTTATTTTGGCTCAATGTATTGTACTTAACATTGAACAATTGCTCCTGCGTGTTCATCGGTGTAAATGGAGCTAAAAAAAATTCATTCGACAAGAATAAGAAAAATAGCTATATACTTATTTTATTTTTTTTTAAAGGTCTTGATATGATATGGGTGTCTTAATTTTGCTTATTTTGGCTCATTAAATTGTACTTAACATTGAGCAATTGCTCCTGAGTGTTCATTGGAGTAAATGTAGCTAAAAAAAAATTCATTCGACAAGAATAAGAAAAATAGCTATTTACTTTTTTTTTTTTTTTAAAGGTCTTGAAATGATATGGGTGTCTTAATTTTGCTTATTTTGGCTCATTGTATTGTACTTAACATTGAGCAGTTGCTTCTGCGTGTTCATCGGTGTAAATGTAGCTAAAAAAAATTCATTCGACAGGAATCAGAAAAATAGCTATTTACTTATTTTATTTTTTTAAAGGTCTTAAAAAGATATAGGTGTCCTAATTTTACTTATTTTGGCTCACTGTATTGTACCTAACATTGAGCAAATGCTCCTGCGTGTTCATCCGTGTAAATGTAGCTACTAAAAATTCACACGACAAGAATAAGAAAAATAGCAATTTAGTTATTTTTTTTTAAAGGTCTGAAAAAGATATAGGTGTCTTAAGTTTGCTTATTTTGGCTCACTGTATTGTACCTAACATTGAGCAATTGCTCCTGCGTGTTCATCGGTGTAAATTTAGCTACAAAAAATTCATTCGACAAGAATAAGAAAAATAGCTATTTCGTTATTTTCTTTTTTTTAAAGGTCTTAAAAAGATATAGGTGTCTTAATTTTGGTTATTTAGGCTCATTGTATTGCACTTAACATTGAGCAATTGCTCCTGCGTGTTCATCGGTGTAAATGTAGCTAAAAAAAATTCATTCGACAAGAATAAGAAAAATAGGTATATACATATTTTATTTTTTTTTAAAGGTTTGATATGATATGGGTGTCCTAATTTTGCTTATTTTGGCTCACTGTATAGTACCTAACATTGAGCAAATGCTCCTGCGTGTTCATCCGTGTAAATGTAGCTACAAAAAATTCATTCGACAAGAATAAGAAAAATAGCTATTTAGTTATTTTCTTTTTTTAAAGGTTTTCAAAAGATATAGGTGTCTTAATTTTGCTTATTTTGGCTCAATGTATTGTACCTAACATTGACCAATTGCTCCTGCGTGTTCATCGGTGTAAATGTAGCTACAAAAAATTCATTCGACAAGAATAAGAAAAATAGCTATTTACTTATTTTTTTTTAAAGGTCTTAAAAAGATTTAGGTGTCTTAGTTTTGCTTATTTTGGCTCACTGTATAGTACCTAACATTGAGCAAATGCTCCTGCGTGTTCCTCGGTGTAAATGTAGCTAAAAAAAATTCATTCGACAGGAATCAGAAAAATAGCTATTTACATATTTTATTTTTTTAAAGGTCTTTAAAAGATATAGGTGTCTTAATTTTGGTTATTTAGTCTCACTGTATTGTACTTAACATTGACCGATTGCTCCTGCGTGTTCATCGGTGTAAATGGAGCTAAAAAAAATTCATTCGACAAGAATAAGAAAAATAGCTATATACTTATTTTATTTTTTTTAAAGGTCTTGATATGATATGGGTGTCCTAATTTTGCTTATTTTGGCTCATTGTATTGTACTTAACATTAAGCATTTGCTCCAGCGTGTTCTTAGGTGTAAATGTAGCTAAAAAAAATTCATTCGACAAGAATAAGAAAAATAGCTATTTCGTTATTTTCTTTTTTTTAAAGGTCTTAAAAAAATATAGGTGTCTTAGTTTTGGTTATTTAGGCTCACTGTACTGTACTTAACATTGAACAATTGCTCCTGCGTGTTCATCGGTGTAAATGGAGCTAAAAAAAATTCATTCGACAAGAATAAGAAAAATAGCTATATACTTATTTTATTTTTTTTAAAGGTCTTGATATGATACTGGTGTCTTAATTTTGCTCGTTTTGGCTCATTAAGTTGCACTTAACATTGAGCAATTGCTCCTGCGTGTTCATCGGTGTAAATTTAGCTACAAAAAATTCATTCGACAAGAATAAGAAAAATAGCTATTTAGTTATTTTCTTTTTTTTAAAGGTCTTAAAAAGATATAGGTGTCTTAATTTTGCTTATTTTGGCTCATTGTATTGTGCCTAACATTGAGCAATTGCTCCTGCATGTTCATCGTTGTAAATGTAGCAACAAAAAATTCGACAGGAATCAGAAAAATAGCTATTTACTTATTTTATTTTTTTAAAGGTCTTAAAAAGATGTAGGTGTCCTAATTTTGCTTATTTTGGCTCAGTGTATTGTACCTAACATTGAGCAATTGCTTCTGTGTGTTAGTCGGTGTAAATGTAGCTAAAAAAAATTCATTCGACAAGAATACAAAAAATAGCTATATACTAATTTTATTTTTTTTAAAGGTCTTGATATGATATGGGTGTCTTAATTTTGCTTGCTTTGGCTCATTGTATTGTACTTAACATTGAGCAATTGCTCCTGCGCGTTCATCGGTGTAAATGTAGCTACAAAAAATTCATTCGACAAGAATAAGAAAAATAGCTAGTTACTTATTTTATTTTTTTAAAGGTCTTGAAATGATATGGGTGTCTTAATTTTGCTTATTTTGGCTCATTGTATTGTACTTAACATTAAGCAATTGCTCCAGCGTGTTCTTAGGTGTAAATGTAGCTAAAAAAAATTCATTCGATAAGAATAAGAAAAATAGTTATTTACTTATTTTTTTTTTTAAGGTTTTAAAAAGATATAGGTGTCTTAATTTTGGTTATTTAGGCTCACTGTATTGTACCTAACATTGAGCAATTGCTCCTGCGTGTTCATCCGTGTAAATGTAGCTACTAAAAATTCACACGACAAGAATAAGAAAAATAGCAATTTAGTTATTTTTTTTTTAAAGGTCTTAAAAAGATATAGGTGCCTTAATTTTGCTTATTTTGGCTCACTGTATTGTAACTAACATTGAGCAATTGCTTCTGCGTGTTCATCGGTGTAAATTTAGCTACAAAAAATTCATTCGACAAGAATAAGAAAAATAGCTATTTAGTTATTTTCTTTTTTTTAAAGGTCTTAAAAAGATATAGGTGTCTTAATTTTGCTTATTTTGGCTCATTGTATTGTGCCTAACATTGAGCAATTGCTCCTGCATGTTCATCGTTGTAAATGTAGCAACAAAAAATTCGACAGGAATCAGAAAAATAGCTATTTACTTATTTTATTTTTTTAAAGGTCTTAAAAAGATGTAGGTGTCCTAATTTTGCTTATTTTGGCTCAGTGTATTGTACCTAACATTGAGCAATTGCTTCTGTGTGTTAGTCGGTGTAAATGTAGCTAAAAAAAATTCATTCGACAAGAATACAAAAAATAGCTATATACTAATTTTATTTTTTTTAAAGGTCTTGATATGATATGGGTGTCTTAATTTTGCTTGCTTTGGCTCATTGTATTGTACTTAACATTGAGCAATTGCTCCTGCGCGTTCATCGGTGTAAATGTAGCTACAAAAAATTCATTCGACAAGAATAAGAAAAATAGCTATTTCGTTATTTTCTTTTTTTTAAAGGTCTTGAAAAGATATAGGTGTCTTAGTTTTGGTTATTTTGGCTCAATGTATTGTACATAACATTGAACAATTGCTCCTGCGTGTTCATCGGTGTAAATGGAGCTAAAAAAAATTCATTCGACAAGAATAAGAAAAATAGCTATATACTTATTTTATTTTTTTTTAAAGGTCTTGATATGATATGGGTGTCTTAATTTTGCTTATTTTGGCTCATTAAATTGTACTTAACATTGAGCAATTGCTCCTGAGTGTTCATTGGAGTAAATGTAGCTAAAAAAAAATTCATTCGACAAGAATAAGAAAAATAGCTATTTACTTTTTTTTTTTTTTTAAAGGTCTTGAAATGATATGGGTGTCTTAATTTTGCTTATTTTGGCTCATTGTATTGTACTTAACATTGAGCAGTTGCTTCTGCGTGTTCATCGGTGTAAATGTAGCTAAAAAAAATTCATTCGACAGGAATCAGAAAAAATAGCTATTTACTTATTTTATTTTTTTAAAGGTCTTAAAAAGATATAGGTGTCCTAATTTTACTTATTTTGGCTCACTGTATTGTACCTAACATTGAGCAAATGCTCCTGCGTGTTCATCCGTGTAAATGTAGCTACTAAAAATTCACACGACAAGAATAAGAAAAATAGCAATTTAGTTATTTTTTTTTAAAGGTCTGAAAAAGATATAGGTGTCTTAAGTTTGCTTATTTTGGCTCACTGTATTGTACCTAACATTGAGCAATTGCTCCTGCGTGTTCATCGGTGTAAATTTAGCTACAAAAAATTCATTCGACAAGAATAAGAAAAATAGCTATTTCGTTATTTTCTTTTTTTTAAAGGTCTTAAAAAGATATAGGTGTCTTAATTTTGGTTATTTAGGCTCATTGTATTGTACTTAAGATTGAGCAATTGCTTCTGCGTGTTCATCGGTGTAAATGTAGCTAAAAAAAATTCATTCGATAAGAATAAGAAAAATAGTTATTTACTTATTTTATTATTTTTAAGGTTTTAAAAAGATATGGGTGTCATAATTTTGCTTATTTTGGCTCAGTGTATTGTATTTAACATTGAGCAGTTGCTTCTGCGTGTTAATCGGTGTAAATGTAGCTAAAAAAAATTCATTCGACAGGAATCAGAAAAATAGCTATTTACTTATTTTATTTTTTTAAAGGTCTTAAAAAGATGTAGGTGTCCTAATTTTGCTTATTTTGGCTCAACGTATTGTACCTAACATTGAGCAAATGCCCCTGCGTGTTCATCCTTGTAAATGTAGCTACAAAAAATTCATTCGACAAGAATAAGAAAAATAGCTATTTAGTTATTTTCTTTTTTTAAAGGTTTTCAAAAGATAAAGGTGTCTTAATTTTGCTTATTTTGGCTCATTGTATTGTACCTAACATTGACCAATTGCTCCTGCGTGTTCATCGGTGTAAATGTAGCTACAAAAAATTCATTCGACAAGAATAAGAAAAATAGCTATTTACTTATTTTATTTTTTTAAAGGTCTTAAAAAGATATAGGTGTCCTAATTTTGTTTATTTTGGCTCACTGTATTGTACCTAACATTGAGCAAATGCTCCTGCGTGTTCATCCGTGTAAATGTAGCTACTAAAAATTCACACGACAAGAATAAGAAAAATAGCAATTTAGTTATTTTTTTTTAAAGGTCTGAAAAAGATATAGGTGTCTTAAGTTTGCTTATTTTGGCTCACTGTATTGTATCTAACATTGAGCAATTGCTCCTGCGTGTTCATCCGTGTAAATGTAGCTACAAAAAATTCATTCGACAAGAATAAGAAAAATAGCTATTTAGTTATTTTCTTTTTTTAAAGGTTTTCAAAAGATATAGGTGTCTTAATTTGGCTTATTTTGGCTCAATGTATTGTACCTAACATTGACCAATTGCTCCTGCGTGTTCATCGGTGTAAATGTAGCTACAAAAAATTCATTCGACAAGAATAAGAAAAATAGCTATTTACTTATTTTTTTTTTAAAGGTCTTAAAAAGATTTAGGTGTCTTAATTTTGCTTATTTTGGCTCATTGTATTGTACTTAACATTGAGCAGTTGCTTCTGCGTGTTCCTCGGTGTAAATGTAGCTAAAAAAAATTCATTCGACAGGAATCAGAAAAATAGCTATTTACATATTTTATTTTTTTAAAGGTCTTTAAAAGATATAGGTGTCTTAATTTTGGTTATTTAGTCTCACTGTATTGTACTTAACATTGACCAATTGCTCCTGCGTGTTCATCGGTGTAAATGGAGCTAAAAAAAATTCATTCGACAAGAATAAGAAAAATAGCTATATACTTATTTTATTTTTTTTAAAGGTCTTGATATGATATGGGTGTCCTAATTTTGCTTATTTTGGCTCATTGTATTGTACTTAACATTAAGCCTTTGCTCCAGCGTGTTCTTAGGTGTAAATGTAGCTAAAAAAAATTCATTCGACAAGAATAAGAAAAATAGCTATTTCGTTATTTTCTTTTTTTTAAAGGTCTTAAAAAAATATAGGTGTCTTAGTTTTGGTTACTTAGGCTCACTGTACTGTACTTAACATTGAACAATTGCTCCTGCGTGTTCATCGGTGTAAATGGAGCTAAAAAAAATTCATTCGACAAGAATAAGAAAAATAGTTATTTACTTATTTTATTTTTTTTAAGGTTTTAAAAAGATATGGGTGTCTTAATTTTGCTTATTTTGGCTCACTGTTTTGTTCTTAACATTGAGCAATTGCTCCTGCGTGTTCATCTGTGTAAATGTAGCTAAAAAAAATTCATTCGACAAGAATAAGAAAAATAGCTATTTACTTATTTTATTTTTTTAAAGGTCTTGAAATAATATGGGTGTCTTAATTTTGCTTATTTTGGCTCATTGTATTGTACTTAACATTGAACAATTGCTCCTGCGTGTTCATCCGTGTAAATGTAGCTAAAAAAAATTCATTCGACAAGAATAAGAAAAATAGTTATTTACTTATTTTATTTTTTTTAAGGTTTTAAAAAGATATGGGTGTCTTAATTTTGCTTATTTCGGCTCACTGTATTGTACTTAACATTGAGCAGTTGCTTCTGCGTGTTAATCTGTGTAAATGTAGCTAAAAAAAATTCATTCGACAGGAATCAGAAAAATAGCTATTTACTTATTTTATTTTTTTAAAGGTCTTAAAAAGATGTAGGTGTCCTAATTTTGCTTATTTTGGCTCAGTGTATTGTACCTAACATTGAGCAATTGCTTCTGTGTGTTAGTCGGTGTAAATGTAGCTAAAAAAAATTCATTCGACAAGAATACAAAAAATAGCTATATACTAATTTTATTTTTTTTAAAGGTCTTAAAAAGATATAGGTGTCTTAATTTTGCTTATTTTGGCTCAATGTATTGTACCTAACATTGACCAATTGCTCCTGCGTGTTCATCGGTGTAAATGTAGCTACAAAAAATTCATTCGACAAGAATAAGAAAAATAGCTATTTACTTATTTTTTTTTTAAAGGTCTTAAAAAGATTTAGGTGTCTTAGTTTTGCTTATTTTGGCTCACTGTATAGTACCTAACATTGAGCAAATGCTCCTGCGTGTTCCTCAGTGTAAATGTAGCTAAAAAAAATTCATTCGACAGGAATCAGAAAAATAGCTATTTACATATTTTATTTTTTTAAAGGTCTTTAAAAGATATAGGTGTCTTAATTTTGGTTATTTAGTCTCACTGTATTGTACTTAACATTGACCAATTGCTCCTGCGTGTTCATCGGTGTAAATGGAGCTAAAAAAAATTCATTCGACAAGAATAAGAAAAATAGCTATATACTTATTTTATTTTTTTTAAAGGTCTTGATATGATATGGGTGTCCTAATTTTGCTTATTTTGGCTCATTGTATTGTACTTAACATTAAGCATTTGCTCCAGCGTGTTCTTAGGTGTAAATGTAGCTAAAAAAAATTCATTCGACAAGAATAAGAAAAATAGCTATTTCGTTATTTTCTTTTTTTTAAAGGTCTTAAAAAAATATAGGTGTCTTAGTTTTGGTTATTTAGGCTCACTGTACTGTACTTAACATTGAACAATTGCTCCTGCGTGTTCATCGGTGTAAATGGAGCTAAAAAAAAATTCATTCGACAAGAATAAGAAAAATAGCTATATACTTATTTTATTTTTTTTAAAGGTCTTGATATGATACTGGTGTCTTAATTTTGCTCGTTTTGGCTCATTAAGTTGCACTTAACATTGAGCAATTGCTCCTGAGTGTTCATTGGTGTAAATGTAGCTAAAAAAAATTCATTCGACAAGAATAAGAAAAATAGCTATTTTTTTTTTTTTTTTTTAAAGGTCTTGAAATGATATGGGTGTCTTAATTTTGCTTATTTTGGCTCATTGTATTGTACTTAACATTGAGCAGTTGCTTCTGCGTGTTCATCGGTGTAAATGTAGCTAAAAAAAATTCATTCGACAGGAATCAGAAAAATAGCTATTTACTTATTTTATTTTTTTAAAGGTCTTGAAAAGATATAGGTGTCCTAATTTTGCTTATTTTGGCTCACTGTATTGTACCTAACATTAAGCAAATGCTCCTGCGTGTTCATCCGTGTAAATGTAGCTACTAAAAATTCACACGACAAGAATAAGAAAAATAGCAATTTAGTTATTTTTTTTTTAAAGGTCTTAAAAAGATATAGGTGCCTTAATTTTGCTTATTTTGGCTCACTGTATTGTAACTAACATTGAGCAATTGCTCCTGCGTGTTCATCGGTGTAAATTTAGCTACAAAAAATTCATTCGACAAGAATAAGAAAAATAGCTATTTAGTTATTTTCTTTTTTTTAAAGGTCTTAAAAAGATATAGGTGTCTTAATTTTGCTTATTTTGGCTCATTGTAATGTGCCTAACATTGAGCAATTGCTCCTGCATGTTCATCGTTGTAAATGTAGCAACAAAAAATTCGACAGGAATCAGAAAAATAGCTATTTACTTATTTTATTTTTTTAAAGGTCTTAAAAAGATGTAGGTGTCCTAATTTTGCTTATTTTGGCTCAGTGTATTGTACCTAACATTGAGCAATTGCTTCTGTGTGTTAGTCGGTGTAAATGTAGCTAAAAAAAATTCATTCGACAAGAATACAAAAAATAGCTACATACTAATTTTATTTTTTTTAAAGGTCTTGATATGATATGGGTGTCTTAATTTTGCTTGCTTTGGCTCATTGTATTGTACTTAACATTGAGCAATTGCTCCTGCGCGTTCATCGGTGTAAATGTAGCTACAAAAAATTCATTCGACAAGAATAAGAAAAATAGCTATTTCGTTATTTTCTTTTTTTTAAAGGTCTTGAAAAGATATAGGTGTCTTAGTTTTGGTTATTTTGGCTCAATGTATTGTACTTAACATTGAACAATTGCTCCTGCGTGTTCATCGGTGTAAATGGAGCTAAAAAAAATTCATTCGACAAGAATAAGAAAAATAGCTATATACTTATTTTATTTTTTTTTAAAGGTCTTGATATGATATGGGTGTCTTAATTTTGTTATTTTGGCTCATTAAATTGTACTTAACATTGAGCAATTGCTCCTGAGTGTTCATTGGAGTAAATGTAGCTAAACAAAAATTCATTCGACAAGAATAAGAAAAATAGCTATTTACTTTTTTTTTTTTTTTAAAGGTCTTGAAATGATATGGGTGTCTTAATTTTGCTTATTTTGGCTCATTGTATTGTACTTAACATTGAGCAGTTGCTTCTGCGTGTTCATCGGTGTAAATGTAGCTAAAAAAAATTCATTCGACAGGAATCAGAAAAATAGCTATTTACTTATTTTATTTTTTTAAAGGTCTTAAAAAGATATAGGTGTCCTAATTTTACTTATTTTGGCTCACTGTATTGTACCTAACATTGAGCAAATGCTCCTGCGTGTTCATCCGTGTAAATGTAGCTACTAAAAATTCACACGACAAGAATAAGAAAAATAGCAATTTAGTTATTTTTTTTTAAAGGTCTGAAAAAGATATAGGTGTCTTAAGTTTGCTTATTTTGGCTCACTGTATTGTACCTAACATTGAGCAATTGCTCCTGCGTGTTCATCGGTGTAAATTTAGCTACAAAAAATTCATTCGACAAGAATAAGAAAAATAGCTATTTCGTTATTTTCTTTTTTTTAAAGGTCTTAAAAAGATATAGGTGTCTTAATTTTCGTTATTTAGGCTCATTGTATTGCACTTAAGATTGAGCAATTGCTTCTGCGTGTTCATCGGTGTAAATGTAGCTAAAAAAAATTCATTCGATAAGAATAAGAAAAATAGTTATTTACTTATTTTATTATTTTTAAGGTTTTAAAAAGATATGGGTGTCATAATTTTGCTTATTTTGGCTCAGTGTATTGTATTTAACATTGAGCAGTTGCTTCTGCGTGTTAATCGGTGTAAATGTAGCTAAAAAAAATTCATTCGACAGGAATCAGAAAAATAGCTATTTACTTATTTTATTTTTTTAAAGGTCTTAAAAAGATGTAGGTGTCCTAATTTTACTTATTTTGGCTCAACGTATTGTACCTAACATTGAGCAAATGCCCCTGCGTGTTCATCCTTGTAAATGTAGCTACAAAAAATTCATTCGACAAGAATAAGAAAAATAGCTATTTAGTTATTTTCTTTTTTTAAAGGTTTTCAAAAGATAAAGGTGTCTTAATTTTGCTTATTTTGGCTCATTGTATAGTACCTAACATTGACCAATTGCTCCTGCGTGTTCATCGGTGTAAATGTAGCTACAAAAAATTCATTCGACAAGAATAAGAAAAATAGCTATTTACTTATTTTATTTTTTTAAAGGTCTTAAAAAGATATAGGTGTCCTAATTTTGCTTATTTTGGCTCATTGTATTGTACCTAACATTGACCAATTGCTCCTGCGTGTTCATCGGTGTAAATGTAGCTACAAAAAATTCATTCGACAAGAATAAGAAAAATAGCTATTTACTTATTTTATTTTTTTAAAGGTCTTAAAAAGATATAGGTGTCCTAATTTTGTTTATTTTGGCTCACTGTATTGTACCTAACATTGAGCAAATGCTCCTGCGTGTTCATCCGTGTAAATGTAGCTACTAAAAATTCACACGACAAGAATAAGAAAAATAGCAATTTAGTTATTTTTTTTTAAAGGTCTCAAAAAGATATAGGTGTCTTAAGTTTGCTTATTTTGGCTCACTGTATTGTATCTAACATTGAGCAATTGCTCCTGCGTGTTCATCCGTGTAAATGTAGCTACAAAAAATTCATTCGACAAGAATAAGAAAAATAGCTATTTAGTTATTTTCTTTTTTTAAAGGTTTTCAAAAGATATAGGTGTCTTAATTTGGCTTATTTTGGCTCAATGTATTGTACCTAACATTGACCAATTGCTCCTGCGTGTTCATCGGTGTAAATGTAGCTACAAAAAATTCATTCGACAAGAATAAGAAAAATAGCTATTTACTTATTTTTTTTTTAAAGGTCTTAAAAAGATTTAGGTGTCTTAATTTTGCTTATTTTGGCTCATTGTATTGTACTTAACATTGAGCAGTTGCTTCTGCGTGTTCCTCGGTGTAAATGTAGCTAAAAAAAATTCATTCGACAGGAATCAGAAAAATAGCTATTTACATATTTTATTTTTTTAAAGGTCTTTAAAAGATATAGGTGTCTTAATTTTGGTTATTTAGTCTCACTGTATTGTACTTAACATTGACCAATTGCTCCTGCGTGTTCATCGGTGTAAATGGAGCTAAAAAAAATTCATTCGACAAGAATAAGAAAAATAGCTATATACTTATTTTATTTTTTTTAAAGGTCTTGATATGATATGGGTGTCCTAATTTTGCTTATTTTGGCTCATTGTATTGTACTTAACATTAAGCCTTTGCTCCAGCGTGTTCTTAGGTGTAAATGTAGCTAAAAAAAATTCATTCGACAAGAATAAGAAAAATAGCTATTTCGTTATTTTCTTTTTTTTAAAGGTCTTAAAAAAATATAGGTGTCTTAGTTTTGGTTACTTAGGCTCACTGTACTGTACTTAACATTGAACAATTGCTCCTGCGTGTTCATCGGTGTAAATGGAGCTAAAAAAAATTCATTCGACAAGAATAAGAAAAATAGTTATTTACTTATTTTATTTTTTTTAAGGTTTTAAAAAGATATGGGTGTCTTAATTTTGCTTATTTTGGCTCACTGTTTTGTTCTTAACATTGAGCAATTGCTCCTGCGTGTTCATCTGTGTAAATGTAGCTAAAAAAAATTCATTCGACAAGAATAAGAAAAATAGCTATTTACTTATTTTATTTTTTTAAAGGTCTTGAAATAATATGGGTGTCTTAATTTTGCTTATTTTGGCTCATTGTATTGTACTTAACATTGAACAATTGCTCCTGCGTGTTCATCCGTGTAAATGTAGCTAAAAAAAATTCATTCGACAAGAATAAGAAAAATAGTTATTTACTTATTTTATTTTTTTTAAGGTTTTAAAAAGATATGGGTGTCTTAATTTTGCTTATTTCGGCTCACTGTATTGTACTTAACATTGAGCAGTTGCTTCTGCGTGTTAATCTGTGTAAATGTAGCTAAAAAAAATTCATTCGACAGGAATCAGAAAAATAGCTATTTACTTATTTTATTTTTTTAAAGGTCTTAAAAAGATGTAGGTGTCCTAATTTTGCTTATTTTGGCTCAGTGTATTGTACCTAACATTGAGCAATTGCTTCTGTGTGTTAGTCGGTGTAAATGTAGCTAAAAAAAATTCATTCGACAAGAATACAAAAAATAGCTATATACTAATTTTATTTTTTTTAAAGGTCTTAAAAAGATATAGGTGTCTTAATTTTGCTTATTTTGGCTCAATGTATTGTACCTAACATTGACCAATTGCTCCTGCGTGTTCATCGGTGTAAATGTAGCTACAAAAAATTCATTCGACAAGAATAAGAAAAATAGCTATTTACTTATTTTTTTTTTAAAGGTCTTAAAAAGATTTAGGTGTCTTAGTTTTGCTTATTTTGGCTCACTGTATAGTACCTAACATTGAGCAAATGCTCCTGCGTGTTCCTCAGTGTAAATGTAGCTAAAAAAAATTCATTCGACAGGAATCAGAAAAATAGCTATTTACATATTTTATTTTTTTAAAGGTCTTTAAAAGATATAGGTGTCTTAATTTTGGTTATTTAGTCTCACTGTATTGTACTTAACATTGACCAATTGCTCCTGCGTGTTCATCGGTGTAAATGGAGCTAAAAAAAATTCATTCGACAAGAATAAGAAAAATAGCTATATACTTATTTTATTTTTTTTAAAGGTCTTGATATGATATGGGTGTCCTAATTTTGCTTATTTTGGCTCATTGTATTGTACTTAACATTAAGCATTTGCTCCAGCGTGTTCTTAGGTGTAAATGTAGCTAAAAAAAATTCATTCGACAAGAATAAGAAAAATAGCTATTTCGTTATTTTCTTTTTTTTAAAGGTCTTAAAAAAATATAGGTGTCTTAGTTTTGGTTATTTAGGCTCACTGTACTGTACTTAACATTGAACAATTGCTCCTGCGTGTTCATCGGTGTAAATGGAGCTAAAAAAAAATTCATTCGACAAGAATAAGAAAAATAGCTATATACTTATTTTATTTTTTTTAAAGGTCTTGATATGATACTGGTGTCTTAATTTTGCTCGTTTTGGCTCATTAAGTTGCACTTAACATTGAGCAATTGCTCCTGAGTGTTCATTGGTGTAAATGTAGCTAAAAAAAATTCATTCGACAAGAATAAGAAAAATAGCTATTTTTTTTTTTTTTTTTTAAAGGTCTTGAAATGATATGGGTGTCTTAATTTTGCTTATTTTGGCTCATTGTATTGTACTTAACATTGAGCAGTTGCTTCTGCGTGTTCATCGGTGTAAATGTAGCTAAAAAAAATTCATTCGACAGGAATCAGAAAAATAGCTATTTACTTATTTTATTTTTTTAAAGGTCTTGAAAAGATATAGGTGTCCTAATTTTGCTTATTTTGGCTCACTGTATTGTACCTAACATTAAGCAAATGCTCCTGCGTGTTCATCCGTGTAAATGTAGCTACTAAAAATTCACACGACAAGAATAAGAAAAATAGCAATTTAGTTATTTTTTTTTTAAAGGTCTTAAAAAGATATAGGTGCCTTAATTTTGCTTATTTTGGCTCACTGTATTGTAACTAACATTGAGCAATTGCTCCTGCGTGTTCATCGGTGTAAATTTAGCTACAAAAAATTCATTCGACAAGAATAAGAAAAATAGCTATTTAGTTATTTTCTTTTTTTTAAAGGTCTTAAAAAGATATAGGTGTCTTAATTTTGCTTATTTTGGCTCATTGTAATGTGCCTAACATTGAGCAATTGCTCCTGCATGTTCATCGTTGTAAATGTAGCAACAAAAAATTCGACAGGAATCAGAAAAATAGCTATTTACTTATTTTATTTTTTTAAAGGTCTTAAAAAGATGTAGGTGTCCTAATTTTGCTTATTTTGGCTCAGTGTATTGTACCTAACATTGAGCAATTGCTTCTGTGTGTTAGTCGGTGTAAATGTAGCTAAAAAAAATTCATTCGACAAGAATACAAAAAATAGCTACATACTAATTTTATTTTTTTTAAAGGTCTTGATATGATATGGGTGTCTTAATTTTGCTTGCTTTGGCTCATTGTATTGTACTTAACATTGAGCAATTGCTCCTGCGCGTTCATCGGTGTAAATGTAGCTACAAAAAATTCATTCGACAAGAATAAGAAAAATAGCTATTTCGTTATTTTCTTTTTTTTAAAGGTCTTGAAAAGATATAGGTGTCTTAGTTTTGGTTATTTTGGCTCAATGTATTGTACTTAACATTGAACAATTGCTCCTGCGTGTTCATCGGTGTAAATGGAGCTAAAAAAAATTCATTCGACAAGAATAAGAAAAATAGCTATATACTTATTTTATTTTTTTTTAAAGGTCTTGATATGATATGGGTGTCTTAATTTTGTTATTTTGGCTCATTAAATTGTACTTAACATTGAGCAATTGCTCCTGAGTGTTCATTGGAGTAAATGTAGCTAAACAAAAATTCATTCGACAAGAATAAGAAAAATAGCTATTTACTTTTTTTTTTTTTTTAAAGGTCTTGAAATGATATGGGTGTCTTAATTTTGCTTATTTTGGCTCATTGTATTGTACTTAACATTGAGCAGTTGCTTCTGCGTGTTCATCGGTGTAAATGTAGCTAAAAAAAATTCATTCGACAGGAATCAGAAAAATAGCTATTTACTTATTTTATTTTTTTAAAGGTCTTAAAAAGATATAGGTGTCCTAATTTTACTTATTTTGGCTCACTGTATTGTACCTAACATTGAGCAAATGCTCCTGCGTGTTCATCCGTGTAAATGTAGCTACTAAAAATTCACACGACAAGAATAAGAAAAATAGCAATTTAGTTATTTTTTTTTAAAGGTCTGAAAAAGATATAGGTGTCTTAAGTTTGCTTATTTTGGCTCACTGTATTGTACCTAACATTGAGCAATTGCTCCTGCGTGTTCATCGGTGTAAATTTAGCTACAAAAAATTCATTCGACAAGAATAAGAAAAATAGCTATTTCGTTATTTTCTTTTTTTTAAAGGTCTTAAAAAGATATAGGTGTCTTAATTTTCGTTATTTAGGCTCATTGTATTGCACTTAAGATTGAGCAATTGCTTCTGCGTGTTCATCGGTGTAAATGTAGCTAAAAAAAATTCATTCGATAAGAATAAGAAAAATAGTTATTTACTTATTTTATTATTTTTAAGGTTTTAAAAAGATATGGGTGTCATAATTTTGCTTATTTTGGCTCAGTGTATTGTATTTAACATTGAGCAGTTGCTTCTGCGTGTTAATCGGTGTAAATGTAGCTAAAAAAAATTCATTCGACAGGAATCAGAAAAATAGCTATTTACTTATTTTATTTTTTTAAAGGTCTTAAAAAGATGTAGGTGTCCTAATTTTACTTATTTTGGCTCAACGTATTGTACCTAACATTGAGCAAATGCCCCTGCGTGTTCATCCTTGTAAATGTAGCTACAAAAAATTCATTCGACAAGAATAAGAAAAATAGCTATTTAGTTATTTTCTTTTTTTAAAGGTTTTCAAAAGATAAAGGTGTCTTAATTTTGCTTATTTTGGCTCATTGTATAGTACCTAACATTGACCAATTGCTCCTGCGTGTTCATCGGTGTAAATGTAGCTACAAAAAATTCATTCGACAAGAATAAGAAAAATAGCTATTTACTTATTTTATTTTTTTAAAGGTCTTAAAAAGATATAGGTGTCCTAATTTTGTTTATTTTGGCTCACTGTATTGTACCTAACATTGAGCAATTGCTCCTGAGTGTTCATTGGAGTAAATGTAGCTACAAAAAATTCATTCGACAAGAATAAGAAAAATAGCTATTTACTTATGTTATTTTTTTAAAGGTCCTGAAAAGATGTAGGTGTCCTAATTTTGCTTATTTTGGCTCAGTGTATTGTACCTAACATTGAGCAATTGCTTTTGTGTGTTAGTCGGTGTAAATGTAGCTAAAAAAAATTCATTCGACAAGAATACAAAAAATAGCTATATACAAATATTATTTTTTTTAAAGGTCTTGATATGATATGGGTGTCTTAATTTTGCTTGCTTTGGCTCATTGTATTGTACTTAACATTGAGCAATTGCTCCTGCGCGTTCATCGGTGTAAATGTAGCTAAAAAAAATTCATTCGACAAGAATAAGAAAAATAGCTATTTCGTTATTTTCTTTTTTTTAGAGGTCTTAAAAAGATGTAGGTGTCCTAATTTTGCTTATCTTGGCTCAGTGTACTGTACCGAACATTGAGCAATTGCTTCTGCGTGTTCATCGGTGTAAATGTAGCTAAAAAAAATTCATTCGACAAGAATACAAAAAATAGCTATATACTAATTTTATTTTTTTTAAAGGTCTTGAAATGATATGGGTGTCTTAATTTTGCTTATTTTGGCTCACTGTATTGTACTTAACATTGAGCAATTGCTCCTGCGTGTTCATCCGTGTAAATGTAGCTAAAAAAAATTCATTCGACAAGAATAAGAAAAATAGTTATTTACTTATTTTATTTTTTTTAAGGTTTTAAAAAGATATGGGTGTCTTAATTTTGCTTATTTCGGCTCACTGTATTGTACTTAACATTGAGCAGTTGCTTCTGCGTGTTAATCGGTGTAAATGTAGCTAAAAAAAATTCATACGACAGGAATCAGAAAAATAGCTATTTACTTATTTTATTTTTTTAAAGGTCTTAAAAAGATGTAGGTGTCCTAATTTTGCTTATTTTGGCTCAGTGTATTGTACCTAACATTGAGCAATTGCTTCTGTGTGTTAGTCGGTGTAAATGTAGCTAAAAAAAATTCATTCGACAAGAATACAAAAAATAGCTATATACTAATTTTATTTTTTTTAAAGGTCTTGATTTGATATGGGTGTCTTAATTTTGCTTGCTTTGGCTCATTGTATTGTACGTAACATTGAGCAATTGCTCCTGCGCGTTCATCGGTGTAAATGTAGCTAAAAAAAATTCATTGGACAAGAATAAGAAAAATAGCTATTTCGTTATTTTCTTTTTTTTAGAGGTCTTAAAAAGATGTAGGTGTCCTAATTTTGCTTATCTTGGCTCAGTGTACTGTACCGAACATTGAGCAATTGCTTCTGCGTGTTCATCGGTGTAAATGTAGCTAAAAAAAATTCATTCGACAAGAATACAAAAAATAGCTATATACTAATTTTATTTTTTTTAAAGGTCTTGAAATGATATGGGTGTCTTAATTTTGCTTATTTTGGCTCATTGTAATGTGCCTAACATTGAGCAATTGCTCCTGCATGTTCATCGTTGTAAATGTAGCAACAAAAAATTCGACAGGAATCAGAAAAATAGCTATTTACTTATTTTATTTTTTTAAAGGTCTTAAAAAGATGTAGGTGTCCTAATTTTGCTTATTTTGGCTCAGTGTATTGTACCTAACATTGAGCAATTGCTTCTGTGTGTTAGTCGGTGTAAATGTAGCTAAAAAAAATTCATTCGACAAGAATACAAAAAATAGCTACATACTAATTTTATTTTTTTTAAAGGTCTTGATATGATATGGGTGTCTTAATTTTGCTTGCTTTGGCTCATTGTATTGTACTTAACATTGAGCAATTGCTCCTGCGCGTTCATCGGTGTAAATGTAGCTACAAAAAATTCATTCGACAAGAATAAGAAAAATAGCTATTTCGTTATTTTCTTTTTTTTAAAGGTCTTGAAAAGATATAGGTGTCTTAGTTTTGGTTATTTTGGCTCAATGTATTGTACTTAACATTGAACAATTGCTCCTGCGTGTTCATCGGTGTAAATGGAGCTAAAAAAAATTCATTCGACAAGAATAAGAAAAATAGCTATATACTTATTTTATTTTTTTTTAAAGGTCTTGATATGATATGGGTGTCTTAATTTTGTTATTTTGGCTCATTAAATTGTACTTAACATTGAGCAATTGCTCCTGAGTGTTCATTGGAGTAAATGTAGCTAAACAAAAATTCATTCGACAAGAATAAGAAAAATAGCTATTTACTTTTTTTTTTTTTTTAAAGGTCTTGAAATGATATGGGTGTCTTAATTTTGCTTATTTTGGCTCATTGTATTGTACTTAACATTGAGCAGTTGCTTCTGCGTGTTCATCGGTGTAAATGTAGCTAAAAAAAATTCATTCGACAGGAATCAGAAAAATAGCTATTTACTTATTTTATTTTTTTAAAGGTCTTAAAAAGATATAGGTGTCCTAATTTTACTTATTTTGGCTCACTGTATTGTACCTAACATTGAGCAAATGCTCCTGCGTGTTCATCCGTGTAAATGTAGCTACTAAAAATTCACACGACAAGAATAAGAAAAATAGCAATTTAGTTATTTTTTTTTAAAGGTCTGAAAAAGATATAGGTGTCTTAAGTTTGCTTATTTTGGCTCACTGTATTGTACCTAACATTGAGCAATTGCTCCTGCGTGTTCATCGGTGTAAATTTAGCTACAAAAAATTCATTCGACAAGAATAAGAAAAATAGCTATTTCGTTATTTTCTTTTTTTTAAAGGTCTTAAAAAGATATAGGTGTCTTAATTTTCGTTATTTAGGCTCATTGTATTGCACTTAAGATTGAGCAATTGCTTCTGCGTGTTCATCGGTGTAAATGTAGCTAAAAAAAATTCATTCGATAAGAATAAGAAAAATAGTTATTTACTTATTTTATTATTTTTAAGGTTTTAAAAAGATATGGGTGTCATAATTTTGCTTATTTTGGCTCAGTGTATTGTATTTAACATTGAGCAGTTGCTTCTGCGTGTTAATCGGTGTAAATGTAGCTAAAAAAAATTCATTCGACAGGAATCAGAAAAATAGCTATTTACTTATTTTATTTTTTTAAAGGTCTTAAAAAGATGTAGGTGTCCTAATTTTACTTATTTTGGCTCAACGTATTGTACCTAACATTGAGCAAATGCCCCTGCGTGTTCATCCTTGTAAATGTAGCTACAAAAAATTCATTCGACAAGAATAAGAAAAATAGCTATTTAGTTATTTTCTTTTTTTAAAGGTTTTCAAAAGATAAAGGTGTCTTAATTTTGCTTATTTTGGCTCATTGTATAGTACCTAACATTGACCAATTGCTCCTGCGTGTTCATCGGTGTAAATGTAGCTACAAAAAATTCATTCGACAAGAATAAGAAAAATAGCTATTTACTTATTTTATATTTTTAAAGGTCTTAAAAAGATATAGGTGTCCTAATTTGGTTTATTTTGGCTCAC
This sequence comes from Psococerastis gibbosa, assembly GCA_963971405.1. Taxonomy (NCBI): domain Eukaryota; kingdom Metazoa; phylum Arthropoda; class Insecta; order Psocodea; family Psocidae; genus Psococerastis; species Psococerastis gibbosa. The sequence continues at coordinate 10,114,280 of OZ020493.1, read as the reverse complement.
TGTATTGTACCTAACATTGAGCAATTGCTCCTGAGTGTTCATTGGAGTAAATGTAGCTACAAAAAATTCATTCGACAAGAATAAGAAAAATAGCTATTTACTTATGTTATTTTTTTAAAGGTCCTGAAAAGATGTAGGTGTCCTAATTTTGCTTATTTTGGCTCAGTGTATTGTACCTAACATTGAGCAATTGCTTTTGTGTGTTAGTCGGTGTAAATGTAGCTAAAAAAAATTCATTCGACAAGAATACAAAAAATAGCTATATACAAATATTATTTTTTTTAAAGGTCTTGATATGATATGGGTGTCTTAATTTTGCTTGCTTTGGCTCATTGTATTGTACTTAACATTGAGCAATTGCTCCTGCGCGTTCATCGGTGTAAATGTAGCTAAAAAAAATTCATTCGACAAGAATAAGAAAAATAGCTATTTCGTTATTTTCTTTTTTTTAGAGGTCTTAAAAAGATGTAGGTGTCCTAATTTTGCTTATCTTGGCTCAGTGTACTGTACCGAACATTGAGCAATTGCTTCTGCGTGTTCATCGGTGTAAATGTAGCTAAAAAAAATTCATTCGACAAGAATACAAAAAATAGCTATATACTAATTTTATTTTTTTTAAAGGTCTTGAAATGATATGGGTGTCTTAATTTTGCTTATTTTGGCTCACTGTATTGTACTTAACATTGAGCAATTGCTCCTGCGTGTTCATCCGTGTAAATGTAGCTAAAAAAAATTCATTCGACAAGAATAAGAAAAATAGTTATTTACTTATTTTATTTTTTTTAAGGTTTTAAAAAGATATGGGTGTCTTAATTTTGCTTATTTCGGCTCACTGTATTGTACTTAACATTGAGCAGTTGCTTCTGCGTGTTAATCGGTGTAAATGTAGCTAAAAAAAATTCATACGACAGGAATCAGAAAAATAGCTATTTACTTATTTTATTTTTTTAAAGGTCTTAAAAAGATGTAGGTGTCCTAATTTTGCTTATTTTGGCTCAGTGTATTGTACCTAACATTGAGCAATTGCTTCTGTGTGTTAGTCGGTGTAAATGTAGCTAAAAAAAATTCATTCGACAAGAATACAAAAAATAGCTATATACTAATTTTATTTTTTTTAAAGGTCTTGATTTGATATGGGTGTCTTAATTTTGCTTGCTTTGGCTCATTGTATTGTACGTAACATTGAGCAATTGCTCCTGCGCGTTCATCGGTGTAAATGTAGCTAAAAAAAATTCATTGGACAAGAATAAGAAAAATAGCTATTTCGTTATTTTCTTTTTTTTAGAGGTCTTAAAAAGATGTAGGTGTCCTAATTTTGCTTATCTTGGCTCAGTGTACTGTACCGAACATTGAGCAATTGCTTCTGCGTGTTCATCGGTGTAAATGTAGCTAAAAAAAATTCATTCGACAAGAATACAAAAAATAGCTATATACTAATTTTATTTTTTTTAAAGGTCTTGAAATGATATGGGTGTCTTAATTTTGCTTATTTTGGCTCACTGTATTGTACTTAACATTGAGCAATTGCTCCTGCGTGTTCATCCGTGTAAATGTAGCTAAAAAAAATTCATTCGACAAGAATAAGAAAAATAGTTATTTACTTATTTTATTTTTTTTAAGGTTTTAAAAAGATATGGGTGTCTTAATTTTGCTTATTTCGGCTCACTGTATTGTACTTAACATTGAGCAGTTGCTTCTGCGTGTTAATCGGTGTAAATGTAGCTAAAAAAAATTCATACGACAGGAATCAGAAAAATAGCTATTTACTTATTTTATTTTTTTAAAGGTCTTAAAAAGATGTAGGTGTCCTAATTTTGCTTATTTTGGCTCAGTGTATTGTACCTAACATTGAGCAATTGCTTCTGTGTGTTAGTCGGTGTAAATGTAGCTAAAAAAAATTCATTCGACAAGAATACAAAAAATAGCTATATACTAATTTTATTTTTTTTAAAGGTCTTGATTTGATATGGGTGTCTTAATTTTGCTTGCTTTGGCTCATTGTATTGTACATAACATTGAGCAATTGCTCCTGCGCGTTCATCGGTGTAAATGTAGCTAAAAAAAATTCATTGGACAAGAATAAGAAAAATAGCTATTTCGTTATTTTCTTTTTTTTAGAGGTCTTAAAAAGATGTAGGTGTCCTAATTTTGCTTATTTTGGCTCAGTGTACTGTACCTAACATTGAGCAATTGCTTCTGTGTGTTAGTCGGTGTAAATGTAGCTAAAAAAAATTCATTCGACAAGAATACAAAAAATAGCTATATACTAATTTTATTTTTTTTAAAGGTCTTGATTTGATATGGGTGTCTTAATTTTGCTTGCTTTGGCTCATTGTATTGTACATAACATTGAGCAATTGCTCCTGCGCGTTCATCGGTGTAAATGTAGCTAAAAAAAATTCATTGGACAAGAATAAGAAAAATAGCTATTTCGTTATTTTCTTTTTTTTAGAGGTCTTAAAAAGATGTAGGTGTCCTAATTTTGCTTATTTTGGCTCAGTGTACTGTACCTAACATTGAGCAATTGCTTCTGCGTGTTCATCGGTGTAAATGTAGCTAAAAAAAATTCATTCGACAAGAATACAAAAAATAGCTATATACTAATTTTATTTTTTTTAAAGGTCTTGATATGATATGGGTGTCTTAATTTTGCTTGCTTTGGCTCATTGTATTGTACTTACCATTGAGCAATTGCTCCTGCGTGTTCATCCGTGTAAATGTAGCTAAAAAAAATTCATTCGACAAGAATAAGAAAAATAGTTATTTACTTATTTTATTTTTTTTAAGGTTTTAAAAAGATATGTGTGTCTTAATTTTGCTTATTTCGGCTCACTGTATTGTACTTAACATTGAGCAGTTGCTTCTCTGTGTTAATCGGTGTAAATGTAGCTAAAAAAAATTCATTCGACAGGAATCAGAAAAATAGCTATTTACTTATGTTATTTTTTTAAAGGTCTTAAAAAGATGTAGGTGTCCTAATTTTGCTTATTTTGGCTCAGTGTATTGTACCTAACATTGAGCAATTGCTTCTGTGTGTTAGTCGGTGTAAATGTAGCTAAAAAAAATTCATTCGACAAGAATACAAAAAATAGCTATATACAAATATTATTTTTTTTAAAGGTCTTGATATGATATGGGTGTCTTAATTTTGCTTGCTTTGGCTCATTGTATTGTACTTAACATTGAGCAATTGCTCCTGCGCGTTCATCGGTGTAAATGTAGCTAAAAAAAATTCATTCGACAAGAATAAGAAAAATAGCTATTTCGTTATTTTCTTTTTTTTAGAGGTCTTAAAAAGATGTAGGTGTCCTAATTTTGCTTATCTTGGCTCAGTGTACTGTACCAAACATTGAGCAATTGCTTCTGCGTGTTCATCGGTGTAAATGTAGCTAAAAAAAATTCATTCGACAAGAATACAAAAAATAGCTATATACTTATTTTATTTTTTTTTAAAGGTCTTGATATGATATGGGTGTCTTAATTTTGCTTATTTTGGCTCATTAAATTGTACTTAACATTGAGCAATTGCTCCTGAGTGTTCATTGGAGTAAATGTAGCTAAAAAAAATTCATTGGACAAGAATAAGAAAAATAGCTATTTCGTTATTTTCTTTTTTTTAGAGGTCTTAAAAAGATGTAGGTGTCCTAATTTTGCTTATCTTGGCTCAGTGTACTGTACCGAACATTGAGCAATTGCTTCTGCGTGTTCATCGGTGTAAATGTAGCTAAAAAAAATTCATTCGACAAGAATACAAAAAATAGCTATATACTAATTTTATTTTTTTTAAAGGTCTTGAAATGATATGGGTGTCTTAATTTTGCTTATTTTGGCTCATTGTAATGTGCCTAACATTGAGCAATTGCTCCTGCATGTTCATCGTTGTAAATGTAGCAACAAAAAATTCGACAGGAATCAGAAAAATAGCTATTTACTTATTTTATTTTTTTAAAGGTCTTAAAAAGATGTAGGTGTCCTAATTTTGCTTATTTTGGCTCAGTGTATTGTACCTAACATTGAGCAATTGCTTCTGTGTGTTAGTCGGTGTAAATGTAGCTAAAAAAAATTCATTCGACAAGAATACAAAAAATAGCTACATACTAATTTTATTTTTTTTAAAGGTCTTGATATGATATGGGTGTCTTAATTTTGCTTGCTTTGGCTCATTGTATTGTACTTAACATTGAGCAATTGCTCCTGCGCGTTCATCGGTGTAAATGTAGCTACAAAAAATTCATTCGACAAGAATAAGAAAAATAGCTATTTCGTTATTTTCTTTTTTTTAAAGGTCTTGAAAAGATATAGGTGTCTTAGTTTTGGTTATTTTGGCTCAATGTATTGTACTTAACATTGAACAATTGCTCCTGCGTGTTCATCGGTGTAAATGGAGCTAAAAAAAATTCATTCGACAAGAATAAGAAAAATAGCTATATACTTATTTTATTTTTTTTTAAAGGTCTTGATATGATATGGGTGTCTTAATTTTGTTATTTTGGCTCATTAAATTGTACTTAACATTGAGCAATTGCTCCTGAGTGTTCATTGGAGTAAATGTAGCTAAACAAAAATTCATTCGACAAGAATAAGAAAAATAGCTATTTACTTTTTTTTTTTTTTTAAAGGTCTTGAAATGATATGGGTGTCTTAATTTTGCTTATTTTGGCTCATTGTATTGTACTTAACATTGAGCAGTTGCTTCTGCGTGTTCATCGGTGTAAATGTAGCTAAAAAAAATTCATTCGACAGGAATCAGAAAAATAGCTATTTACTTATTTTATTTTTTTAAAGGTCTTAAAAAGATATAGGTGTCCTAATTTTACTTATTTTGGCTCACTGTATTGTACCTAACATTGAGCAAATGCTCCTGCGTGTTCATCCGTGTAAATGTAGCTACTAAAAATTCACACGACAAGAATAAGAAAAATAGCAATTTAGTTATTTTTTTTTAAAGGTCTGAAAAAGATATAGGTGTCTTAAGTTTGCTTATTTTGGCTCACTGTATCGTACCTAACATTGAGCAATTGCTCCTGCGTGTTCATCGGTGTAAATTTAGCTACAAAAAATTCATTCGACAAGAATAAGAAAAATAGCTATTTCGTTATTTTCTTTTTTTTAAAGGTCTTAAAAAGATATAGGTGTCTTAATTTTCGTTATTTAGGCTCATTGTATTGCACTTAAGAGTGCTCATTGGAGTAAATGTAGCTAAAAAAAATTCATTCGACAAGAATAAGAAAAATAGCTATTTACTTTTTTTTTTTTTTTTAAAGGTCTTGAAATGATATGGGTGTCTTAATTTTGCTTATTTTGGCTCATTGTATTGTACTTAACATTGAGCAGTTGCTTCTGCGTGTTCATCGGTGTAAATGTAGCTAAAAAAAATTCATTCGACAGGAATCAGAAAAATAGCTATTTACTTATTTTATTTTTTTAAAGGTCTTAAAAAGATATAGGTGTCCTAATTTTGCTTATTTTGGCTCACTGTATTGTACCTAACATTGAGCAAATGCTCCTGCGTGTTCATCCGTGTAAATGTAGCTACTAAAAATTCACACGACAAGAATAAGAAAAATAGCAATTTAGTTATTTTTTTTTAAAGGTCTGAAAAAGATATAGGTGTCTTAAGTTTGCTTATTTTGGCTCACTGTATTGTACCCAACATTGAGCAGTTGCTCCTGCGTGTTCATCGGTGTAAATTTAGCTACAAAAAATTCATTCGACAAGAATAAGAAAAATAGCTATTTCGTTATATTCTTTTTTTTAAAGGTCTTAAAAAGATATAGGTGTCTTAATTTTGGTTATTTAGGCTCATTGTATTGTACTTAACATTGAGCAATTGCTTCTGCGTGTTCATCGGTGTAAATGTAGCTAAAAAAAATTCATTCGATAAGAATAAGAAAAATAGTTATTTACTTATTTTATTATTTTTAAGGTTTTAAAAAGATATGGGTGTCATAATTTTGCTTATTTTGGCTCACTGTATTGTATTTAACATTGAGCAGTTGCTTCTGCGTGTTAATCGGTGTAAATGTAGCTAAAAAAAATTCATTCGACAGGAATCAGAAAAATAGCTATTTACTTATTTTATTTTTTTAAAGGTCTTAAAAAGATGTAGGTGTCCTAATTTTGCTTATTTTGGCTCAACGTATTGTACCTAACATTGAGCAAATGCCCTTGCGTGTTCATCCGTGTAAATGTAGCTACAAAAAATTCATTCGACAAGAATAAGAAAAATAGCTATTTAGTTATTTTCTTTTTTTAAAGGTTTTCAAAAGATAAAGGTGTCTTAATTTTGCTTATTTTGGCTCATTGTATTGTACCTAACATTGACCAATTGCTCCTGCGTGTTCATCGGTGTAAATGTAGCTACAAAAAATTCATTCGACAAGAATAAGAAAAATAGCTATTTACTTATTTTATTTTTTTAAAGGTCTTAAAAAGATATAGGTGTCCTAATTTTGTTTATTTTGGCTCACTGTATTGTACCTAACATTGAGCAAATGCTCCTGCGTGTTCATCCGTGTAAATGTAGCTACTAAAAATTCACACGACAAGAATAAGAAAAATAGCAATTTAGTTATTTTTTTTTAAAGGTCTGAAAAAGATATAGGTGTCTTAAGTTTGCTTATTTTGGCTCACTGTATTGTACCTAACATTGAGCAATTGCTCCTGCGTGTTCATCGGTGTAAATTTAGCTACAAAAAATTCATTCGACAAGAATAAGAAATATAGCTATTTCGTTATTTTCTTTTTTTTAAAGGTCTTAAAAAGATATAGGTGTCTTAATTTTGGTTATTTAGGCTCATTGTATTGTACTTAACATTGAGCAATTGCTTCTGCGTGTTCATCGGTGTAAATATAGCTAAAAAAAATTCATTCGATAAGAATAAGAAAAATAGCTATATACTTATTTTATTTTTTTTAAAGGTCTTGATATGATATTGGTGTCTTAATTTTGCTCGTTTTGGCTCATTAAATTGTACTTAACATTGAGCAATTGCTCCTGAGTGTTCATTGGTGTAAATGTAGCTAAAAAAAATTCATTCGACAAGAATAAGAAAAATAGCTATTTACTTTTTTTTTTTTTTAAAGGTCTTGAAATGATATGGGTGTCTTAATTTTGCTTATTTTGGCTCAATGTATTGTTCTTAACATTGAGCAGTTGCTTCTGCGTGTTCATCGGTGTAAATGTAGCTACAAAAAATTCATTCGACAAGAATAAGAAAAATAGCTATTTAGTTATTTTCTTTTTTTAAAGGTTTTCAAAAGATAAAGGTGTCTTAATTTTGCTTATTTTGGCTCATTGTATTGTACCTAACATTGACCAATTGCTCCTGCGTGTTCATCGGTGTAAATGTAGCTACAAAAAATTCATTCGACAAGAATAAGAAAAATAGCTATTTACTTATTTTATTTTTTTAAAGGTCTTAAAAAGATATAGGTGTCCTAATTTTGTTTATTTTGGCTCACTGTATTGTACCTAACATTGGGCAAATGCTCCTGCGTGTTCATCCGTGTAAATGTAGCTACTAAAAATTCACACGACAAGAATAAGAAAAATAGCAATTTAGTTATTTTTTTTTAAAGGTCTGAAAAAGATATAGGTGTCTTAAGTTTGCTTATTTTGGCTCACTGTATTGTACCTAACATTGAGCAATTGCTCCTGCGTGTTCATCGGTGTAAATTTAGCTACAAAAAATTCATTCGACAAGAATAAGAAATATAGCTATTTCGTTATTTTCTTTTTTTTAAAGGTCTTAAAAAGATAAAGGTGTCTTAATTTTGGTTATTTAGGCTCATTGTATTGTACTTAACATTGAGCAATTGCTTCTGCGTGTTCATCGGTGTAAATATAGCTAAAAAAAATTCATTCGATAAGAATAAGAAAAATAGCTATATACTTATTTTATTTTTTTTAAAGGTCTTGATATGATATTGGTGTCTTAATTTTGCTCGTTTTGGCTCATTAAATTGTACTTAACATTGAGCAATTGCTCCTGAGTGTTCATTGGTGTAAATGTAGCTAAAAAAAATTCATTCGACAAGAATAAGAAAAATAGCTATTTACTTTTTTTTTTTTTTAAAGGTCTTGAAATGATATGGGTGTCTTAATTTTGCTTATTTTGGCTCAATGTATTGTTCTTAACATTGAGCAGTTGCTTCTGCGTGTTCATCGGTGTAAATGTAGCTACAAAAAATTCATTCGACAAGAATAAGAAAAATAGCTATATAGTTATTTTCTTTTTTTAAAGGTTTTCAAAAGATAAAGGTGTCTTAATTTTGCTTATTTTGGCTCATTGTATTGTACCTAACATTGAGCAAATGCTCCTGCGTGTTCATCCGTGTAAATGTAGCTACTAAAAATTCACACGACAAGAATAAGAAAAATAGCAATTTAGTTATTTTTTTTTAAAGGTCTGAAAAAGATATAGGTGTCTTAAGTTTGCTTATTTTGGCTCACTGTATTGTACCCAACATTGAGCAGTTGCTCCTGCGTGTTCATCGGTGTAAATTTAGCTACAAAAAATTCATTCGACAAGAATAAGAAAAATAGCTATTTCGTTATATTCTTTTTTTTAAAGGTCTTAAAAAGATATAGGTGTCTTAATTTTGGTTATTTAGGCTCATTGTATTGTACTTAACATTGAGCAATTGCTTCTGCGTGTTCATCGGTGTAAATGTAGCTAAAAAAAATTCATTCGATAAGAATAAGAAAAATAGTTATTTACTTATTTTATTATTTTTAAGGTTTTAAAAAGATATGGGTGTCATAATTTTGCTTATTTTGGCTCACTGTATTGTATTTAACATTGAGCAGTTGCTTCTGCGTGTTAATCGGTGTAAATGTAGCTAAAAAAAATTCATTCGACAGGAATCAGAAAAATAGCTATTTACTTATTTTATTTTTTTAAAGGTCTTAAAAAGATGTAGGTGTCCTAATTTTGCTTATTTTGGCTCAACGTATTGTACCTAACATTGAGCAAATGCCCTTGCGTGTTCATCCGTGTAAATGTAGCTACAAAAAATTCATTCGACAAGAATAAGAAAAATAGCTATTTAGTTATTTTCTTTTTTTAAAGGTTTTCAAAAGATAAAGGTGTCTTAATTTTGCTTATTTTGGCTCATTGTATTGTACCTAACATTGACCAATTGCTCCTGCGTGTTCATCGGTGTAAATGTAGCTACAAAAAATTCATTCGACAAGAATAAGAAAAATAGCTATTTACTTATTTTATTTTTTTAAAGGTCTTAAAAAGATATAGGTGTCCTAATTTTGTTTATTTTGGCTCACTGTATTGTACCTAACATTGAGCAAATGCTCCTGCGTGTTCATCCGTGTAAATGTAGCTACTAAAAATTCACACGACAAGAATAAGAAAAATAGCAATTTAGTTATTTTTTTTTAAAGGTCTGAAAAAGATATAGGTGTCTTAAGTTTGCTTATTTTGGCTCACTGTATTGTACCTAACATTGAGCAATTGCTCCTGCGTGTTCATCGGTGTAAATTTAGCTACAAAAAATTCATTCGACAAGAATAAGAAATATAGCTATTTCGTTATTTTCTTTTTTTTAAAGGTCTTAAAAAGATAAAGGTGTCTTAATTTTGGTTATTTAGGCTCATTGTATTGTACTTAACATTGAGCAATTGCTTCTGCGTGTTCATCGGTGTAAATATAGCTAAAAAAAATTCATTCGATAAGAATAAGAAAAATAGCTATATACTTATTTTATTTTTTTTAAAGGTCTTGATATGATATTGGTGTCTTAATTTTGCTCGTTTTGGCTCATTAAATTGTACTTAACATTGAGCAATTGCTCCTGAGTGTTCATTGGTGTAAATGTAGCTAAAAAAAATTCATTCGACAAGAATAAGAAAAATAGCAATTTACTTTTTTTTTTTTTTAAAGGTCTTGAAATGATATGGGTGTCTTAATTTTGCTTATTTTGGCTCAATGTATTGTTCTTAACATTGAGCAGTTGCTTCTGCGTGTTCATCGGTGTAAATGTAGCTACAAAAAATTCATTCGACAAGAATAAGAAAAATAGCTATATAGTTATTTTCTTTTTTTAAAGGTTTTCAAAAGATAAAGGTGTCTTAATTTTGCTTATTTTGGCTCATTGTATTGTACCTAACATTGACCAATTGCTCCTGCGTGTTCATCGGTGTAAATGTAGCTACAAAAAAAAATTCATTCGACAAGAATAAGAAAAATAGCTATTTACTTATTTTATTTTTTTAAAGGTCTTAAAAAGATATAGGTGTCCTAATTTTGTTTATTTTGGCTCACTGTATTGTACCTAACATTGGGCAAATGCTCCTGCGTGTTCATCCGTGTAAATGTAGCTACTAAAAATTCACACGACAAGAATAAGAAAAATAGCAATTTAGTTATTTTTTTTTAAAGGTCTGAAAAAGATATAGGTGTCTTAAGTTTGCTTATTTTGGCTCACTGTATTGTACCTAACATTGAGCAATTGCTCCTGCGTGTTCATCGGTGTAAATTTAGCTACAAAAAATTCATTCGACAAGAATAAGAAATATAGCTATTTCGTTATTTTCTTTTTTTTAAAGGTCTTAAAAAGATAAAGGTGTCTTAATTTTGGTTATTTAGGCTCATTGTATTGTACTTAACATTGAGCAATTGCTTCTGCGTGTTCATCGGTGTAAATATAGCTAAAAAAAATTCATTCGATAAGAATAAGAAAAATAGCTATATACTTATTTTTTTTTTTTTAAAGGTCTTGATATGATATTGGTGTCTTAATTTTGCTCGTTTTGGCTCATTAAATTGTACTTAACATTGAGCAATTGCTCCTGAGTGTTCATTGGTGTAAATGTAGCTAAAAAAAATTCATTCGACAAGAATAAGAAAAATAGCTATTTACTTTTTTTTTTTTTAAAGGTCTTGAAATGATATGGGTGTCTTAATTTTGCTTATTTTGGCTCAATGTATTGTTCTTAACATTGAGCAGTTGCTTCTGCGTGTTCATCGGTGTAAATGTAGCTACAAAAAATTCATTCGACAAGAATAAGAAAAATAGCTATATAGTTATTTTCTTTTTTTAAAGGTTTTCAAAAGATAAAGGTGTCTTAATTTTGCTTATTTTGGCTCATTGTATTGTACCTAACATTGACCAATTGCTCCTGCGTGTTCATCGGTGTAAATGTAGCTACAAAAAAAAATTCATTCGACAAGAATAAGAAAAATAGCTATTTACTTATTTTATTTTTTTAAAGGTCTTAAAAAGATATAGGTGTCCTAATTTTGTTTATTTTGGCTCACTGTATTGTACCTAACATTGGGCAAATGCTCCTGCGTGTTCATCCGTGTAAATGTAGCTACTAAAAATTCACACGACAAGAATAAGAAAAATAGCAATTTAGTTATTTTTTTTTAAAGGTCTGAAAAAGATATAGGTGTCTTAAGTTTGCTTATTTTGGCTCACTGTATTGTACCTAACATTGAGCAATTGCCCCTGCGTGTTCATCGGTGTAATTTAGCTACCAAAAATTCATTCGACAAGAATAAGAAATATAGCTATTTCGTTATTTTCTTTTTTTTAAAGGTCTTAAAAAGATATAGGTGTCTTAATTTTGGTTATTTAGGCTCATTGTATTGTACTTAACATTGAGCAATTGCTTCTGCGTGTTCATCGGTGTAAATGTAGCTAAAAAAAATTCATTCGATAAGAATAAGAAAAATAGTTATTTACTTATTTTATTATTTTTAAGGTTTTAAAAAGACATGGGTGTCATAATTTTGCTTATTTTGGCTCACTGTATTGTATTTAACATTAAGCAGTTGCTTCTGCGTGTTCATCGGTGTAAATGTAGCTAAAAAAAATTCATTCGACAGGAATCAGAGAAATAGCTATTTACTTATTTTATTTTTTTAAAGGTCTTAAAAAGATATAGGTGTCCTAATTTTGCTTATTTTGGCTCACTGTATTGTACCTAACATTGAGCAAATGCTCCTGCGTGTTCATCCGTGTAAATGTAGCTAATAAAAATTCACACGACAAGAATAAGAAAAATAGCAATTTAGTTATTTTTTTTTAAAGGTCTGAAAAAGATATAGGTGTCTTAAGTTTGCTTATTTTGGCTCACTGTATTGTACCTAACATTGAGCAATTGCTCCTGCGTGTTCATCGGTGTAAATTTAGCTACAAAAAATTCATTCGACAAGAATAAGAAAAATAGCGATTTCGTTATTTTCTTTTTTTTAAAGGTCTTAAAAAGATATAGGTGTCTTAATTTTGGTTATTTAGGCTCATTGTATTGTACTTAACATTGAGCAATTGCTTCTGCGTGTTCATCGGTGTAAATGGAGCTAAAAAAAATTCATTCGACAAGAATAAGAAAAATAGCTATATACTTATTTTATTTTTTTTAAAGGTCTTGATATGATATGGGTGTCCTAATTTTGCTTATTTTGGCTCACTGTATTGTACTTAACATTAAGCATTTGCTCCAGCGTGTTCTTAGGTGTAAATGTAGCTAAAAAAAATTCATTCGACAAGAATAAGAAAAATAGCTATTTCGTTATTTTCTTTTTTTTAAAGGTCTTAAAAAAATATAGGTGTCTTAGTTTTGGTTATTTAGGCTCACTGTACTGTACTTAACATTGGACAATTGCTCCTGCGTGTTCATCGGTGTAAATGGAGCTAAAAAAAATTCATTCGACAAGAATAAGAAAAATAGCTATATACTTATTTTATTTTTTTTAAAGGTCTTGATATGATACTGGTATCTTAATTTTGCTCGTTTTGGCTCATTAAATTGCACTTAACATTGAGCAATTGCTCCTGAGTGTTCATTGGTGTAAATGTAGCTAAAAAAAATTCATTCGACAAGAATAAGAAAAATAGCTATTTTTTTTTTTTTTTTTTAAAGGTCTTGAAATGATATGGGTGTCTTAATTTTGCTTATTTTGGCTCATTGTATTGTACTTAACATTAAGCAAATGCTCCTGCGTGTTCATCCGTGTAAATGTAGCTACTAAAAATTCATTCGACAGGAATCAGAAAAATAGCTATTTACTTATTTTATTTTTTTAAAGGTCTTGAAAAGATATAGGTGTCCTAATTTTGCTTATTTTGGCTCACTGTATTGTACCTAACATTAAGCAAATGCTCCTGCGTGTTCATCCGTGTAAATGTAGCTACTAAAAATTCACACGACAAGAATAAGAAAAATAGCAATTTAGTTATTTTTTTTTTAAAGGTCTTAAAAAGATATAGGTGCCTTAATTTTGCTTATTTTGGCTCATTGTATTGTACCTAACATTGAGCAATTGCTCCTGCGTGTTCATCGGTGTAAATTTAGCTACAAAAAATTCATTCGACAAGAATAAGAAAAATAGCTATTTAGTTATTTTCTTTTTTTTAAAGGTCTTAAAAAGATATAGGTGTCTTAATTTTGCTTATTTTGGCTCATTGTATTGTGCCTAACATTGAGCAATTGCTCCTGCATGTTCATCGTTGTAAATGTAGCAACAAAAAATTCGACAGGAATCAGAAAAATAGCTATTTACTTATTTTATTTTTTTAGAGGTCTTAAAAAGATGTAGGTGTCCTAATTTTGCTTATTTTGGCTCAGTGTACTGTACCTAACATTGAGCAATTGCTTCTGCGTGTTCATCGGTGTAAATGTAGCTAAAAAAAATTCATTCGACAAGAATACAAAAAATAGCTATATACTAATTTTATTTTTTTTAAAGGTCTTGATATGATATGGGTGTCTTAATTTTGCTTGCTTTGGCTCATTGTATTGTACTTAACATTGAGCAATTGCTCCTGCGCGTTCATCGGTGTAAATGTAGCTAAAAAAAATTCATTCGACAAGAATAAGAAAAATTGCTACTTCGTTATTTTCTTTTTTTTAGAGGTCTTAAAAAGATGTAGGTGTCCTAATTTTGCTTATTGTGGCTCAGTGTACTGTACCTAACATTGAGCAATTGCTTCTGCGTGTTCATCGGTGTAAATGTAGCTAAAAAAAATTCATTCGACAAGAATACAAAAAATAGCTATATACTAATTTTATTTTTTTTAAAGGTCTTGATATGATATGGGTGTCTTAATTTTGCTTATTTTGGCTCACTGCTTTGTTCTTAACATTGAGCAATTGCTCCTGCGTGTTCATCGGTGTAAATGTAGCTAAAAAAAATTCATTCGACAAGAATAAGAAAAATAGCTAGTTACTTATTTTATTTTTTTAAAGGTCTTGAAATGATATGGGTGTCTTAATTTTGCTTATTTTGGCTCATTGTATTGTACTTAACATTAAGCAATTGCTCCAGCGTGTTCTTAGGTGTAAATGTAGCTAAAAAAAATTCATTCGATAAGAATAAGAAAAATAGTTATTTACTTATTTTTTTTTTTAAGGTTTTAAAAAGATATAGGTGTCTTAATTTTGGTTATTTAGGCTCACTGTATTGTACCTAACATTGAGCAATTGCTCCTGCGTGTTCATCGGTGTAAATTTAGCTACAAAAAATTCATTCGACAAGAATAAGAAAAATAGCTATTTCGTTATTTTCTTTTTTTTAAAGGTCTTAAAAAGATATAGGTGTCTTAATTTTGGTTATTTAGGCTCATTCTATTGCACTTAACAATGAGCAATTGCTCCTGCGTGTTCATCGGTGTAAATGTAGCTAATAAAAATTCATTCGACAAGAATAAGAAAAATAGCTATTTACTTATTTTTTTTTTAAAGGTCTTGAAATGTAATGGGTGTCTTAATTTTGCTTATTTTGGCTCATTGTATTGTACTTAACATTGAGCAGTTGCTTCTGCGTGTTCCTCGGTGTAAATGTAGCTAAAAAAAATTCATTCGACAGGAATCAGAAAAATAGCTATTTACTTATTTTATTTTTTTTAAGGTTTTAAAAAGATATGGGTGTCTTAGTTTTGCTTATTTTGGCTCAATGTTTTGTTCTTAACATTGAGCAATTGCTCCTGCGTGTTCATCGGTGTAAATGTAGCTAAAAAAAATTCATTCGACAAGAATAAGAAAAATAGCTATTTACTTATTTTATTTTTTTAAAGGTCTTGAAATGATATGGGTGTCTTAATTTTGCTTATTTTGGCTCATTGTATTGTACTTAACATTGAGCAATTGCTCCTGCGTGTTCATCCGTGTAAATGTAGCTAAAAAAAATTCATTCGACAAGAATAAGAAAAATAGTTATTTACTTATTTTATTTTTTTTAAGGTTTTAAAAAGATATGGGTGTCTTAATTTTGCTTATTTCGGCTCAATGTATTGTACTTAACATTGAGCAGTTGCTTCTGCGTGTTAATCGGTGTAAATGTAGCTAAAAAAAATTCATTCGACAGGAATCAGAAAAATAGCTATTTACTTATTTTATTTTTTTAAAGGTCTTAAAAAGATGTAGGTGTCCTAGTTTTGCTTATTTTGGCTCAGTGTATTGTACCTAACATTGAGCAATTGCTTCTGTGTGTTAGTCGGTGTAAATGTAGCTAAAAAAAATTCATTCGACAAGAATACAAAAAATAGCTATATACTAATTTTATTTTTTTTAAAGGTCTTGATTTGATATGGGTGTCTTAATTTTGCTTGCTTTGGCTCATTGTATTGTACTTAACATTGAGCAATTGCTCCTGCGCGTTCATCGGTGTAAATGTAGCTAAAAAAATTCATTGGACAAGAATAAGAAAAATAGCTATTTCGTTATTTTCTTTTTTTTAGAGGTCTTAAAAAGATGTAGGTGTCCTAATTTTGCTTATTTTGGCTCAGTGTACTGTACCTAACATTGAGCAATTGCTTCTGCGTGTTCATCGGTGTAAATGTAGCTAAAAAAAATTCATTCGACAAGAATACAAAAAATAGCTATATACTAATTTTATTTTTTTTAAAGGTCTTGATATGATATGGGTGTCTTAATTTTGCTTGCTTTGGCTCATTGTATTGTACTTACCATTGAGCAATTGCTCCTGCGTGTTCATCCGTGTAAATGTAGCTAAAAAAAATTCATTCGACAAGAATAAGAAAAATAGTTATTTACTTATTTTATTTTTTTTAAGGTTTTAAAAAGATATGTGTGTCTTAATTTTGCTTATTTCGGCTCACTGTATTGTACTTAACATTGAGCAGTTGCTTCTCTGTGTAAATCGGTGTAAATGTAGCTAAAAAAAATTCATTCGACAGGAATCACAAAAATAGCTATTTACTTATGTTATTTTTTTAAAGGTCTTAAAAAGATGTAGGTGTCCTAATTTTGCTTATTTTGGCTCAGTGTATTGTACCTAACATTGAGCAATTGCTCCTGCGTGTTCATCGGTGTAAATGTAGCTAAAAAAAATTCATTCGACAAGAATAAGAAAAATAGCTAGTTACTTATTTTATTTTTTTAAAGGTCTTGAAATGATATGGGTGTCTTAATTTTGCTTATTTTGGCTCATTGTATTGTACTTAACATTAAGCAATTGCTCCAGCGTGTTCTTAGGTGTAAATGTAGCTAAAAAAAATTCATTCGATAAGAATAAGAAAAATAGTTATTTACTTATTTTTTTTTTTTAAGGTTTTAAAAAGATATAGGTGTCTTAATTTTGGTTATTTAGGCTCACTGTATTGTACCTAACATTGAGCAATTGCTCCTGCGTGTTCATCGGTGTAAATGGAGCTAAAAAAAATTCATTCGACAAGAATAAGAAAAATTGCTACTTCGTTATTTTCTTTTTTTTAGAGGTCTTAAAAAGATGTAGGTGTCCTAATTTTGCTTATTTTGGCTCAGTGTACTGTACCTAACATTGAGCAATTGCTTCTGCGTGTTCATCGGTGTAAATGTAGCTAAAAAAAATTCATTCGACAAGAATACAAAAAATAGCTATATACTAATTTTATTTTTTTTAAAGGTCTTGATATGATATGGGTGTCTTAATTTTGCTTGCTTTGGCTCATTGTATTGTACTTAACATTGAGCAATTGCTCCTGCGCGTTCATCGGTGTAAATGTAGCTAAAAAAAATTCATTCGACAAGAATAAGAAAAATTGCTACTTCGTTATTTTCTTTTTTTTAGAGGTCTTAAAAAGATGTAGGTGTCCTAATTTTGCTTATTTTGGCTCAGTGTACTGTACCTAACATTGAACAATTGCTTCTGCGTGTTCATCGGTGTAAATGTAGCTAAAAAAAATTCATTCGACAAGAATACAAAAAATAGCTATATACTAATTTTATTTTTTTTAAAGGTCTTGATATGATATGGGTGTCTTAATTTTGCTTATTTTGGCTCACTGCTATGTTCTTAACATTGAGCAATTGCTCCTGCGTGTTCATCGGTGTAAATGTAGCTAAAAAAAATTCATTCGACAAGAATAAGAAAAATAGCTAGTTACTTATTTTATTTTTTTAAAGGTCTTGAAATGATATGGGTGTCTTAATTTTGCTTATTTTGGCTCATTGTATTGTACTTAACATTAAGCAATTGCTCCAGCGTGTTCTTAGGTGTAAATGTAGCTAAAAAAAATTCATTCGATAAGAATAAGAAAAATAGTTATTTACTTATTTTTTTTTTTTAAGGTTTTAAAAAGATATAGGTGTCTTAATTTTGGTTATTTAGGCTCACTGTATTGTACCTAACATTGAGCAATTGCTCCTGCGTGTTCATCGGTGTAAATTTAGCTACAAAAAATTCATTCGACAAGAATAAGAAAAATAGCTATTTCGTTATTTTCTTTTTTTTAAAGGTCTTAAAAAGATATAGGTGTCTTAATTTTGGTTATTTAGGCTCATTCTATTGCACTTAACAATGAGCAATTGCTCCTGCGTGTTCATCGGTGTAAATGTAGCTAATAAAAATTCATTCGACAAGAATAAGAAAAATAGCTATTTACTTATTTTTTTTTTTAAAGGTCTTGAAATGTAATGGGTGTCTTAATTTTGCTTATTTTGGCTCATTGTATTGTACTTAACATTGAGCAGTTGCTTCTGCGTGTTCCTCGGTGTAAATGTAGCTAAAAAAAATTCATTCGACAGGAATCAGAAAAATAGCTATTTACTTATTTTATTTTTTTTAAGGTTTTAAAAAGATATGGGTGTCTTAGTTTTGCTTATTTTGGCTCAATGTTTTGTTCTTAACATTGAGCAATTGCTCCTGCGTGTTCATCGGTGTAAATGTAGCTAAAAAAAATTCATTCGACAAGAATAAGAAAAATAGCTATTTACTTATTTTATTTTTTTAAAGGTCTTGAAATGATATGGGTGTCTTAATTTTGCTTATTTTGGCTCATTGTATTGTACTTAACATTGAGCAATTGCTCCTGCGTGTTCATCCGTGTAAATGTAGCTAAAAAAAATTCATTCGACAAGAATAAGAAAAATAGTTATTTACTTATTTTATTTTTTTTAAGGTTTTAAAAAGATATGGGTGTCTTAATTTTGCTTATTTCGGCTCACTGTATTGTACTTAACATTGAGCAGTTGCTTCTGCGTGTTAATCGGTGTAAATGTAGCTAAAAAAAATTCATTCGACAGGAATCAGAAAAATAGCTATTTACTTATTTTATTTTTTTAAAGGTCTTAAAAAGATGTAGGTGTCCTAGTTTTGCTTATTTTGGCTCAGTGTATTGTACCTAACATTGAGCAATTGCTTCTGTGTGTTAGTCGGTGTAAATGTAGCTAAAAAAAATTCATTCGACAAGAATACAAAAAATAGCTATATACTAATTTTATTTTTTTTAAAGGTCTTGATTTGATATGGGTGTCTTAATTTTGCTTGCTTTGGCTCATTGTATTGTACTTAACATTGAGCAATTGCTCCTGCGCGTTCATCGGTGTAAATGTAGCTAAAAAAATTCATTGGACAAGAATAAGAAAAATAGCTATTTCGTTATTTTCTTTTTTTTAGAGGTCTTAAAAAGATGTAGGTGTCCTAATTTTGCTTATTTTGGCTCAGTGTACTGTACCTAACATTGAGCAATTGCTTCTGCGTGTTCATCGGTGTAAATGTAGCTAAAAAAAATTCATTCGACAAGAATACAAAAAATAGCTATATACTAATTTTATTTTTTTTAAAGGTCTTGATATGATATGGGTGTCTTAATTTTGCTTGCTTTGGCTCATTGTATTGTACTTACCATTGAGCAATTGCTCCTGCGTGTTCATCCGTGTAAATGTAGCTAAAAAAAATTCATTCGACAAGAATAAGAAAAATAGTTATTTACTTATTTTATTTTTTTTAAGATTTTAAAAAGATATGTGTGTCTTAATTTTGCTTATTTCGGCTCACTGTATTGTACTTAACATTGAGCAGTTGCTTCTCTGTGTTAATCGGTGTAAATGTAGCTAAAAAAAATTCATTCGACAGGAATCACAAAAATAGCTATTTACTTATGTTATTTTTTTAAAGGTCTTAAAAAGATGTAGGTGTCCTAATTTTGCTTATTTTGGCTCAGTGTATTGTACCTAACATTGAGCAATTGCTCCTGCGTGTTCATCTGTGTAAATGTAGCTAAAAAAAATTCATTCGACAAGAATAAGAAAAATAGCTAGTTACTTATTTTATTTTTTTAAAGGTCTTGAAATGATATGGGTGTCTTAATTTTGCTTATTTTGGCTCATTGTATTGTACTTAACATTAAGCAATTGCTCCAGCGTGTTCTTAGGTGTAAATGTAGCTAAAAAAAATTCATTCGATAAGAATAAGAAAAATAGTTATTTACTTATTTTTTTTTTTTAAGGTTTTAAAAAGATATAGGTGTCTTAATTTTGGTTATTTAGGCTCACTGTATTGTACCTAACATTGAGCAATTGCTTCTGCGTGTTCATCGGTGTAAATGTAGCTAAAAAAAATTCATTCGACAAGAATACAAAAAATAGCTATATACTAATTTTATTTTTTTTAAAGGTCTTGATATGATATGGGTGTCTTAATTTTGCTTGCTTTGGCTCATTGTATTGTACTTAACATTGAGCAATTGCTCCTGCGCGTTCATCGGTGTAAATGTAGCTAAAAAAAATTCATTCGACAAGAATAAGAAAAATTGCTACTTCGTTATTTTCTTTTTTTTAGAGGTCTTAAAAAGATGTAGGTGTCCTAATTTTGCTTATTTTGGCTCAGTGTACTGTACCTAACATTGAGCAATTGCTTCTGCGTGTTCATCGGTGTAAATGTAGCTAAAAAAAATTCATTCGACAAGAATACAAAAAATAGCTATATACTAATTTTATTTTTTTTAAAGGTCTTGATATGATATGGGTGTCTTAATTTTGCTTGCTTTGGCTCATTGTATTGTACTTAACATTGAGCAATTGCTCCTGCGCGTTCATCGGTGTAAATGTAGCTAAAAAAAATTCATTCGACAAGAATAAGAAAAATTGCTACTTCGTTATTTTCTTTTTTTTAGAGGTCTTAAAAAGATGTAGGTGTCCTAATTTTGCTTATTTTGGCTCAGTGTACTGTACCTAACATTGAGCAATTGCTTCTGCGTGTTCATCGGTGTAAATGTAGCTAAAAAAAATTCATTCGACAAGAATACAAAAAATAGCTATATACTAATTTTATTTTTTTTAAAGGTCTTGATATGATATGGGTGTCTTAATTTTGCTTATTTTGGCTCACTGCTTTGTTCTTAACATTGAGCAATTGCTCCTGCGTGTTCATCGGTGTAAATGTAGCTAAAAAAAATTCATTCGACAAGAATAAGAAAAATAGCTAGTTACTTATTTTATTTTTTTAAAGGTCTTGAAATGATATGGGTGTCTTAATTTTGCTTATTTTGGCTCATTGTATTGTACTTAACATTAAGCAATTGCTCCAGCGTGTTCTTAGGTGTAAATGTAGCTAAAAAAAATTCATTCGATAAGAATAAGAAAAATAGTTATTTACTTATTTTTTTTTTTTAAGGTTTTAAAAAGATATAGGTGTCTTAATTTTGGTTATTTAGGCTCACTGTATTGTACCTAACATTGAGCAATTGCTCCTGCGTGTTCATCGGTGTAAATTTAGCTACAAAAAATTCATTCGACAAGAATAAGAAAAATAGCTATTTCGTTATTTTCTTTTTTTTAAAGGTCTTAAAAAGATATAGGTGTCTTAATTTTGGTTATTTAGGCTCATTCTATTGCACTTAACAATGAGCAATTGCTCCTGCGTGTTCATCGGTGTAAATGTAGCTAATAAAAATTCATTCGACAAGAATAAGAAAAATAGCTATTTACTTATTTTTTTTTTAAAGGTCTTGAAATGTAATGGGTGTCTTAATTTTGCTTATTTTGGCTCATTGTATTGTACTTAACATTGAGCAGTTGCTTCTGCGTGTTCCTCGGTGTAAATGTAGCTAAAAAAAATTCATTCGACAGGAATCAGAAAAATAGCTATTTACTTATTTTATTTTTTTTAAGGTTTTAAAAAGATGTGGGTGTCTTAGTTTTGCTTATTTTGGCTCAATGTTTTGTTCTTAACATTGAGCAATTGCTCCTGCGTGTTCATCGGTGTAAATGTAGCTAAAAAAAATTCATTCGACAAGAATAAGAAAAATAGCTATTTACTTATTTTATTTTTTTAAAGGTCTTGAAATGATATGGGTGTCTTAATTTTGCTTATTTTGGCTCATTGTATTGTACTTAACATTGAGCAATTGCTCCTGCGTGTTCATCCGTGTAAATGTAGCTAAAAAAAATTCATTCGACAAGAATAAGAAAAATAGTTATTTACTTATTTTATTTTTTTTAAGGTTTTAAAAAGATATGGGTGTCTTAATTTTGCTTATTTCGGCTCACTGTATTGTACTTAACATTGAGCAGTTGCTTCTGCGTGTTAATCGGTGTAAATGTAGCTAAAAAAAATTCATTCGACAGGAATCAGAAAAATAGCTATTTACTTATTTTATTTTTTTAAAGGTCTTAAAAAGATGTAGGTGTCCTAGTTTTGCTTATTTTGGCTCAGTGTATTGTACCTAACATTGAGCAATTGCTTCTGTGTGTTAGTCGGTGTAAATGTAGCTAAAAAAAATTCATTCGACAAGAATACAAAAAATAGCTATATACTAATTTTATTTTTTTTAAAGGTCTTGATTTGATATGGGTGTCTTAATTTTGCTTGCTTTGGCTCATTGTATTGTACTTAACATTGAGCAATTGCTCCTGCGCGTTCATCGGTGTAAATGTAGCTAAAAAAAATCATTGGACAAGAATAAGAAAAATAGCTATTTCGTTATTTTCTTTTTTTTAGAGGTCTTAAAAAGATGTAGGTGTCCTAATTTTGCTTATTTTGGCTCAGTGTACTGTACCTAACATTGAGCAATTGCTTCTGCGTGTTCATCGGTGTAAATGTAGCTAAAAAAAATTCATTCGACAAGAATACAAAAAATAGCTATATACTAATTTTATTTTTTTTAAAGGTCTTGATATGATATGGGTGTCTTAATTTTGCTTGCTTTGGCTCATTGTATTGTACTTACCATTGAGCAATTGCTCCTGCGTGTTCATCCGTGTAAATGTAGCTAAAAAAAATTCATTCGACAAGAATAAGAAAAATAGTTATTTACTTATTTTATTTTTTTTAAGGTTTTAAAAAGATATGTGTGTCTTAATTTTGCTTATTTCGGCTCACTGTATTGTACTTAACATTGAGCAGTTGCTTCTCTGTGTTAATCGGTGTAAATGTAGCTAAAAAAAATTCATTCGACAGGAATCAGAAAAATAGCTATTTACTTATGTTATTTTTTTAAAGGTCTTAAAAAGATGTAGGTGTCCTAATTTTGCTTATTTTGGCTCAGTGTATTTTACCTAACATTGAGCAATTGCTTCTGTGTGTTAGTCGGTGTAAATGTAGCTAAAAAAAATTCATTCGACAAGAATACAAAAAATAGCTATATACAAATATTATTTTTTTTAAAGGTCTTGATATGATATGGGTGTCTTAATTTTGCTTGCTTTGGCTCATTGTATTGTACTTAACATTGAGCAATTGCTCCTGCGCGTTCATCGGTGTAAATGTAGCTAAAAAAAAATTCATTCGACAAGAATAAGAAAAATAGCTATTTCGTTATTTTCTTTTTTTTAGAGGTCTTAAAAAGATGTAGGTGTCCTAATTTTGCTTATCTTGGCTCAGTGTACTGTACCGAACATTGAGCAATTGCTTCTGCGTGTTCATCGGTGTAAATGTAGCTAAAAAAAATTCATTCGACAAGAATACAAAAAATAGCTATATACTTATTTTATTTTTTTTTAAAGGTCTTGATATGATATGGGTGTCTTAATTTTGCTTATTTTGGCTCATTAAATTGTACTTAACATTGAGCAATTGCTCCTGAGTGTTCATTGGAGTAAATGTAGCTAAAAAAAATTCATTCGACAAGAATAAGAAAAATAGCTATTTACTTTTTTTTTTTTTTTTAAAGGTCTTGAAATGATATGGGTGTCTTAATTTTGCTTATTTTGGCTCATTGTATTGTACTTAACATTGAGCAGTTGCTTCTGCGTGTTCATCGGTGTAAATGTAGCTAAAAAAAATTCATTCGACAGGAATCAGAAAAATAGCTATTTACTTATTTTATTTTTTTAAAGGTCTTAAAAAGATATAGGTGTCCTAATTTTGCTTATTTTGGCTCACTGTATTGTACCTAACATTGAGCAAATGCTCCTGCGTGTTCATCCGTGTAAATGTAGCTACTAAAAATTCACACGACAAGAATAAGAAAAATAGCAATTTAGTTATTTTTTTTTAAAGGTCTGAAAAAGATATAGGTGTCTTAAGTTTGCTTATTTTGGCTCACTGTATTGTACCTAACATTGAGCAGTTGCTCCTGCGTGTTCATCGGTGTAAATGTAGCTACAAAAAATTCATTCGACAAGAATAAGAAAAATAGCTATTTACTTATTTTATTTTTTTAAAGGTCTTAAAAAGATATAGGTGTCTTAATTTTGGTTATTTAGGCTCATTGTATTGTACTTAACATTGAGCAATTGCTTCTGCGTGTTCATCGGTGTAAATGTAGCTAAAAAAAATTCATTCGATAAGAATAAGAAAAATAGTTATTTACTTATTTTATTATTTTTAAGGTTTAAAAAAGATATGGGTGTCATAATTTTGCTTATTTTGGCTCACTGTATTGTATTTAACATTGAGCAGTTGCTTCTGCGTGTTAATCGGTGTAAATGTAGCTAAAAAAAATTCATTCGACAGGAATCAGAAAAATAGCTATTTACTTATTTTATTTTTTTAAAGGTCTTAAAAAGATGTAGGTGTCCTAATTTTGCTTATTTTGGCTCAACGTATTGTACCTAACATTGAGCAAATGCCCTTGCGTGTTCATCCGTGTAAATGTAGCTACAAAAAATTCATTCGACAAGAATAAGAAAAATAGCTATTTAGTTATTTTCTTTTTTTAAAGGTTTTCAAAAGATAAAGGTGTCTTAATTTTGCTTATTTTGGCTCATTGTATTGTACCTAACATTGACCAATTGCTCCTGCGTGTTCATCGGTGTAAATGTAGCTACAAAAAATTCATTCGACAAGAATAAGAAAAATAGCTATTTACTTATTTTATTTTTTTAAAGGTCTTAAAAAGATATAGGTGTCCTAATTTTGTTTATTTTGGCTCACTGTATTGTACCTAACATTGAGCAAATGCTCCTGCGTGTTCATCCGTGTAAATGTAGCTACTAAAAATTCACACGACAAGAATAAGAAAAATAGCAATTTAGTTATTTTTTTTTAAAGGTCTGAAAAAGATATAGGTGTCTTAAGTTTGCTTATTTTGGCTCACTGTATTGTACCTAACATTGAGCAATTGCTCCTGCGTGTTCATCGGTGTAAATTTAGCTACAAAAAATTCATTCGACAAGAATAAGAAATATAGCTATTTCGTTATTTTCTTTTTTTTAAAGGTCTTAAAAAGATATAGGTGTCTTAATTTTGGTTATTTAGGCTCATTGTATTGTACTTAACATTGAGCAATTGCTTCTGCGTGTTCATCGGTGTAAATATAGCTAAAAAAAATTCATTCGATAAGAATAAGAAAAATAGCTATATACTTATTTTATTTTTTTTAAAGGTCTTGATATGATATTGGTGTCTTAATTTTGCTCGTTTTGGCTCATTAAATTGTACTTAACATTGAGCAATTGCTCCTGAGTGTTCATTGGTGTAAATGTAGCTAAAAAAAATTCATTCGACAAGAATAAGAAAAATAGCTATTTACTTTTTTTTTTTTTTAAAGGTCTTGAAATGATATGGGTGTCTTAATTTTGCTTATTTTGGCTCAATGTATTGTTCTTAACATTGAGCAGTTGCTTCTGCGTGTTCATCGGTGTAAATGTAGCTACAAAAAATTCATTCGACAAGAATAAGAAAAATAGCTATTTAGTTATTTTCTTTTTTTAAAGGTTTTCAAAAGATAAAGGTGTCTTAATTTTGCTTATTTTGGCTCATTGTATTGTACCTAACATTGACCAATTGCTCCTGCGTGTTCATCGGTGTAAATGTAGCTACAAAAAAAAATTCATTCGACAAGAATAAGAAAAATAGCTATTTACTTATTTTATTTTTTTAAAGGTCTTAAAAAGATATAGGTGTCCTAATTTTGTTTATTTTGGCTCACTGTATTGTACCTAACATTGGGCAAATGCTCCTGCGTGTTCATCCGTGTAAATGTAGCTACTAAAAATTCACACGACAAGAATAAGAAAAATAGCAATTTAGTTATTTTTTTTTAAAGGTCTGAAAAAGATATAGGTGTCTTAAGTTTGCTTATTTTGGCTCACTGTATTGTACCTAACATTGAGCAATTGCTCCTGCGTGTTCATCGGTGTAAATTTAGCTACCAAAAATTCATTCGACAAGAATAAGAAATATAGCTATTTCGTTATTTTCTTTTTTTTAAAGGTCTTAAAAAGATATAGGTGTCTTAATTTTGGTTATTTAGGCTCATTGTATTGTACTTAACATTGAGCAATTGCTTCTGCGTGTTCATCGGTGTAAATGTAGCTAAAAAAAATTCATTCGATAAGAATAAGAAAAATAGTTATTTACTTATTTTATTATTTTTAAGGTTTTAAAAAGACATGGGTGTCATAATTTTGCTTATTTTGGCTCACTGTATTGTATTTAACATTAAGCAGTTGCTTCTGCGTGTTCATCGGTGTAAATGTAGCTAAAAAAAATTCATTCGACAGGAATCAGAGAAATAGCTATTTACTTATTTTATTTTTTTAAAGGTCTTAAAAAGATATAGGTGTCCTAATTTTGCTTATTTTGGCTCACTGTATTGTACCTAACATTGAGCAAATGCTCCTGCGTGTTCATCCGTGTAAATGTAGCTACTAAAAATTCACACGACAAGAATAAGAAAAATAGCAATTTAGTTATTTTTTTTTAAAGGTCTGAAAAAGATATAGGTGTCTTAAGTTTGCTTATTTTGGCTCACTGTATTGTACCTAACATTGAGCAATTGCTCCTGCGTGTTCATCGGTGTAAATTTAGCTACAAAAAATTCATTCGACAAGAATAAGAAAAATAGCGATTTCGTTATTTTCTTTTTTTTAAAGGTCTTAAAAAGATATAGGTGTCTTAATTTTGGTTATTTAGGCTCATTGTATTGTACTTAACATTGAGCAATTGCTTCTGCGTGTTCATCGGTGTAAATGGAGCTAAAAAAAATTCATTCGACAAGAATAAGAAAAATAGCTATATACTTATTTTATTTTTTTTAAAGGTCTTGATATGATATGGGTGTCCTAATTTTGCTTATTTTGGCTCACTGTATTGTACTTAACATTAAGCATTTGCTCCAGCGTGTTCTTAGGTGTAAATGTAGCTACAAAAAATTCATTCGACAAGAATAAGAAAAATAGCTATTTCGTTATTTTCTTTTTTTTAAAGGTCTTAAAAAAATATAGGTGTCTTAGTTTTGGTTATTTAGGCTCACTGTACTGTACTTAACATTGAACAATTGCTCCTGCGTGTTCATCGGTGTAAATGGAGCTAAAAAAAATTCATTCGACAAGAATAAGAAAAATAGCTATATACTTATTTTATTTTTTTTAAAGGTCTTGATATGATACTGGTATCTTAATTTTGCTCGTTTTGGCTCATTAAATTGCACTTAACATTGAGCAATTGCTCCTGAGTGTTCATTGGTGTAAATGTAGCTAAAAAAAATTCATTCGACAAGAATAAGAAAAATAGCTTTTTTTTTTTTTTTTTTTAAAGGTCTTGAAATGATATGGGTGTCTTAATTTTGCTTATTTTGGCTCATTGTATTGTACTTAACATTAAGCAAATGCTCCTGCGTGTTCATCCGTGTAAATGTAGCTACTAAAAATTCATTCGACAGGAATCAGAAAAATAGCTATTTACTTATTTTATTTTTTTAAAGGTCTTGAAAAGATATAGGTGTCCTAATTTTGCTTATTTTGGCTCACTGTATTGTACCTAACATTAAGCAAATGCTCCTGCGTGTTCATCCGTGTAAATGTAGCTACTAAAAATTCACACGACAAGAATAAGAAAAATAGCAATTTAGTTATTTTTTTTTTAAAGGTCTTAAAAAGATATAGGTGCCTTAATTTTGCTTATTTTGGCTCACTGTATTGTACCTAACATTGAGCAATTGCTCCTGCGTGTTCATCGGTGTAAATTTAGCTACAAAAAATTCATTCGACAAGAATAAGAAAAATAGCTATTTAGTTATTTTCTTTTTTTTAAAGGTCTTAAAAAGATATAGGTGTCTTAATTTTGCTTATTTTGGCTCATTGTATTGTGCCTAACATTGAGCAATTGCTCCTGCATGTTCATCGTTGTAAATGTAGCAACAAAAAATTCGACAGGAATCAGAGAAATAGCTATTTACTTATTTTATTTTTTTAAAGGTCTTAAAAAGATGTAGGTGTCCTAATTTTGCTTATTTTGGCTCAGTGTATTGTACCTAACATTGAGCAATTGCTTCTGTGTGTAAGTCGGTGTAAATGTAGCTAAAAAAAATTCATTCGACAAGAATACAAAAAATAGCTATATACTAATTTTATTTTTTTTAAAGGTCTTGATATGATATGGGTGTCTTAATTTTGCTTGCTTTGGCTCATTGTATTGTACTTAACATTGAGCAATTGCTCCTGCGCGTTCATCGGTGTAAATGTAGCTACAAAAAATTCATTCGACAAGAATAAGAAAAATAGCTATTTCGTTATTTTCTTTTTTTTAAAGGTCTTGAAAAGATATAGGTGTCTAAGTTTTGGTTATTTTGGCTCAATGTATTGTACTTAACATTGAGCAATTGCTCCTGCGTGTTCATCGGTGTAAATGGAGCTAAAAAAAATTCATTCGACAAGAATAAGAAAAATTGCTACTTCGTTATTTTCTTTTTTTTAGAGGTCTTAAAAAGATGTAGGTGTCCTAATTTTGCTTATTTTGGCTCAGTGTACTGTACCTAACATTGAGCAATTGCTTCTGCGTGTTCATCGGTGTAAATGTAGCTAAAAAAAATTCATTCGACAAGAATACAAAAAATAGCTATATACTAATTTTATTTTTTTTAAAGGTCTTGATATGATATGGGTGTCTTAATTTTGCTTGCTTTGGCTCATTGTATTGTACTTAACATTGAGCAATTGCTCCTGCGCGTTCATCGGTGTAAATGTAGCTAAAAAAAATTCATTCGACAAGAATAAGAAAAATTGCTACTTCGTTATTTTCTTTTTTTTAGAGGTCTTAAAAAGATGTAGGTGTCCTAATTTTGCTTATTTTGGCTCAGTGTACTGTACCTAACATTGAGCAATTGCTTCTGCGTGTTCATCGGTGTAAATGTAGCTAAAAAAAATTCATTCGACAAGAATACAAAAAATAGCTATATACTAATTTTATTTTTTTTAAAGGTCTTGATATGATATGGGTGTCTTAATTTTGCTTATTTTGGCTCACTGCTTTGTTCTTAACATTGAGCAATTGCTCGTGCGTGTTCATCGGTGTAAATGTAGCTAAAAAAAATTCATTCGACAAGAATAAGAAAAATAGCTAGTTACTTATTTTATTTTTTTAAAGGTCTTGAAATGATATGGGTGTCTTAATTTTGCTTATTTTGGCTCATTGTATTGTACTTAACATTAAGCAATTGCTCCAGCGTGTTCTTAGGTGTAAATGTAGCTAAAAAAAATTCATTCGATAAGAATAAGAAAAATAGTTATTTACTTATTTTTTTTTTTTAAGGTTTTAAAAAGATATAGGTGTCTTAATTTTGGTTATTTAGGCTCACTGTATTGTACCTAACATTGAGCAATTGCTCCTGCGTGTTCATCGGTGTAAATTTAGCTACAAAAAATTCATTCGACAAGAATAAGAAAAATAGCTATTTCGTTATTTTCTTTTTTTTAAAGGTCTTAAAAAGATATAGGTGTCTTAATTTTGGTTATTTAGGCTCATTCTATTGCACTTAACATTGAGCAATTGCTCCTGCGTGTTCATCGGTGTAAATGTAGCTAAAAAAAATTCATTCGACAAGAATAAGAAAAATAGCTATTTACTTATTTTATTTTTTTAAAGGTCTTGATATGATATGGGTGTCTTAATTTTGCTTGCTTTGGCTCATTGTATTGTACTTAACATTGAGCAATTGCTCCTGCGCGTTCATCGGTGTAAATGTAGCTACAAAAAATTCATTCGACAAGAATAAGAAAAATAGCTATTTCGTTATTTTCTTTTTTTTAAAGGTCTTGAAAAGATATAGGTGTCTAAGTTTTGGTTATTTTGGCTCAATGTATTGTACTTAACATTGAGCAATTGCTCCTGCGTGTTCATCGGTGTAAATGGAGCTAAAAAAAATTCATTCGACAAGAATAAGAAAAATTGCTACTTCGTTATTTTCTTTTTTTTAGAGGTCTTAAAAAGATGTAGGTGTCCTAATTTTGCTTATTTTGGCTCAGTGTACTGTACCTAACATTGAGCAATTGCTTCTGCGTGTTCATCGGTGTAAATGTAGCTAAAAAAAATTCATTCGACAAGAATACAAAAAATAGCTATATACTAATTTTATTTTTTTTAAAGGTCTTGATATGATATGGGTGTCTTAATTTTGCTTGCTTTGGCTCATTGTATTGTACTTAACATTGAGCAATTGCTCCTGCGCGTTCATCGGTGTAAATGTAGCTAAAAAAAATTCATTCGACAAGAATAAGAAAAATTGCTACTTCGTTATTTTCTTTTTTTTAGAGGTCTTAAAAAGATGTAGGTGTCCTAATTTTGCTTATTTTGGCTCAGTGTACTGTACCTAACATTGAGCAATTGCTTCTGCGTGTTCATCGGTGTAAATGTAGCTAAAAAAAATTCATTCGACAAGAATACAAAAAATAGCTATATACTAATTTTATTTTTTTTAAAGGTCTTGATATGATATGGGTGTCTTAATTTTGCTTATTTTGGCTCACTGCTTTGTTCTTAACATTGAGCAATTGCTCGTGCGTGTTCATCGGTGTAAATGTAGCTAAAAAAAATTCATTCGACAAGAATAAGAAAAATAGCTAGTTACTTATTTTATTTTTTTAAAGGTCTTGAAATGATATGGGTGTCTTAATTTTGCTTATTTTGGCTCATTGTATTGTACTTAACATTAAGCAATTGCTCCAGCGTGTTCTTAGGTGTAAATGTAGCTAAAAAAAATTCATTCGATAAGAATAAGAAAAATAGTTATTTACTTATTTTTTTTTTTTAAGGTTTTAAAAAGATATAGGTGTCTTAATTTTGGTTATTTAGGCTCACTGTATTGTACCTAACATTGAGCAATTGCTCCTGCGTGTTCATCGGTGTAAATTTAGCTACAAAAAATTCATTCGACAAGAATAAGAAAAATAGCTATTTCGTTATTTTCTTTTTTTTAAAGGTCTTAAAAAGATATAGGTGTCTTAATTTTGGTTATTTAGGCTCATTCTATTGCACTTAACATTGAGCAATTGCTCCTGCGTGTTCATCGGTGTAAATGTAGCTAAAAAAAATTCATTCGACAAGAATAAGAAAAATAGCTATTTACTTATTTTATTTTTTTAAAGGTCTTGAAATGATATGGGTGTCTTAATTTTGCTTATTTTGGCTCATTGTATTGTACTTAACATTGAGCAATTGCTCCTGCGTGTTCATCCGTGTAAATGTAGCTAAAAAAAATTCATTCGACAAGAATAAGAAAAATAGTTATTTACTTATTTTATTTTTTTTAAGGTTTTAAAAAGATATGGGTGTCTTAATTATGCTTATTTCGGCTCACTGTATTGTACTTAACATTGAGCAGTTGCTTCTGCGTGTTAATCGGTGTAAATGTAGCTAAAAAAAATTCATTCGACAGGAATCAGAAAAATAGCTATTTACTTATTTTATTTTTTTAAAGGTCTTAAAAAGATGTAGGTGTCCTAGTTTTGCTTATTTTGGCTCAGTGTATTGTACCTAACATTGAGCAATTGCTTCTGTGTGTTAGTCGGTGTAAATGTAGCTAAAAAAAATTCATTCGACAAGAATACCAAAAATAGCTATATACTAATTTTATTTTTTTTAAAGGTCTTGATTTGATATGGGTGTCTTAATTTTGCTTGCTTTGGCTCACTGTATTGTACTTAACATTGAGCAATTGCTCCTGCGCGTTCATCGGTGTAAATGTAGCTAAAAAAATTCATTGGACAAGAATAAGAAAAATAGCTATTTCGTTATTTTCTTTTTTTTAGAGGTCTTAAAAAGATGTAGGTGTCCTAATTTTGCTTATTTTGGCTCAGTGTACTGTACCTAACATTGAGCAATTGCTTCTGCGTGTTCATCGGTGTAAATGTAGCTAAAAAAAATTCATTCGACAAGAATACAAAAAATAGCTATATACTAATTTTATTTTTTTTAAAGGTCTTGATATGATATGGGTGTCTTAATTTTGCTTGCTTTGGCTCATTGTATTGTACTTACCATTGAGCAATTGCTCCTGCGTGTTCATCCGTGTAAATGTAGCTAAAAAAAATTCATTCGACAAGAATAAGAAAAATAGTTATTTACTTATTTTATTTTTTTTAAGGTTTTAAAAAGATATGGGTGTCTTAATTTTGCTTATTTCGGCTCACTGTATTGTACTTAACATTGAGCAGTTGCTTCTCTGTGTTAATCGGTGTAAATGTAGCTAAAAAAAATTCATTCGACAGGAATCAGAAAAATAGCTATTTACTTATGTTATTTTTTTAAAGGTCTTAAAAAGATGTAGGTGTCCTAATTTTGCTTATTTTGGCTCAGTGTATTGTACCTAACATTGAGCAATTGCTTCTGTGTGTTCATCGGTGTAAATGTAGCTAAAAAAAATTCATTCGACAAGAATAAGAAAAATAGCTATATACTTATTTTATTTTTTTTAAAGGTCTTGATATGATACTGGTATCTTAATTTTGCTCGTTTTGGCTCATTAAATTGCACTTAACATTGAGCAATTGCTCCTGAGTGTTCATTGGTGTAAATGTAGCTAAAAAAAATTCATTCGACAAGAATAAGAAAAATAGCTATTTTTTTTTTTTTTTTTTAAAGGTCTTGAAATGATATGGGTGTCTTAATTTTGCTTATTTTGGCTCATTGTATTGTACTTAACATTAAGCAAATGCTCCTGCGTGTTCATCCGTGTAAATGTTGCTACTAAAAATTCATTCGACAGGAATCAGAAAAATAGCTATTTACTTATTTTATTTTTTTAAAGGTCTTGAAAAGATATAGGTGTCCTAATTTTGCTTATTTTGGCTCACTGTATTGTACCTAACATTAAGCAAATGCTCCTGCGTGTTCATCCGTGTAAATGTAGCTACTAAAAATTCACACGACAAGAATAAGAAAAATAGCAATTTAGTTATTTTTTTTTTAAAGGTCTTAAAAAGATATAGGTGCCTTAATTTTGCTTATTTTGGCTCACTGTATTGTACCTAACATTGAGCAATTGCTCCTGCGTGCTCATCGGTGTAAATTTAGCTACAAAAAATTCATTCGACAAGAATAAGAAAAATAGCTATTTAGTTATTTTCTTTTTTTTAAAGGTCTTAAAAAGATATAGGTGTCTTAATTTTGCTTATTTTGGCTCATTGTATTTAGCCTAACATTGAGCAATTGCTCCTGCATGTTCATCGTTGTAAATGTAGCAACAAAAAATTCGACAGGAATCAGAAAAATAGCTATTTACTTATTTTATTTTTTTAAAGGTCTTAAAAAGATGTAGGTGTCCTAATTTTGCTTATTTTGGCTCAGTGTATTGTACCTAACATTGAGCAATTGCTTCTGTGTGTTAGTCGGTGTAAATGTAGCTAAAAAAAATTCATTCGACAAGAATACAAAAAATAGCTATATACTAATTTTATTTTTTTAAAGGTCTTGATATGATATGGGTGTCTTAATTTTGCTTGCTTTGGCTCATTGTATTGTACTTAACATTGAGCAATTGCTCCTGCGCGTTCATCGGTGTAAATGTAGCTACAAAAAATTCATTCGACAAGAATAAGAAAAATAGCTATTTCGTTATTTTCTTTTTTTTAAAGGTCTTGAAAAGATATAGGTGTCTAAGTTTTGGTTATTTTGGCTCAATGTATTGTACTTAACATTGAGCAATTGCTCCTGCGTGTTCATCGGTGTAAATGGAGCTAAAAAAAATTCATTCGACAAGAATAAGAAAAATTGCTACTTCGTTATTTTCTTTTTTTTAGAGGTCTTAAAAAGATGTAGGTGTCCTAATTTTGCTTATTTTGGCTCAGTGTACTGTACCTAACATTGAGCAATTGCTTCTGCGTGTTCATCGGTGTAAATGTAGCTAAAAAAAATTCATTCGACAAGAATACAAAAAATAGCTATATACTAATTTTATTTTTTTTAAAGGTCTTGATATGATATGGGTGTCTTAATTTTGCTTGCTTTGGCTCATTGTATTGTACTTAACATTGAGCAATTGCTCCTGCGCGTTCATCGGTGTAAATGTAGCTAAAAAAAATTCATTCGACATGAATAAGAAAAATTGCTACTTCGTTATTTTCTTTTTTTTAGAGGTCTTAAAAAGATGTAGGTGTCCTAATTTTGCTTATTTTGGCTCAGTGTACTGTACCTAACATTGAGCAATTGCTTCTGCGTGTTCATCGGTGTAAATGTAGCTAAAAAAAATTCATTCGACAAGAATACAAAAAATAGCTATATACTAATTTTATTTTTTTTAAAGGTCTTGATATGATATGGGTGTCTTAATTTTGCTTATTTTGGCTCACTGCTTTGTTCTTAACATTGAGCAATTGCTCCTGCGTGTTCATCGGTGTAAATGTAGCTAAAAAAAAATCATTCGACAAGAATAAGAAAAATAGCTAGTTACTTATTTTATTTTTTTAAAGGTCTTGAAATGATATGGGTGTCTTAATTTTGCTTATTTTGGCTCATTGTATTGTACTTAACATTAAGCAATTGCTCCAGCGTGTTCTTAGGTGTAAATGTAGCTAAAAAAAATTCATTCGATAAGAATAAGAAAAATAGTTATTTACTTATTTTTTTTTTTTAAGGTTTTAAAAAGATATAGGTGTCTTAATTTTGGTTATTTAGGCTCACTGTATTGTACCTAACATTGAGCAATTGCTCCTGCGTGTTCATCGGTGTAAATTTAGCTACAAAAAATTCATTCGACAAGAATAAGAAAAATAGCTATTTCGTTATTTTCTTTTTTTTAAAGGTCTTAAAAAGATATAGGTGTCTTAATTTTGGTTATTTAGGCTCATTCTATTGCACTTAACATTGAGCAGTTGCTTCTGCGTGTTCCTCGGTGTAAATGTAGCTAAAAAAAATTCATTCGACAGGAATCAGAAAAATAGCTATTTACTTATTTTATTTTTTTTAAGGTTTTAAAAAGATATGGGTGTCTTAGTTTTGCTTATTTTGGCTCAATGTTTTGTTCTTAACATTGAGCAATTGCTCCTGCGTGTTCATCGGTGTAAATGTAGCTAAAAAAAATTCATTCGACAAGAATAAGAAAAATAGCTATTTACTTATTTTATTTTTTTAAAGGTCTTGAAATGATATGGGTGTCTTAATTTTGCTTATTTTGGCTCATTGTATTGTACTTAACATTGAGCAATTGCTCCTGCGTGTTCATCCGTGTAAATGTAGCTAAAAAAAATTCATTCGACAAGAATAAGAAAAATAGTTATTTACTTATTTTATTTTTTTTAAGGTTTTAAAAAGATATGGGTGTCTTAATTTTGCTTATTTCGGCTCACTGTATTGTACTTAACATTGAGCAGTTGCTTCTGCGTGTTAATCGGTGTAAATGTAGCTAAAAAAAATTCATTCGACAGGAATCAGAAAAATAGCTATTTACTTATTTTATTTTTTTAAAGGTCTTAAAAAGATGTAGGTGTCCTAGTTTTGCTTATTTTGGCTCAGTGTATTGTACCTAACATTGAGCAATTGCTTCTGTGTGTTAGTCGGTGTAAATGTAGCTAAAAAAAATTCATTCGACAAGAATACAAAAAATAGCTATATACTAATTTTTTTTTTTTTAAAGGTCTTGATTTGATATGGGTGTCTTAATTTTGCTTGCTTTGGCTCATTGTATTGTACTTAACATTGAGCAATTGCTCCTGCGCGTTCATCGGTGTAAATGTAGCTAAAAAAATTCATTGGACAAGAATAAGAAAAATAGCTATTTCGTTATTTTCTTTTTTTTAGAGGTCTTAAAAAGATGTAGGTGTCCTAATTTTGCTTATTTTGGCTCAGTGTACTGTACCTAACATTGAGCAATTGCTTCTGCGTGTTCATCGGTGTAAATGTAGCTAAAAAAAATTCATTCGACAAGAATACAAAAAATAGCTATATACTAATTTTATTTTTTTTAAAGGTCTTGATATGATATGGGTGTCTTAATTTTGCTTGCTTTGGCTCATTGTATTGTACTTACCATTGAGCAATTGCTCCTGCGTGTTCATCCGTGTAAATGTAGCTAAAAAAAATTCATTCGACAAGAATAAGAAAAATAGTTATTTACTTATTTTATTTTTTTTAAGGTTTTAAAAAGATATGGGTGTCTTAATTTTGCTTATTTCGGCTCACTGTATTGTACTTAACATTGAGCAGTTGCTTCTCTGTGTTAATCGGTGTAAATGTAGCTAAAAAAAATTCATTCGACAGGAATCAGAAAAATAGCTATTTACTTATGTTATTTTTTTAAAGGTCTTAAAAAGATGTAGGTGTCCTAATTTTGCTTATTTTGGCTCAGTGTATTGTACCTAACATTGAGCAATTGCTTCTGTGTGTTCATCGGTGTAAATGTAGCTAAAAAAAATTCATTCGACAAGAATAAGAAAAATAGCTATATACTTATTTTATTTTTTTTAAAGGTCTTGATATGATACTGGTATCTTAATTTTGCTCGTTTTGGCTCATTAAATTGCACTTAACATTGAGCAATTGCTCCTGAGTGTTCATTGGTGTAAATGTAGCTAAAAAAAATTCATTCGACAAGAATAAGAAAAATAGCTATTTTTTTTTTTTTTTTTTAAAGGTCTTGAAATGATATGGGTGTCTTAATTTTGCTTGTTTTGGCTCATTGTATTGTACTTAACATTAAGCAAATGCTCCTGCGTGTTCATCCGTGTAAATGTAGCTACTAAAAATTCATTCGACAGGAATCAGAAAAATAGCTATTTACTTATTTTATTTTTTTAAAGGTCTTGAAAAGATATAGGTGTCCTAATTTTGCTTATTTTGGCTCACTGTATTGTACCTAACATTAAGCAATGCTCCTGCGTGTTCATCCGTGTAAATGTAGCTACTAAAAATTCACACGACAAGAATAAGAAAAATAGCAATTTAGTTATTTTTTTTTTAAAGGTCTTAAAAAGATATAGGTGCCTTAATTTTGTTTATTTTGGCTCACTGTATTGTACCTAACATTGAGCAATTGCTCCTGCGTGTTCATCGGTGTAAATTTAGCTACAAAAAATTCATTCGACAAGAATAAGAAAAATAGCTATTTAGTTATTTTCTTTTTTTTAAAGGTCTTAAAAAGATATAGGTGTCTTAATTTTGCTTATTTTGGCTCATTGTATTGTGCCTAACATTGAGCAATTGCTCCTGCATGTTCATCGTTGTAAATGTAGCAACAAAAAATTCGACAGGAATCAGAAAAATAGCTATTTACTTATTTTATTTTTTTAAAGGTCTTAAAAAGATGTAGGTGTCCTAATTTTGCTTATTTTGGCTCAGTGTATTGTACCTAACATTGAGCAATTGCTTCTGTGTGTTAGTCGGTGTAAATGTAGCTAAAAAAAATTCATTCGACAAGAATACAAAAAATAGCTATATACTAATTTTATTTTTTTTAAAGGTCTTGATATGATATGGGTGTCTTAATTTTGCTTGCTTTGGCTCATTGTATTGTACTTAACATTGAGCAATTGCTCCTGCGCGATCATCGGTGTAAATGTAGCTACAAAAAATTCATTCGACAAGAATAAGAAAAATAGCTATTTCGTTATTTTCTTTTTTTTAAAGGTCTTGAAAAGATATAGGTGTCTAAGTTTTGGTTATTTTGGCTCAATGTATTGTACTTAACATTGAGCAATTGCTCCTGCGTGTTCATCGGTGTAAATGGAGCTAAAAAAAATTCATTCGACAAGAATAAGAAAAATTGCTACTTCGTTATTTTCTTTTTTTTAGAGGTCTTAAAAAGATGTAGGTGTCCTAATTTTGCTTATTTTGGCTCAGTGTACTGTACCTAACATTGAGCAATTGCTTCTGCGTGTTCATCGGTGTAAATGTAGCTAAAAAAAATTCATTCGACAAGAATACAAAAAATAGCTATATACTAATTTTATTTTTTTTAAAGGTCTTGATATGATATGGGTGTCTTAATTTTGCTTGCTTTGGCTCATTGTATTGTACTTAACATTGAGCAATTGCTCCTGCGCGTTCATCGGTGTAAATGTAGCTAAAAAAAATTCATTCGACAAGAATAAGAAAAATTGCTACTTCGTTATTTTCTTTTTTTTAGAGGTCTTAAAAAGATGTAGGTGTCCTAATTTTGTTTATTTTGGCTCAGTGTACTGTACCTAACATTGAGCAATTGCTTCTGCGTGTTCATCGGTGTAAATGTAGCTAAAAAAAATTCATTCGACAAGAATACAAAAAATAGCTATATACTAATTTTATTTTTTTTAAAGGTCTTGATATGATATGGGTGTCTTAATTTTGCTTATTTTGGCTCACTGCTTTGTTCTTAACATTGAGCAATTGCTCCTGCGTGTTCATCGGTGTAAATGTAGCTAAAAAAAATTCATTCGACAAGAATAAGAAAAATAGCTAGTTACTTATTTTATTTTTTTAAAGGTCTTGAAATGATATGGGTGTCTTAATTTTGGTTATTTTGGCTCATTGTATTGTACTTAACATTAAGCAATTGCTCCAGCGTGTTCTTAGGTGTAAATGTAGCTAAAAAAAATTCATTCGATAAGAATAAGAAAAATAGCTATTTCGTTATTTTCTTTTTTTTAGAGGTCTTAAAAAGATGTAGGTGTCCTAATTTTGCTTATTTTGGCTCAGTGTACTGTACCTAACATTGAGCAATTGCTTCTGCGTGTTCATCGGTGTAAATGTAGCTAAAAAAAATTCATTCGACAAGAATACAAAAAATAGCTATATACTAATTTTATTTTTTTTAAAGGTCTTGATATGATATGGGTGTCTTAATTTTGCTTGCTTTGGCTCATTGTATTGTACTTACCATTGAGCAATTGCTCCTGCGTGTTCATCCGTGTAAATGTAGCTAAAAAAAATTCATTCGACAAGAATAAGAAAAATAGTTATTTACTTATTTTATTTTTTTTAAGGTTTTAAAAAGATATGGGTGTCTTAATTTTGCTTATTTCGGCTCATTGTATTGCACTTAACATTGAGCAATTGCTCCTGCGTGTTCATCGGTGTAAATGTAGCTAATAAAAATTCATTCGACAAGAATAAGAAAAATAGCTATTTACTTATTTTTTTTTTTAAAGGTCTTGAAATGAAAGGGTGTCTTAATTTTGCTTATTTTGGCTCATTGTATTGTACTTAACATTGAGCAGTTGCTTCTGCGTGTTCCTCGGTGTAAATGTAGCTAAAAAAAATTCATTCGACAGGAATCAGAAAAAAAGATATTTACATATTTTATTTTTAGAGGTCTTAAAAAGATATGGGTGTCTTAATTTTGCTTATTTTTAATCATTGTATTGTTCTTAACATTAAACAGTTGCTTCTGCGTGTTCCTCGGTGTAAATGTAGCTAAAAAAAATTCATTCGACAGGAATCAGAAAAATAGCTATTTACATATTTTATTTTTTTAAAGGTCTTAAAAAGATAAAGGTGTCCTAATTTTGCTTATTTTGGCTCAATGTATTGTACCTAACATTGAGCAAATGCCCCTGCGTGTTCATCCGTGTAAATGTAGCTTCAAAAAATTCATTCGACAAGAATAAGAAAAATAGCTATTTAGTTATTTTCTTTTTTTTAAAGGCCTTAAAAAGATAAAGGTGTCTCAATTTTGCTTATTTTGGCTCACTGTATTGCACTTAACATTGCGCAATTGCTCCTGCGTGTTCATCGGTGTAAATGTAGCTAATAAAAATTCATTCGACAAGAATAAGAAAAATAGCTTTTTACTTATTTTTTTTTTTAAAGGTCTTGAAATGATATGGGTGTCTTAATTTTGCTTATTTTGGCTCAATGTATTGTACTTAACATTGAGCAGTTGCTTCTGCGTGTTCCTCGGTGTAAATGTAGCTAAAAAAAATTCATTCGACAGGAATCAGAAAAAAAGCTATTTACATATTTTATTTTTAGAGGTCTTAAAAAGATATGGGTGTCTTAATTTTGCTTATTTTTAATCATTGTATTGTTCTTAACATTAAACAGTTGCTTCTGCGTGTTCCTCGGTGTAAATGTAGCTAAAAAAAATTCATTCGACAGGAATCAGAAAAATAGCTATTTACATATTTTATTTTTTTAAAGGTCTTAAAAAGATAAAGGTGTCCTAATTTTGCTTATTTTGGCTCAATGTATTGTACCTAACATTGAGCAAATGCCCCTGCGTGTTCATCCGTGTAAATGTAGCTTCAAAAAATTCATTCGACAAGAATAAGAAAAATAGCTATTTAGTTATTTTCTTTTTTTTAAAGGCCTTAAAAAGATAAAGGTGTCTCAATTTTGCTTATTTTGGCTCACTGTATTGCACTTAACATTGCGCAATTGCTCCTGCGTGTTCATCGGTGTAAATGTAGCTAATAAAAATTCATTCGACAAGAATAAGAAAAATAGCTTTTTACTTATTTTTTTTTTTAAAGGTCTTGAAATGATATGGGTGTCTTAATTTTGCTTATTTTGGCTCAATGTATTGTACTT
The DNA here is from genome assembly GCA_963971405.1 of Psococerastis gibbosa. Taxonomy (NCBI): domain Eukaryota; kingdom Metazoa; phylum Arthropoda; class Insecta; order Psocodea; family Psocidae; genus Psococerastis; species Psococerastis gibbosa. Next base: position 10,073,934 of record OZ020493.1, on the reverse strand, counting down.
AACATTGAGCAGTTGCTTCTGCGTGTTCCTCGGTGTAAATGTAGCTAAAAAAAATTCATTCGACAGGAATCAGAAAAATAGCTATTTACATATTTTATTTTTTTAAAGGTCTTAAAAAGATATAGGTGTCCTAATTTTGCTTATTTTGGCTCATTGTATTGTACCTAACATTGAGCAAATGCCCCTGCGTGTTCATCCGTGTAAATGTAGCTACAAAAAATTCATTCGACAAGAATAAGAAAAATAGCTATTTAGTTATTTTCTTTTTTTTAAAGGCCTTAAAAAGATATAGGTGTCTCAATGTTGCTTATTTTGGCTCATTGTATTGCACTTAACATTGAGCAATTGCTCCTGCGTGTTCATCGGTGTAAATGTAGCTACTAAAAATTCATTGGACAAGAATAAGAAAAATGTCTATTTCGTTATTTTCATTTTTTTAAAGGTTTTAAAAAGATATAGGTGTCTTAATTTTGGTTATTTAGGCTCACTTTATTGCACTTAACATTGAGCAATTTCTCCTGCGTGTTCATCGGTGTAAATGTAGCTAAAAAAAATTCATTCGACAAGAATAAGAAAAATAGCTATTTACTTATTTTTTTTTAAAGGTCTTGAAATGATATGGGTGTCTTAATTTTGCTTATTTTGGCTCATTGTATTGTACTTAACATTGAGCAGTTGCTTCTGCGTGTTCCTCGGTGTAAATGTAGCTAAAAAAAATTCATTCGACAGGAATCAGAAAAATAGCTATTTACATATTTTATTTTTTTAAAGGTCTTAAAAAAGATATAGGTGTCCTAATTTTGCTTATTTTGGCTCATTGTATTGTACCTAACATTGATCAAATGCCCCTGCGTGTTCATCCGTGTAAATGTAGCTACAAAAAATTCATTCGACAAGAATAAGAAAAATAGCTATTTAGTTATTTTCTTTTTTTTAAAGGCCTTAAAAAGATATAGGTGTCTCAATGTTGCTTATTTTGGCTCATTGTATTGCACTTAACATTAAACAGTTGCTTCTGCGTGTTCCTCGGTGTAAATGTAGCTTAAAAAAATTCATTCGACAGGAATCAGAAAAATAGCTATTTACATATTTTATTTTTTTAAAGGTCTTAAAAAGATAAAGGTGTCCTAATTTTGCTTATTTTGGCTCACTGTATTGCACTTAACATTGAGCAATTGCTCCTGCGTGCTCATCGGTGTAAATGTAGCTACTAAAAATTCATTGGACAAGAATAAGAAAAATATCTATTTCGTTATTTTCTTTTTTTGAAAGGTTTTAAAAAGATATAGGTGTCTTAATTTTGGTTATTTAGGCTCACTTTATTGCACTTAACATTGAGCAATTTCTCCTGCGTGTTCATCGGTGTAAATGTAGCTAAAAAAAATTCATTCGACAAGAATAAGAAAAATAGCTATTTACTTTTTTTTTTTTTTTTTAAGGTCTTGAAATGATATGGGTGTCTTAATTTTGCTTATTTTGGCTCATCGTATTGTACCTAACATTGAGCAATTGCTCCTGCGTGTTCGTCGGTGTAAATTTAGCTACAAAAAATTCATTCGACAAGAATAAGAAAAATAGCTATTTAGTTATTTTCTTTTTTTAAAGGTCTTCAAAAGATATAGGTGTCTTAATTTTGCTTATTTTGGCTCATTGTATTGTACCTGACATTGACCAATTGCTCTTGCGTGTTCATCGGTGTAAATGTAGCTACAAAAAATTCATTCGACAAGAATAAGAAAAATAGCTATTTACTTATTTTATTTTTTTTAAAGGTCTTAAAAAGATTTAGGTGTCTTTAATTTGCTTATTTTGGCTCAATGTATTGTACTTTACATTAAGCAGTTGCTTCTGCGTGTTCCTCGGTGTAAATGTAGCTAAATAAAATTCATTCGACAGGAATCAGAAAAATAGCTATTTACATATTTTATTTTTTTAAAGGTCTTAAAAAGATATAGGTGTCCTAATTTTGCTTATTTTGGCTCATTGTATTGTACCTAACATTGAGCAAATGCCCCTGCGTGTTCATCGGTGTAAATGTAGCTACAAAAAATTCATTCGACAAGAATAAGAAAAATAGCTATTAAGTTATTTTCTTTTTTTTAAAGGCCTTCAAAAGATATAGGTGTTCTAATTATGCTTATTTTGGCTCATTGTATTAAACTTAATATTGAGCAGTTGCTCCTGCGTGTTCATCCGTGTAAATGTAGCTACAAAAAATTCATTCGACAAAAATAAGAAAAATAGCTATTTTGTTATTTTCATTTTTTTAAAGGCCTTAAAAGATATAGGTGTCTTAATTTTGCTTATTTTGGCTCATTGTATTGCACTTAACATTGAGCAATTGCTCCTGCGTGTTCATCGGTGTAAATGTAGCTAATAAAAATTCATTCGACAAGAATAAGAAAAATAGCTATTTACTTATTTTATTTTTAGAGGTCTTAAAAAGATATGGGTGTCTTAATTTTGCTTATTTTTAATCATTGTATTGTTCTTAACATTAAACAGTTGCTTCTGCGTGTTCCTCGGTGTAAATGTAGCTAAAAAAAATTCATTCGACAGGAATCAGAAAAAAAGCTATTTACATATTTTATTTTTAGAGGTCTTAAAAAGATATGGGTGTCTTAATTTTGCTTATTTTTAATCATTGTATTGTTCTTAACATTAAACAGTTGCTTCTGCGTGTTCCTCGGTGTAAATGTAGCTAAAAAAAATTCATTCGACAGGAATCAGAAAAATAGCTATTTACATATTTTATTTTTTTAAAGGTCTTAAAAAGATAAAGGTGTCCTAGTTTTGCTTATTTTGGCTCAATGTATTGTACCTAACATTGAGCAAATGCCCCTGCGTGTTCATCCGTGTAAATGTAGCTTCAAAAAATTCATTCGACAAGAATAAGAAAAATAGCTATTTAGTTATTTTCTTTTTTTTAAAGGCCTTAAAAAGATAAAGGTGTCTCAATTTTGCTTATTTTGGCTCACTGTATTGCACTTAACATTGCGCAATTGCTCCTGCGTGTTCATCGGTGTAAATGTAGGTAATAAAAATTCATTCGACAAGAATAAGAAAAATAGCTTTTTACTTATTTTTTTTTTTAAAGGTCTTGAAATGATATGGGTGTCTTAATTTTGCTTATTTTGGCTCAATGTATTGTACTTAACATTGAGCAGTTACTTCTGCGTGTTCCTCGGTGTAAATGTAGCTAAAAAAAATTCATTCGACAGGAATCAGAAAAATAGCTATTTACATATTTTATTTTTTTAAAGGTCTTAAAAAGATATAGGTGTCCTAATTTTGCTTATTTTGGCTCATTGTATTGTACCTAACATTGAGCAAATGCCCCTGCGTGTTCATCCGTGTAAATGTAGCTACAAAAAATTCATTCGACAAGAATAAGAAAAATAGCTATTTAGTTATTTTCTTTTTTTTAAAGGCCTTAAAAAGATATAGGTGTCTCAATGTTGCTTATTTTGGCTCATTGTATTGCACTTAACATTGAGCAATTGCTCCTGCGTGTTCATCGGTGTAAATGTAGCTACTAAAAATTCATTGGACAAGAATAAGAAAAATATCTATTTCGTTATTTTCATTTTTTTAAAGGTTTTAAAAAGATATAGGTGTCTTAATTTTGGTTATTTAGGCTCACTTTATTGCACTTAACATTGAGCAATTTCTCCTGCGTGTTCATCGGTGTAAATGTAGCTGAAAAAAATTCATTCGACAAGAATAAGAAAAATAGCTATTTACTTATTTTTTTTTAAAGGTCTTGAAATGATATGGGTGTCTTAATTTTGCTTATTTTGGCTCATTGTATTGTACTTAACATTGAGCAGTTGCTTCTGCGTGTTCCTCGGTGTAAATGTAGCTAAAAAAAATTCATTCGACAGGAATCAGAAAAATAGCTATTTACATATTTTATTTTTTTAAAGGTCTTAAAAAGATATAGGTGTCCTAATTTTGCTTATTTTGGCTCATTGTATTGTACCTAACATTGATCAAATGCCCCTGCGTGTTCATCCGTGTAAATGTAGCTACAAAAAATTCATTCGACAAGAATAAGAAAAATAGCTATTTAGTTATTTTCTTTTTTTTAAAGGCCTTAAAAAGATATAGGTGTCTCAATGTTGCTTATTTTGGCTCATTGTATTGCACTTAACATTAAACAATTGCTCCTGCGTGTTCATCGGTGTAAATGTAGCTACAAAAAATTCATTCGACAAGAATAAGAAAAATAGCTATTTACTTATTTTTTTTTAAAGGTCTTGAAATGATATGGGTGTCTTAATTTTGCTTATTTTGGCTCATTGTATTGTACCTAACATTGAGCAATTGCTCCTGCGTGTTCGTCGGTGTAAATTTAGCTACAAAAAATTCATTCGACAAGAATAAGAAAAATAGCTATTTAGTTATTTTCTTTTTTTAAAGGTCTTCAAAAGATATAGGTGTCTTAATTTTGCTTATTTTGGCTCATTGTATTGTACCTAACATTGACCAATTGCTCCTGCGTGTTCATCGGTGTAAATGTAGCTACAAAAAATTCATTCGACAAGAATAAGAAAAATAGCTATTTACTTATTTTATTTTTTTTAAAGGTCTTAAAAAGATTTAGGTGTCTTTAATTTGCTTATTTTGGCTCATTGTATTGTACTTTACATTTAGCAGTTGCTTCTGCGTGTTCTTCGGTGTAAATGTAGCTAAATAAAATTCATTCGACAGGAATCAGAAAAATAGCTATTTACATATTTTATTTTTTTAAAGGTCTTAAAAAGATATAGGTGTCCTGGTTTTGCTTATTTTGGCTCATTGTATTGTACCTAACATTGAGCAAATGCCCCTGCGTGTTCATCGGTGTAAATGAAGCTAATAAAAATTCATTCGACAAGAATAAGAAAAATAGCTATTTACTTATTTTTTTTTTTAAAGGTCTTGAAATGAAATGGGTGTCTTAATTTTGCTTATTTTGGCTCATTGTATTGTACTTAACATTGAGCAGTTGCTTCTGCGTGTTCCTCGGTGTAAATGTAGCTAAAAAAAATTCATTCGACAGGAATCAGAAAAAAAAGCTATTTACATATTTTATTTTTAGAGGTCTTAAAAAGATATGGGTGTCTTAATTTTGCTTATTTTTAATCATTGTATTGTTCTTAACATTAAACAGTTGCTTCTGCGTGTTCCTCGGTGTAAATGTAGCTAAAAAAAATTCATTCGACAGGAATCAGAAAAATAGCTATTTACATATTTTATTTTTTTAAAGGTCTTAAAAAGATAAAGGTGTCCCAATTTTGCTTATTTTGGCTCAATGTATTGTACCTAACATTGAGCAAATGCCCCTGCGTGTTCATCCGTGTAAATGTAGCTTCAAAAAATTCATTCGACAAGAATAAGAAAAATAGCTATTTAGTTATTTTCTTTTTTTTAAAGGCCTTAAAAAGATAAAGGTGTCTCAATTTTGCTTATTTTGGCTCACTGTATTGCACTTAACATTGCGCAATTGCTCCTGCGTGTTCATAGGTGTAAATGTAGCTAATAAAAATTCATTCGACAAGAATAAGAAAAATAGCTTTTTACTTATTTTTTTTTTTTAAAGGTCTTGAAATGATATGGGTGTCTTAATTTTGCTTATTTTGGCTCATTGTATTGTAATTAACATTGAGCAGTTGCTTCTGCGTGTTCCTCGGTGTAAATGTAGCTAAAAAAAATTCATTCGACAGGAATCAGAAAAATAGCTATTTACATATTTTATTTTTTTAAAGGTCTTAAAAAGATATAGGTGTCCTAATTTTGCTTATTTTGGCTCATTGTATTGTACCTAACATTGATCAAATGCCCCTGCGTGTTCATCCGTGTAAATGTAGCTACAAAAAATTCATTCGACAAGAATAAGAAAAATAGCTATTTAGTTATTTTCTTTTTTTTAAAGGCCTTAAAAAGATATAGGTGTCTCAATGTTGCTTATTTTGGCTCATTGTATTGCACTTAACATTAAACAATTGCTCCTGCGTGTTCATCGGTGTAAATGTAGCTACAAAAAATTCATTCGACAAGAATAAGAAAAATAGCTATTTACTTATTTTTTTTTAAAGGTCTTGAAATGATATGGGTGTCTTAATTTTGCTTATTTTGGCTCATTGTATTGTACCTAACATTGAGCAATTGCTCCTGCGTGTTCGTCGGTGTAAATTTAGCTACAAAAAATTCATTCGACAAGAATAAGAAAAATAGCTATTTAGTTATTTTCTTTTTTTAAAGGTCTTCAAAAGATATAGGTGTCTTAATTTTGCTTATTTTGGCTCATTGTATTGTACCTAACATTGACCAATTGCTCCTGCGTGTTCATCGGTGTAAATGTAGCTACAAAAAATTCATTCGACAAGAATAAGAAAAATAGCTATTTACTTATTTTATTTTTTTTAAAGGTCTTAAAAAGATTTAGGTGTCTTTAATTTGCTTATTTTGGCTCATTGTATTGTACTTTACATTTAGCAGTTGCTTCTGCGTGTTCTTCGGTGTAAATGTAGCTAAATAAAATTCATTCGACAGGAATCAGAAAAATAGCTATTTACATATTTTATTTTTTTAAAGGTCTTAAAAAGATATAGGTGTCCTGGTTTTGCTTATTTTGGCTCATTGTATTGTACCTAACATTGAGCAAATGCCCCTGCGTGTTCATCGGTGTAAATGAAGCTAATAAAAATTCATTCGACAAGAATAAGAAAAATAGCTATTTACTTATTTTTTTTTTTAAAGGTCTTGAAATGAAATGGGTGTCTTAATTTTGCTTATTTTGGCTCATTGTATTGTACTTAACATTGAGCAGTTGCTTCTGCGTGTTCCTCGGTGTAAATGTAGCTAAAAAAAATTCATTCGACAGGAATCAGAAAAAAAAGCTATTTACATATTTTATTTTTAGAGGTCTTAAAAAGATATGGGTGTCTTAATTTTGCTTATTTTTAATCATTGTATTGTTCTTAACATTAAACAGTTGCTTCTGCGTGTTCCTCGGTGTAAATGTAGCTAAAAAAAATTCATTCGACAGGAATCAGAAAAATAGCTATTTACATATTTTATTTTTTTAAAGGTCTTAAAAAGATAAAGGTGTCCCAATTTTGCTTATTTTGGCTCAATGTATTGTACCTAACATTGAGCAAATGCCCCTGCGTGTTCATCCGTGTAAATGTAGCTTCAAAAAATTCATTCGACAAGAATAAGAAAAATAGCTATTTAGTTATTTTCTTTTTTTTAAAGGCCTTAAAAAGATAAAGGTGTCTCAATTTTGCTTATTTTGGCTCACTGTATTGCACTTAACATTGCGCAATTGCTCCTGCGTGTTCATAGGTGTAAATGTAGCTAATAAAAATTCATTCGACAAGAATAAGAAAAATAGCTTTTTACTTATTTTTTTTTTTTAAAGGTCTTGAAATGATATGGGTGTCTTAATTTTGCTTATTTTGGCTCAATGTATTGTACTTAACATTGAGCAGTTGCTTCTGCGTGTTCCTCGGTGTAAATGTAGCTAAAAAAAATTCATTCGACAGGAATCAGAAAAATAGCTATTTACATATTTTATTTTTTTAAAGGTCTTAAAAAGATATAGGTGTCCTAATTTTGCTTATTTTGGCTCATTGTATTGTACCTAACATTGAGCAAATGCCCCTGCGTGTTCATCCGTGTAAATGTAGCTACAAAAAATTCATTCGACAAGAATAAGAAAAATAGCTATTTAGTTATTTTCTTTTTTTTAAAGGCCTTAAAAAGATATAGGTGTCTCAATGTTGCTTATTTTGGCTCATTGTATTGCACTTAACATTGAGCAATTGCTCCTGCGTGCTCATCGGTGTAAATGTAGCTACTAAAAATTCATTGGACAAGAATAAGAAAAATATCTATTTCGATATTTTCTTTTTTTGAAAGGTTTTAAAAAGATATAGGTGTCTTAATTTTGGTTATTTAGGCTCACTTTATTGCACTTAACATTGAGCAATTTCTCCTGCGTGTTCATCGGTGTAAATGTAGCTAAAAAAAATTCATTCGACAAGAATAAGAAAAATAGCTATTTACTTATTTTTTTTTTTTTTTAATGTCTTGAAATGATATGGGTGTCTTAATTTTGCTAATATTGGCTCATTGTATTGTACTAAACATTGAGCAGTTGCTTCTGCGTGTTCCTCGGTGTAAATGTAGCTAAAAAAAATTCATTCGACAGGAATCAGAAAAATAGCTATTTACATATTTTATTTTTTTAAAGGTCTTAAAAAGATATAGGTGTCCTAATTTTGCTTATTTTGGCTCATTGTATTGTACCTAACATTGAGCAAATGCCCCTGCGTGTTCATCCGTGTAAATGTAGCTACAAAAAATTCATTCGACAAGAATAAGAAAAATAGCTATTTAGTTATTTTCTTTTTTTTAAAGGCCTTAAAAAGATATAGGTGTCTCAATGTTGCTTATTTTGGCTCAATGTATTGCACTTAACATTGAGCAATTGCTCCTGCGTGTTCATCGGTGTAAATGTAGCTAATAAAAATTCATTGGACAAGAATAAGAAAAATATCTATTTCGTTATTTTCTTTTTTTTAAAGGTTTTAAAAAGATATATGTGTCTTAATTTTGTTTATTTAGGCTCATTGTATTGCACTTAACATTGAGCAATTGCTCCTGCGTGTTCATCGGTGTAAATGTAGCTACTAAAAATTCATTGGACAAGAATAAGAAAAATATCTATTTCGTTATTTTCATTTTTTTAAAGGTTTTAAAAAGATATAGGTGTCTTAATTTTGGTTATTTAGGCTCACTTTATTGCACTTAACATTGAGCAATTTCTCCTGCGTGTTCATCGGTGTAAATGTAGCTAAAAAAAATTCATTCGACAAGAATAAGAAAAATAGCTATTTACTTATTTTTTTTTAAAGGTCTTGAAATGATATGGGTGTCTTAATTTTGCTTATTTTGGCTCATTGTATTGTACTTAACATTGAGCAGTTGCTTCTGCGTGTTCCTCGGTGTAAATGTAGCTAAAAAAAATTCATTCGACAGGAATCAGAAAAATAGCTATTTACATATTTTATTTTTTTAAAGGTCTTAAAAAGATATAGGTGTCCTAATTTTGCTTATTTTGGCTCATTGTATTGTACCTAACATTGATCAAATGCCCCTGCGTGTTCATCCGTGTAAATGTAGCTACAAAAAATTCATTCGACAAGAATAAGAAAAATAGCTATTTAGTTATTTTCTTTTTTTTAAAGGCCTTAAAAAGATATAGGTGTCTCAATGTTGCTTATTTTGGCTCATTGTATTGCCCTTAACATTAAACAATTGCTCCTGCGTGTTCATCGGTGTAAATGTAGCTACAAAAAATTCATTCGACAAGAATAAGAAAAATAGCTATTTACTTATTTTTTTTTAAAGGTCTTGAAATGATATGGGTGTCTTAATTTTGCTTATTTTGGCTCAATGTATTGTACCTAACATTGAGCAATTGCTCCTGCGTGTTCGTCGGTGTAAATTTAGCTACAAAAAATTCATTCGACAAGAATAAGAAAAATAGCTATTTAGTTATTTTCTTTTTTTAAAGGTCTTCAAAAGATATAGGTGTCTTTAATTTGCTTATTTTGGCTCATTGTATTGTACTTTACATTTAGCAGTTGCTTCTGCGTGTTCTTCGGTGTAAATGTAGCTAAATAAAATTCATTCGACAGGAATCAGAAAAATAGCTATTTACATATTTTATTTTTTTAAAGGTCTTAAAAAGATATAGGTGTCCTGGTTTTGCTTATTTTGGCTCATCGTATTGTACCTAACATTGAGCAAATGCCCCTGCGTGTTCATCGGTGTAAATGTAGCTACAAAAAATTCATTCGACAAGAATAAGAAAAATAGCTATTAAGTTATTTTCTTTTTTTTAAAGGCCTTCAAAAGATATAGGTGTTTTAATTATGCTTATTTTGGCTCAATGTATTGAACTTAATATTGAGCAGTTGCTCCTGCGTGTTCATCCGTGTAAATGTAGCTACAAAAAATTCATTCGACAAAAATAAGAAAAATAGCAATTTTGTTATTTTCTTTTTTTTAAAGGCCTTAAAAAGATATAGGTGTCTTAATTTTGCTTATTTTGGCTCATTGTATTGCACTTAACATTGAGCAATTGCTCCTGCGTGTTCATCGGTGTAAATGTAGCTAATAAAAATTCATTCGACAAGAATAAGAAAAATAGCTATTTACTTATTTTTTTTTTTAAAGGCCTTGAAATGAAATGGGTGTCTTAATTTTGCTTATTTTGGCTCATTGTATTGTACTTAACATTGAGCAGTTGCTTCTGCGTGTTCCTCGGTGTAAATGTAGCTAAAAAAAATTCATTCGACAGGAATCAGAAAAAAAAGCTATTTACATATTTTATTTTTAGAGGTCTTAAAAAGATATGGGTGTCTTAATTTTGCTTATTTTTAATCATTGTATTGTTCTTAACATTAAACAGTTGCTTCTGCGTGTTCCTCGGTGTAAATGTAGCTAAAAAAAATTCATTCGACAGGAATCAGAAAAATAGCTATTTACATATTTTATTTTTTTAAAGGTCTTAAAAAGATAAAGGTGTCGTAATTTTGCTTATTTTGGCTCAATGTATTGTACCTAACATTGAGCAAATGCCCCTGCGTGTTCATCCGTGTAAATGTAGCTTCAAAAAATTCATTCGACAAGAATAAGAAAAATAGCTATTTAGTTATTTTCTTTTTTTTAAAGGCCTTCAAAAGATATAGGTGTTTTAATTATGCTTATTTTGGCTCATTGTATTAAACTTAATATTGAGCAGTTGCTCCTGCGTGTTCATCCGTGTAAATGTAGCTACAAAAAATTCATTCGACAAAAATAAGAAAAATAGCTATTTTGTTATTTTCATTTTTTTAAAGGCCTTAAAAGATATAGGTGTCTTAATTTTGCTTATTTTGGCTCATTGTATTGCACTTAACATTGAGCAATTGCTCCTGCGTGTTCATCGGTGTAAATGTAGCTAATAAAAATTCATTCGACAAGAATAAGAAAAATATCTATTTCGATATTTTCTTTTTTTGAAAGGTTTTAAAAAGATATAGGTGTCTTAATTTTGGTTATTTAGGCTCACTTTATTGCACTTAACATTGAGCAATTTCTCCTGCGTGTTCATCGGTGTAAATGTAGCTAAAAAAAATTCATTCGACAAGAATAAGAAAAATAGCTATTTACTTATTTTTTTTTTTTTTTAATGTCTTGAAATGATATGGGTGTCTTAATTTTGCTAATATTGGCTCATTGTATTGTACTAAACATTGAGCAGTTGCTTCTGCGTGTTCCTCGGTGTAAATGTAGCTAAAAAAAATTCATTCGACAGGAATCAGAAAAATAGCTATTTACATATTTTATTTTTTTAAAGGTCTTAAAAAGATATAGGTGTCCTAATTTTGCTTATTTTGGCTCATTGTATTGTACCTAACATTGAGCAAATGCCCCTGCGTGTTCATCCGTGTAAATGTAGCTACAAAAAATTCATTCGACAAGAATAAGAAAAATAGCTATTTAGTTATTTTCTTTTTTTTAAAGGCCTTAAAAAGATATAGGTGTCTCAATGTTGCTTATTTTGGCTCAATGTATTGCACTTAACATTGAGCAATTGCTCCTGCGTGTTCATCGGTGTAAATGTAGCTAATAAAAATTCATTGGACAAGAATAAGAAAAATATCTATTTCGTTATTTTCTTTTTTTTAAAGGTTTTAAAAAGATATATGTGTCTTAATTTTGTTTATTTAGGCTCATTGTATTGCACTTAACATTGAGCAATTGCTCCTGCGTGTTCATCGGTGTAAATGTAGCTACTAAAAATTCATTGGACAAGAATAAGAAAAATATCTATTTCGTTATTTTCATTTTTTTAAAGGTTTTAAAAAGATATAGGTGTCTTAATTTTGGTTATTTAGGCTCACTTTATTGCACTTAACATTGAGCAATTTCTCCTGCGTGTTCATCGGTGTAAATGTAGCTAAAAAAAATTCATTCGACAAGAATAAGAAAAATAGCTATTTACTTATTTTTTTTTAAAGGTCTTGAAATGATATGGGTGTCTTAATTTTGCTTATTTTGGCTCATTGTATTGTACTTAACATTGAGCAGTTGCTTCTGCGTGTTCCTCGGTGTAAATGTAGCTAAAAAAAATTCATTCGACAGGAATCAGAAAAATAGCTATTTACATATTTTATTTTTTTAAAGGTCTTAAAAAGATATAGGTGTCCTAATTTTGCTTATTTTGGCTCATTGTATTGTACCTAACATTGATCAAATGCCCCTGCGTGTTCATCCGTGTAAATGTAGCTACAAAAAATTCATTCGACAAGAATAAGAAAAATAGCTATTTAGTTATTTTCTTTTTTTTAAAGGCCTTAAAAAGATATAGGTGTCTCAATGTTGCTTATTTTGGCTCATTGTATTGCCCTTAACATTAAACAATTGCTCCTGCGTGTTCATCGGTGTAAATGTAGCTACAAAAAATTCATTCGACAAGAATAAGAAAAATAGCTATTTACTTATTTTTTTTTAAAGGTCTTGAAATGATATGGGTGTCTTAATTTTGCTTATTTTGGCTCAATGTATTGTACCTAACATTGAGCAATTGCTCCTGCGTGTTCGTCGGTGTAAATTTAGCTACAAAAAATTCATTCGACAAGAATAAGAAAAATAGCTATTTAGTTATTTTCTTTTTTTAAAGGTCTTCAAAAGATATAGGTGTCTTTAATTTGCTTATTTTGGCTCATTGTATTGTACTTTACATTTAGCAGTTGCTTCTGCGTGTTCTTCGGTGTAAATGTAGCTAAATAAAATTCATTCGACAGGAATCAGAAAAATAGCTATTTACATATTTTATTTTTTTAAAGGTCTTAAAAAGATATAGGTGTCCTGGTTTTGCTTATTTTGGCTCATCGTATTGTACCTAACATTGAGCAAATGCCCCTGCGTGTTCATCGGTGTAAATGTAGCTACAAAAAATTCATTCGACAAGAATAAGAAAAATAGCTATTAAGTTATTTTCTTTTTTTTAAAGGCCTTCAAAAGATATAGGTGTTTTAATTATGCTTATTTTGGCTCAATGTATTGAACTTAATATTGAGCAGTTGCTCCTGCGTGTTCATCCGTGTAAATGTAGCTACAAAAAATTCATTCGACAAAAATAAGAAAAATAGCAATTTTGTTATTTTCTTTTTTTTAAAGGCCTTAAAAAGATATAGGTGTCTTAATTTTGCTTATTTTGGCTCATTGTATTGCACTTAACATTGAGCAATTGCTCCTGCGTGTTCATCGGTGTAAATGTAGCTAATAAAAATTCATTCGACAAGAATAAGAAAAATAGCTATTTACTTATTTTTTTTTTTAAAGGTCTTGAAATGAAATGGGTGTCTTAATTTTGCTTATTTTGGCTCATTGTATTGTACTTAACATTGAGCAGTTGCTTCTGCGTGTTCCTCGGTGTAAATGTAGCTAAAAAAAATTCATTCGACAGGAATCAGAAAAAAAAGCTATTTACATATTTTATTTTTAGAGGTCTTAAAAAGATATGGGTGTCTTAATTTTGCTTATTTTTAATCATTGTATTGTTCTTAACATTAAACAGTTGCTTCTGCGTGTTCCTCGGTGTAAATGTAGCTAAAAAAAATTCATTCGACAGGAATCAGAAAAATAGCTATTTACATATTTTATTTTTTTAAAGGTCTTAAAAAGATAAAGGTGTCGTAATTTTGCTTATTTTGGCTCAATGTATTGTACCTAACATTGAGCAAATGCCCCTGCGTGTTCATCCGTGTAAATGTAGCTTCAAAAAATTCATTCGACAAGAATAAGAAAAATAGCTATTTAGTTATTTTCTTTTTTTTAAAGGCCTTCAAAAGATATAGGTGTTTTAATTATGCTTATTTTGGCTCATTGTATTAAACTTAATATTGAGCAGTTGCTCCTGCGTGTTCATCCGTGTAAATGTAGCTACAAAAAATTCATTCGACAAAAATAAGAAAAATAGCTATTTTGTTATTTTCATTTTTTTAAAGGCCTTAAAAGATATAGGTGTCTTAATTTTGCTTATTTTGGCTCATTGTATTGCACTTAACATTGAGCAATTGCTCCTGCGTGTTCATCGGTGTAAATGTAGCTAATAAAAATTCATTCGACAAGAATAAGAAAAATAGCTATTTACTTATTTTATTTTTAGAGGTCTTAAAAAGATATGGGTGTCTTAATTTTGCTTATTTTTAATCATTGTATTGTTCTTAACATTAAACAGTTGCTTCTGCGTGTTCCTCGGTGTAAATGTAGCTAAAAAAAATTCATTCGACAGGAATCAGAAAAAAAGCTATTTACATATTTTATTTTTAGAGGTCTTAAAAAGATATGGGTGTCTTAATTTTGCTTATTTTTAATCATTGTATTGTTCTTAACATTAAACAGTTGCTTCTGCGTGTTCCTCGGTGTAAATGTAGCTAAAAAAAATTCATTCGACAGGAATCAGAAAAATAGCTATTTACATATTTTATTTTTTTAAAGGTCTTAAAAAGATAAAGGTGTCCTAATTTTGCTTATTTTGGCTCAATGTATTGTACCTAACATTGAGCAAATGCCCCTGCGTGTTCATCCGTGTAAATGTAGCTTCAAAAAATTCATTCGACAAGAATAAGAAAAATAGCTATTTAGTTATTTTCTTTTTTTTAAAGGCCTTAAATAGATAAAGGTGTCTCAATTTTGCTTATTTTGGCTCACTGTATTGCACTTAACATTGCGCAATTGCTCCTGCGTGTTCATCGGTGTAAATGTAGGTAATAAAAATTCATTCGACAAGAATAAGAAAAATAGCTTTTTACTTATTTTTTTTTTTAAAGGTCTTGAAATGATATGGGTGTCTTAATTTTGCTTATTTTGGCTCAATGTATTGTACTTAACATTGAGCAGTTGCTTCTGCGTGTTCCTCGGTGTAAATGTAGCTAAAAAAAATTCATTCGACAGGAATCAGAAAAATAGCTATTTACATATTTTATTTTTTTAAAGGTCTTAAAAAGATATAGGTGTCCTAATTTTGCTTATTTTGGCTCATTGTATTGTACCTAACATTGAGCAAATGCCCCTGCGTGTTCATCCGTGTAAATGTAGCTACAAAAAATTCATTCGACAAGAATAAGAAAAATAGCTATTTAGTTATTTTCTTTTTTTTAAAGGCCTTAAAAAGATATAGGTGTCTCAATGTTGCTTATTTTGGCTCATTGTATTGCACTTAACATTGAGCAATTGCTCCTGCGTGTTCATCGGTGTAAATGTAGCTACTAAAAATTCATTGGACAAGAATAAGAAAAATATCTATTTCGTTATTTTCATTTTTTTAAAGGTTTTAAAAAGATATAGGTGTCTTAATTTTGGTTATTTAGGCTCACTTTATTACACTTAACATTGAGCAATTTCTCCTGCGTGTTCATCGCTGTAAATGTAGCTGAAAAAAATTCATTCGACAAGAATAAGAAAAATAGCTATTTACTTATTTTTTTTTAAAGGTCTTGAAATGATATGGGTGTCTTAATTTTGCTTATTTTGGCTCATTGTATTGTACTTAACATTGAGCAGTTGCTTCTGCGTGTTCCTCGGTGTAAATGTAGCTAAAAAAAATTCATTCGACAGGAATCAGAAAAATAGCTATTTACATATTTTATTTTTTTAAAGGTCTTAAAAAGATATAGGTGTCCTAATTTTGCTTATTTTGGCTCATTGTATTGTACCTAACATTGATCAAATGCCCATGCGTGTTCATCCGTGTAAATGTAGCTACAAAAAATTCATTCGACAAGAATAAGAAAAATAGCTATTTAGTTATTTTCTTTTTTTTAAAGGCCTTAAAAAGATATAGGTGTCTCAATGTTGCTTATTTTGGCTCATTGTATTGCACTTAACATTAAACAATTGCTCCTGCGTGTTCATCGGTGTAAATGTAGCTACAAAAAATTCATTCGACAAGAATAAGAAAAATAGCTATTTACTTATTTTTTTTTAAAGGTCTTGAAATGATATGGGTGTCTTAATTTTGCTTATTTTGGCTCATTGTATTGTACCTAACATTGATCAAATGCCCATGCGTGTTCATCCGTGTAAATGTAGCTACAAAAAATTCATTCGACAAGAATAAGAAAAATAGCTATTTAGTTATTTTCTTTTTTTAAAGGTCTTCAAAAGATATAGGTGTCTTAATTTTGCTTATTTTGGCTCAATGTATTGTACCTAACATTGACCAATTGCTCCTGCGTGTTCATCGGTGTAAATGTAGCTACAAAAAATTCATTCGACAGGAATAAGAAAAATAGCTTTTTACTTATTTTATTTTTTTTAAAGGTCTTAAAAAGATTTAGGTGTCTTTAATTTGCTTATTTTGGCTCATTGTATTGTACTTTACATTTAGCAGTTGCTTCTGCGTGTTCTTCGGTGTAAATGTAGCTAAATAAAATTCATTCGACAGGAATCAGAAAAATAGCTATTTACATATTTTATTTTTTTAAAGGTCTTAAAAAGATAAAGGTGTCCTAATTTTGCTTATTTTGGCTCAATGTATTGTACCTAACATTGAGCAAATGCCCCTGCGTGTTCATCCGTGTAAATGTAGCTTCAAAAAATTCATTCGACAAGAATAAGAAAAATAGCTATTTAGTTATTTTCTTTTTTTTAAAGGCCTTAAAAAGATAAAGGTGTCTCAATTTTGCTTATTTTGGCTCACTGTATTGCACTTAACATTGCGCAATTGCTCCTGCGTGCTCATCGGTGTAAATGTAGCTACTAAAAATTCATTGGACAAGAATAAGAAAAATATCTATTTCGTTATTTTCTTTTTTTGAAAGGTTTTAAAAAGATATAGGTGTCTTAATTTTGGTTATTTAGGCTCACTTTATTGCACTTAACATTGAGCAATTTCTCCTGCGTGTTCATCGGTGTAAATGTAGCTAAAAAAAATTCATTCGACCAGAATAAGAAAAATAGCTATTTACTTTTTTTTTTTTTTTTTTAATGTCTTGAAATGATATGGGTGTCTTAATTTTGCTAATATTGGCTCATTGTATTGTACTAAACATTGAGCAGTTGCTTCTGCGTGTTCCTCGGTGTAAATGTAGCTAAAAAAAATTCATTCGACAGGAATCAGAAAAATAGCTATTTACATATTTTATTTTTTTAAAGGTCTTAAAAAGATATAGGTGTCCTAATTTTGCTTATTTTGGCTCATTGTATTGTACCTAACATTGAGCAAATGCCCCTGCGTGTTCATCCGTGTAAATGTAGCTACAAAAAATTCATTCGACAAGAATAAGAAAAATAGCTATTTAGTTATTTTTTTTTAAAGGTCTTGAAATGATATGGGTGTCTTAATTTTGCTTATTTTGGCTCATTGTATTGTACTTAACATTGAGCAGTTGCTTCTGCGTGTTCCTCGGTGTAAATGTAGCTAAAAAAAATTCATTCGACAGGAATCAGAAAAATAGCTATTTACATATTTTATTTTTTTAAAGGTCTTAAAAAGATATAGGTGTCCTAATTTTGCTTATTTTGGCTCATTGTATTGTACCTAACATTGATCAAATGCCCCTGCGTGTTCATCCGTGTAAATGTAGCTACAAAAAATTCATTCGACAAGAATAAGAAAAATAGCTATTTAGTTATTTTCTTTTTTTTAAAGGCCTTAAAAAGATATAGGTGTCTCAATGTTGCTTATTTTGGCTCATTGTATTGCACTTAACATTAAACAATTGCTCCTGCGTGTTCATCGGTGTAAATGTAGCTACAAAAAATTCATTCGACAAGAATAAGAAAAATAGCTATTTACTTATTTTTTTTTAAAGGTCTTGAAATGATATGGGTGTCTTAATTTTGCTTATTTTGGCTCATTGTATTGTACCTAACATTGAGCAATTGCTCCTGCGTGTTCGTCGGTGTAAATTTAGCTACAAAAAATTCATTCGACAAGAATAAGAAAAATAGCTATTTAGTTATTTTCTTTTTTTAAAGGTCTTCAAAAGATATAGGTGTCTTAATTTTGCTTATTTTGGCTCATTGTATTGTACCTAACATTGACCAATTGCTCCTGCGTGTTCATCGGTGTAAATGTAGCTACAAAAAATTCATTCGACAAGAATAAGAAAAATAGCTATTTACTTATTTTATTTTTTTTAAAGGTCTTAAAAAGATTTAGGTGTCTTTAATTTGCTTATTTTGGCTCATTGTATTGTACTTTACATTTAGCAGTTGCTTCTGCGTGTTCTTCGGTGTAAATGTAGCTAAATAAAATTCATTCGACAGGAATCAGAAAAATAGCTATTTACATATTTTATTTTTTTAAAGGTCTTAAAAAGATAAAGGTGTCCTAATTTTGCTTATTTTGGCTCAATGTATTGTACCTAACATTGAGCAAATGCCCCTGCGTGTTCATCCGTGTAAATGTAGCTTCAAAAAATTCATTCGACAAGAATAAGAAAAATAGCTATTTAGTTATTTTCTTTTTTTTAAAGGCCTTAAAAAGATAAAGGTGTCTCAATTTTGCTTATTTTGGCTCACTGTATTGCACTTAACATTGCGCAATTGCTCCTGCGTGTTCATAGGTGTAAATGTAGCTAATAAAAATTCATTCGACAAGAATAAGAAAAATAGCTTTTTACTTATTTTTTTTTTTTAAAGGTCTTGAAATGATATGGGTGTCTTAATTTTGCTTATTTTGGCTCAATGTATTGTACTTAACATTGAGCAGTTGCTTCTGCGTGTTCCTCGGTGTAAATGTAGCTAAAAAAAATTCATTCGACAGGAATCAGAAAAATAGCTATTTACATATTTTATTTTTTTAAAGGTCTTAAAAAGATATAGGTGTCCTAATTTTGCTTATTTTGGCTCATTGTATTGTACCTAACATTGAGCAAATGCCCCTGCGTGTTCATCCGTGTAAATGTAGCTACAAAAAATTCATTCGACAAGAATAAGAAAAATAGCTATTTAGTTATTTTCTTTTTTTTAAAGGCCTTAAAAAGATATAGGTGTCTCAATGTTGCTTATTTTGGCTCAATGTATTGCACTTAACATTGAGCAATTGCTCCTGCGTGTTCATCGGTGTAAATGTAGCTAATAAAAATTCATTGGACAAGAATAAGAAAAATATCTATTTCGTTATTTTCTTTTTTTTAAAGGTTTTAAAAAGATATATGTGTCTTAATTTTGTTTATTTAGGCTCATTGTATTGCACTTAACATTGAGCAATTGCTCCTGCGTGTTCATCGGTGTAAATGTAGCTACTAAAAATTCATTGGACAAGAATAAGAAAAATATCTATTTCGTTATTTTCATTTTTTTAAAGGTTTTAAAAAGATATAGGTGTCTTAATTTTGGTTATTTAGGCTCACTTTATTGCACTTAACATTGAGCAATTTCTCCTGCGTGTTCATCGGTGTAAATGTAGCTAAAAAAAATTCATTCGACAAGAATAAGAAAAATAGCTATTTACTTATTTTTTTTTAAAGGTCTTGAAATGATATGGGTGTCTAAATTTTGCTTATTTTGGCTCATTGTATTGTACTTAACATTGAGCAGTTGCTTCTGCGTGTTCCTCGGTGTAAATGTAGCTAAAAAAAATTCATTCGACAGGAATCAGAAAAATAGCTATTTACATATTTTATTTTTTTAAAGGTCTTAAAAAGATACAGGTGTCCTAATTTTGCTTATTTTGGCTCATTGTATTGTACCTAACATTGATCAAATGCCCCTGCGTGTTCATCCGTGTAAATGTAGCTACAAAAAATTCATTCGACAAGAATAAGAAAAATAGCTATTTAGTTATTTTCTTTTTTTTAAAGGCCTTAAAAAGATATAGGTGTCTCAATGTTGCTTATTTTGGCTCATTGTATTGCACTTAACATTAAACAATTGCTCCTGCGTGTTCATCGGTGTAAATGTAGCTACAAAAAATTCATTCGACAAGAATAAGAAAAATAGCTATTTACTTATTTTTTTTTAAAGGTCTTGAAATGATATGGGTGTCTTAATTTTGCTTATTTTGGCTCAATGTATTGTACCTAACATTGAGCAATTGCTCCTGCGTGTTCGTCGGTGTAAATTTAGCTACAAAAAATTCATTCGACAAGAATAAGAAAAATAGCTATTTAGTTATTTTCTTTTTTTAAAGGTCTTTAAAAGATATAGGTGTCTTGAATTTGCTTATTTTGGCTCATTGTATTGTACTTTACATTTAGCAGTTGCTTCTGCGTGTTCTTCGGTGTAAATGTAGCTAAATAAAATTCATTCGACAGGAATCAGAAAAATAGCTATTTACATATTTTATTTTTTTAAAGGTCTTAAAAAGATATAGGTGTCCTGGTTTTGCTTATTTTGGCTCATTGTATTGTACCTAACATTGAGCAAATGCCCCTGCGTGTTCATCGGTGTAAATGTAGCTACAAAAAATTCATTCGACAAGAATAAGAAAAATAGCAATTTTGTTATTTTCTTTTTTTTAAAGGCCTTCAAAAGATATAGGTGTTTTAATTATGCTTATTTTGGCTCAATGTATTGAACTTAATATTGAGCAGTTGCTCCTGCGTGTTCATCCGTGTAAATGTAGCTACAAAAAATTCATTCGACAAAAATAAGAAAAATAGCAATTTTGTTATTTTCTTTTTTTTAAAGGCCTTAAAAAGATATAGGTGTCTTAATTTTGCTTATTTTGGCTCATTGTATTGCACTTAACATTGAGCAATTGCTCCTGCGTGTTCATCGGTGTAAATGTAGCTAATAAAAATTCATTCGACAAGAATAAGAAAAATAGCTATTTACTTATTTTTTTTTTTAAAGGTCTTGAAATGAAATGGGTGTCTTAATTTTGCTTATTTTGGCTCATTGTATTGTACTTAACATTGAGCAGTTGCTTCTGCGTGTTCCTCGGTGTAAATGTAGCTAAAAAAAATTCATTCGACAGGAATCAGAAAAAAAAGCTATTTACATATTTTATTTTTAGAGGTCTTAAAAAGATATGGGTGTCTTAATTTTGCTTATTTTTAATCATTGTATTGTTCTTAACATTAAACAGTTGCTTCTGCGTGTTCCTCGGTGTAAATGTAGCTAAAAAAAATTCATTCGACAGGAATCAGAAAAATAGCTATTTACATTTTTTATTTTTTTAAAGGTCTTAAAAAGATAAAGGTGTCCTAATTTTGCTTATTTTGGCTCAATGTATTGTACCTAACATTGAGCAAATGCCCCTGCGTGTTCATCCGTGTAAATGTAGCTTCAAAAAATTCATTCGACAAGAATAAGAAAAATAGCTATTTAGTTATTTTCTTTTTTTTAAAGGCCTTCAAAAGATATAGGTGTTTTAATTATGCTTATTTTGGCTCATTGTATTAAACTTAATATTGAGCAGTTGCTCCTGCGTGTTCATCCGTGTAAATGTAGCTACAAAAAATTCATTCGACAAAAATAAGAAAAATAGCTATTTTGTTATTTTCATTTTTTTAAAGGCCTTAAAAGATATAGGTGTCTTAATTTTGCTTATTTTGGCTCATTGTATTGCACTTAACATTGAGCAATTGCTCCTGCGTGTTCATCGGTGTAAATGTAGCTAATAAAAATTCATTCGACAAGAATAAGAAAAATAGCTATTTACTTATTTTATTTTTAGAGGTCTTAAAAAGATATGGGTGTCTTAATTTTGCTTATTTTTAATCATTGTATTGTTCTTAACATTAAACAGTTGCTTCTGCGTGTTCCTCGGTGTAAATGTAGCTAAAAAAAATTCATTCGACAGGAATCAGAAAAAAAGCTATTTACATATTTTATTTTTAGAGGTCTTAAAAAGATATGGGTGTCTTAATTTTGCTTATTTTTAATCATTGTATTGTTCTTAACATTAAACAGTTGCTTCTGCGTGTTCCTCGGTGTAAATGTAGCTAAAAAAAATTCATTCGACAGGAATCAGAAAAATAGCTATTTACATATTTTATTTTTTTAAAGGTCTTAAAAAGATAAAGGTGTCCTAATTTTGCTTATTTTGGCTCAATGTATTGTACCTAACATTGAGCAAATGCCCCTGCGTGTTCATCCGTGTAAATGTAGCTTCAAAAAATTCATTCGACAAGAATAAGAAAAATAGCTATTTAGTTATTTTCTTTTTTTTAAAGGCCTTAAAAAGATAAAGGTGTCTCAATTTTGCTTATTTTGGCTCACTGTATTGCACTTAACATTGCGCAATTGCTCCTGCGTGTTCATCGGTGTAAATGTAGGTAATAAAAATTCATTCGACAAGAATAAGAAAAATAGCTTTTTACTTATTTTTTTTTTTAAAGGTCTTGAAATGATATGGGTGTCTTAATTTTGCTTATTTTGGCTCAATGTATTGTACTTAACATTGAGCAGTTGCTTCTGCGTGTTCCTCGGTGTAAATGTAGCTAAAAAAAATTCATTCGACAGGAATCAGAAAAATAGCTATTTACATATTTTATTTTTTTAAAGGTCTTAAAAAGATATAGGTGTCCTAATTTTGCTTATTTTGGCTCATTGTATTGTACCTAACATTGAGCAAATGCCCCTGCGTGTTCATCCGTGTAAATGTAGCTACAAAAAATTCATTCGACAAGAATAAGAAAAATAGCTATTTAGTTATTTTCTTTTTTTTAAAGGCCTTAAAAAGATATAGGTGTCTCAATGTTGCTTATTTTGGCTCATTGTATTGCACTTAACATTGAGCAATTGCTCCTGCGTGTTCATCGGTGTAAATGTAGCTACTAAAAATTCATTGGACAAGAATAAGAAAAATATCTATTTCGTTATTTTCATTTTTTTAAAGGTTTTAAAAAGATATAGGTGTCTTAATTTTGGTTATTTAGGCTCACTTTATTGCACTTAACATTGAGCAATTTCTCCTGCGTGTTCATCGGTGTAAATGTAGCTGAAAAAAATTCATTCGACAAGAATAAGAAAAATAGCTATTTACTTATTTTTTTTTAAAGGTCTTGAAATGATATGGGTGTCTTAATTTTGCTTATTTTGGCTCATTGTATTGTACTTAACATTGAGCAGTTGCTTCTGCGTGTTCCTCGGTGTAAATGTAGCTAAAAAAAATTCATTCGACAGGAATCAGAAAAATAGCTATTTACATATTTTATTTTTTTAAAGGTCTTAAAAAGATATAGGTGTCCTAATTTTGCTTATTTTGGCTCATTGTATTGTACCTAACATTGATCAAATGCCCCTGCGTGTTCATCCGTGTAAATGTAGCTACAAAAAATTCATTCGACAAGAATAAGAAAAATAGCTATTTAGTTATTTTCTTTTTTTTAAAGGCCTTAAAAAGATATAGGTGTCTCAATGTTGCTTATTTTGGCTCATTGTATTGCACTTAACATTAAACAATTGCTCCTGCGTGTTCATCGGTGTAAATGTAGCTACAAAAAATTCATTCGACAAGAATAAGAAAAATAGCTATTTACTTATTTTTTTTTAAAGGTCTTGAAATGATATGGGTGTCTTAATTTTGCTTATTTTGGCTCATTGTATTGTACCTAACATTGAGCAATTGCTCCTGCGTGTTCGTCGGTGTAAATTTAGCTACAAAAAATTCATTCGACAAGAATAAGAAAAATAGCTATTTAGTTATTTTCTTTTTTTAAAGGTCTTCAAAAGATGTAGGTGTCTTAGTTTTGCTTATTTTGGCTCATTGTATTGTACCTAACATTGACCAATTGCTCCTGCGTGTTCATCGGTGTAAATGTAGCTACAAAAAATTCATTCGACAAGAATAAGAAAAATAGCTATTTACTTATTTTATTTTTTTTAAAGGTCTTAAAAAGATTTAGGTGTCTTTAATTTGCTTATTTTGGCTCATTGTATTGTACTTTACATTTAGCAGTTGCTTCTGCGTGTTCTTCGGTGTAAATGTAGCTAAATAAAATTCATTCGACAGGAATCAGAAAAATAGCTATTTACATATTTTATTTTTTTAAAGGTCTTAAAAAGATATAGGTGTCCTAATTTTGCTTATTTTGGCTCATTGTATTGTACCTAACATTGAGCAATTGCTCCTGCGTGCTCATCGGTGTAAATGTAGCTACTATAAATTCATTGGACAAGAATAAGAAAAATATCTATTTCGTTATTTTCTTTTTTTGAAAGGTTTTAAAAAGATATAGGTGTCTTAATTTTGGTTATTTAGGCTCACTTTATTGCACTTAACATTGAGCAATTTCTCCTGCGTGTTCATCGGTGTAAATGTAGCTAAAAAAAATTCATTCGACAAGAATAAGAAAAATAGCTATTTACTTATTTTTTTTTTTTTAATGTCTTGAAATGATATGGGTGTCTTAATTTTGCTAATATTGGCTCATTGTATTGTACTAAACATTGAGCAGTTGCTTCTGCGTGTTCCTCGGTGTAAATGTAGCTAAAAAAAATTCATTCGACAGGAATCAGAAAAATAGCTATTTACATATTTTATTTTTTTAAAGGTCTTAAATAGATATAGGTGTCCTAATTTTGCTTATTTTGGCTCATTGTATTGTACCTAACATTGAGCAAATGCCCCTGCGTGTTCATCCGTGTAAATGTAGCTACAAAAAATTCATTCGACAAGAATAAGAAAAATAGCTATTTAGTTATTTTCTTTTTTTTAAAGGCCTTAAAAAGATATAGGTGTCTCAATGTTGCTTATTTTGGCTCAATGTATTGCACTTAACATTGAGCAATTGCTCCTGCGTGTTCATCGGTGTAAATGTAGCTAATAAAAATTCATTGGACAAGAATAAGAAAAATATCTATTTCGTTATTTTCTTTTTTTAAAGGTTTTAAAAAGATATATGTGTCTTAATTTTGTTTATTTTGGCTCATTGTATTGTACTTAACATTGAGCAGTTGCTTCTGCGTGTTCCTCGGTGTAAATGTAGCTAAAAAAAATTCATTCGACAGGAATCAGAAAAATAGCTATTTACATATTTTATTTTTTTAAAGGTCTTAAAAAGATATAGGTGTCCTAATTTTGCTTATTTTGGCTCATTGTATTGTACCTAACATTGATCAAATGCCCCTGCGTGTTCATCCGTGTAAATGTAGCTACAAAAAATTCATTCGACAAGAATAAGAAAAATAGCTATTTAGTTATTTTCTTTTTTTTAAAGGCCTTAAAAAGATATAGGTGTCTCAATGTTGCTTATTTTGGCTCATTGTATTGCACTTAACATTAAACAATTGCTCCTGCGTGTTCATCGGTGTAAATGTAGCTACAAAAAATTCATTCGACAAGAATAAGAAAAATAGCTATTTACTTATTTTTTTTTAAAGGTCTTGAAATGATATGGGTGTCTTAATTTTGCTTATTTTGGCTCAATGTATTGTACCTAACATTGAGCAATTGCTCCTGCGTGTTCGTCGGTGTAAATTTAGCTACAAAAAATTCATTCGACAAGAATAAGAAAAATAGCTATTTAGTTATTTTCTTTTTTTAAAGGTCTTCAAAAGATATAGGTGTCTTTAATTTGCTTATTTTGGCTCATTGTATTGTACTTTACATTTAGCAGTTGCTTCTGCGTGTTCTTCGGTGTAAATGTAGCTAAATAAAATTCATTCGACAGGAATCAGAAAAATAGCTATTTACATATTTTATTTTTTTAAAGGTCTTAAAAAGATATAGGTGTCCTGGTTTTGCTTATTTTGGCTCATTGTATTGTACCTAACATTGAGCAAATGCCCCTGCGTGTTCATCGGTGTAAATGTAGCTACAAAAAATTCATTCGACAAGAATAAGAAAAATTGCTATTAAGTTATTTTCTTTTTTTTAAAGGCCTTCAAAAGATATAGGTGTTTTAATTATGCTTATTTTGGCTCAATGTATTGAACTTAATATTGAGCAGTTGCTCCTGCGTGTTCATCCGTGTAAATGTAGCTACAAAAAATTCATTCGACAAAAATAAGAAAAATAGCAATTTTGTTATTTTCTTTTTTTTAAAGGCCTTAAAAAGATATAGGTGTCTTAATTTTGCTTATTTTGGCTCATTGTATTGCACTTAACATTGAGCAATTGCTCCTGCGTGTTCATCGGTGTAAATGTAGCTAATAAAAATTCATTCGACAAGAATAAGAAAAATAGCTATTTACTTATTTTTTTTTTTAAAGGTCTTGAAATGAAATGGGTGTCTTAATTTTGCTTATTTTGGCTCATTGTATTGTACTTAACATTGAGCAGTTGCTTCTGCGTGTTCCTCGGTGTAAATGTAGCTAAAAAAAATTCATTCGACAGGAATCAGAAAAAAAAGCTATTTACATATTTTATTTTTAGAGGTCTTAAAAAGATATGGGTGTCTTAATTTTGCTTATTTTTAATCATTGTATTGTTCTTAACATTAAACAGTTGCTTCTGCGTGTTCCTCGGTGTAAATGTAGCTAAAAAAAATTCATTCGACAGGAATCAGAAAAATAGCTATTTACATATTTTATTTTTTTAAAGGTCTTAAAAAGATAAAGGTGTCCTAATTTTGCTTATTTTGGCTCAATGTATTGTACCTAACATTGAGCAAATGCCCCTGCGTGTTCATCCGTGTAAATGTAGCTTCAAAAAATTCATTCGACAAGAATAAGAAAAATAGCTATTTAGTTATTTTCTTTTTTTTAAAGGCCTTAAAAAGATAAAGGTGTCTCAATTTTGCTTATTTTGGCTCACTGTATTGCACTTAACATTGCGCAATTGCTCCTGCGTGTTCATAGGTGTAAATGTAGCTAATAAAAATTCATTCGACAAGAATAAGAAAAATAGCTTTTTACTTATTTTTTTTTTTTAAAGGTCTTGAAATGATATGGGTGTCTTAATTTTGCTTATTTTGGCTCAATGTATTGTACTTAACATTGAGCAGTTGCTTCTGCGTGTTCCTCGGTGTAAATGTAGCTAAAAAAAATTCATTCGACAGGAATCAGAAAAATAGCTATTTACATATTTTATTTTTTTAAAGGTCTTAAAAAGATATAGGTGTCCTAATTTTGCTTATTTTGGCTCATTGTATTGTACCTAACATTGAGCAAATGCCCCTGCGTGTTCATCCGTGTAAATGTAGCAACAAAAAATTCATTCGACAAGAATAAGAAAAATAGCTATTTAGTTATTTTCTTTTTTTTAAAGGCCTTAAAAAGATATAGGTGTCTCAATGTTGCTTATTTTGGCTCATTGTATTGCACTTAACATTGAGCAATTGCTCCTGCGTGCTCATCGGTGTAAATGTAGCTACTAAAAATTCATTGGACAAGAATAAGAAAAATATCTATTTCGTTATTTTCTTTTTTTGAAAGGTTTTAAAAAGATATAGGTGTCTTAATTTTGGTTATTTAGGCTCACTTTATTGCACTTAACATTGAGCAATTTCTCCTGCGTGTTCATCGGTGTAAATGTAGCTAAAAAAAATTCATTCGACAAGAATAAGAAAAATAGCTATTTACTTATTTTTTTTTTTTTTTTAAGGTCTTGAAATGATATGGGTGTCTTAATTTTGCTAATATTGGCTCATTGTATTGTACTAAACATTGAGCAGTTGCTTCTGCGTGTTCCTCGGTGTAAATGTAGCTAAAAAAAATTCATTCGACAGGAATCAGAAAAATAGCTATTTATATATTTTATTTTTTTAAAGGTCTTAAAAAGATATAGGTGTCCTAATTTTGCTTATTTTGGCTCATTGTATTGTACCTAACATTGAGCAAATGCCCCTGCGTGTTCATCCGTGTAAATGTAGCTACAAAAAATTCATTCGACAAGAATAAGAAAAATAGCTATTTAGTTATTTTCTTTTTTTTAAAGGCCTTAAAAAGATATAGGTGTCTCAATGTTGCTTATTTTGGCTCAATGTATTGCACTTAACATTGAGCAATTGCTCCTGCGTGTTCATCGGTGTAAATGTAGCTAATAAAAATTCATTGGACAAGAATAAGAAAAATATCTATTTCGTTATTTTCTTTTTTTTAAAGGTTTTAAAAAGATATATGTGTCTTAATTTTGGTTATTTAGGCTCACTTTATTGCACTTAACATTGAGCAATTTCTCCTGCGTGTTCATCGGTGTAAATGTAGCTAAAAAAAATTCATTCGACAAGAATAAGAAAAATAGCTATTTACTTATTTTTTTTTAAAGGTCTTGAAATGATATGGGTGTCTTAATTTTGCTTATTTTGGCTCATTGTATTGTACTTAACATTGAGCAGTTGCTTCTGCGTGTTCCTCGGTGTAAATGTAGCTAAAAAAAATTCATTCGACAGGAATCAGAAAAATAGCTATTTACATATTTTATTTTTTTAAAGGTCTTAAAAAGATATAGGTGTCCTAATTTTGCTTATTTTGGCTCATTGTATTGTACCTAACATTGATCAAATGCCCCTGCGTGCTCATCCGTGTAAATGTAGCTACAAAAAATTCATTCGACAAGAATAAGAAAAATAGCTGTTTAGTTATTTTCTTTTTTTTAAAGGCCTTAAAAAGATATAGGTGTCTCAATGTTGCTTATTTTGGCTCATTGTATTGCACTTAACATTGAGCAATTGCTCCTGCGTGTTCATCGGTGTAAATGTAGCTACAAAAAATTCATTCGACAAGAATAATAAAAATAGCTATTTACTTATTTTTTTTTAAAGGTCTTGAAATGATATGGGTGTCTTAATTTTGCTTATTTTGGCTCATTGTATTGTACCTAACATTGAGCAATTGCTCCTGCGTGTTCGTCGGTGTAAATTTAGCTACAAAAAATTCATTCGACAAGAATAAGAAAAATAGCTATTTAGTTATTTTCTTTTTTTAAAGGTCTTCAAAAGATATAGGTGTCTTAATTTTGCTTATTTTGGCTCATTGTATTGTACCTAACATTGACCAATTGCTCCTGCGTGTTCATCGGTGTAAATGTAGCTACAAAAAATTCATTCGACAAGAATAAGAAAAATAGCTATTTACTTATTTTATTTTTTTTAAAGGTCTTAAAAAGATTTAGGTGTCTTTAATTTGCTTATTTTGGCTCATTGTATTGTACTTTACATTGAGCAGTTGCTTCTGCGTGTTCCTCGGTGTAAATGTAGCTAAATAAAATTCATTCGACAGGAATCAGAAAAATAGCTATTTACATATTTTATTTTTTTAAAGGTCTTAAAAAGATATAGGTGTCCTAATTTTGCTTATTTTGGCTCATTGTATTGTACCTAACATTGAGCAAATGCCCCTGCGTGTTCATCGGTGTAAATGTAGCTACAAAAAATTCATTCGACAAGAATAAGAAAAATAGCTATTAAGTTATTTTCTTTTTTTTAAAGGCCTTCAAAAGATATAGGTGTTTTAATTATGCTTATTTTGGCTCATTGTATTGAACTTAATATTGAGCAGTTGCTCTTGCGTGTTCATCCGTGTAAATGTAGCTACAAAAAATTCATTCGACAAAAATAAGAAAAATAGCTATTTTGTTATTTTCTTTTTTTTAAAGGCCTTAAAAAGATATAGGTGTCTTAATTTTGCTTATTTTGGCTCATTGTATTGCACTTAACATTGAGCAATTGCTCCTGCGTGTTCATCGGTGTAAATGTAGCTAATAAAAATTCATTCGACAAGAATAAGAAAAATAGCTATTTACTTATTTTTTTTTTAAAGGTCTTGAAATGAAATGGGTGTCTTAATTTTGCTTATTTTGGCTCACTGTATTGTACTTAACATTGAGCAGTTGCTTCTGCGTGTTCCTCGGTGTAAATGTAGCTACAAAAAATTCATTCGACAGGAATCAGAAAAAAAGCTATTTACATATTTTATTTTTAGAGGTCTTAAAAAGATATGGGTGTCTTAATTTTGCTTATTTTTAATCATTGTATTGTGCTTAACATTAAACAGTTGCTTCTGCGTGTTCCTCGGTGTAAATGTAGCTAAAAAAAATTCATTCGACAGGAATCAGAAAAATAGCTATTTACAGATTTTATTTTTTTAAAGGTCTTAAAAAGATAAAGGTGTCCTAATTTTGCTTATTTTGCCTCAATGTATTGTACCTAACATTGAGCAAATGCCCCTGCGTGTTCATCCGTGTAAATGTAGCTTCAAAAAATTCATTCGACAAGAATAAGAAAAATAGCTATTTAGTTATTTTCTTTTTTTTAAAGGCCTTAAAAAGATAAAGGTGTCTCAATTTTGCTTATTTTGGCTCACTGTATTGCACTTAACATTGCGCAATTGCTCCTGCGTGTTCATCGGTGTAAATGTAGCTAATAAAAATTCATTCGACAAGAATAAGAAAAATAGCTTTTTACTTATTTTTTTTTTTTTTTTAAAGGTCTTGAAATGATATGGGTGTCTTAATTTTGCTTATTTTGGCTCAATGTATTGTACTTAACATTGAGCAGTTGCTTCTGCGTGTTCCTCGGTGTAAATGTAGCTAAAACAAATTCATTCGACAGGAATCAGAAAAATAGCTATTTACATATTTTATTTTTTTAAAGGTCTTAAAAAGATATAGGTGTCCTAATTTTGCTTATTTTGGCTCATTGTATTGTACCTAACATTGAGCAAATGCCCCTGCGTGTTCATCCGTGTAAATGTAGCTACAAAAAATTCATTCGACAAGAATAAGAAAAATAGCTATTTAGTTATTTTCTTTTTTTTAAAGGCCTTCAAAAGATATAGGTGTCTCAATGTTGCTTATTTTGGCTCATTGTATTGCACTTAACATTGAGCAATTGCTCCTGCGTGCTCATCGGTGTAAATGTAGCTACTAAAAATTCATTGGACAAGAATAAGAAAAATATCTATTTCGTTATTTTCTTTTTTTTAAAGGTTTTAAAAAAAAATAGGTGTCTTAATTTTGGTTATTTAGGCTCACTTTATTGCACTTAACATTGAGCAATTTCTCCTGCGTGTTCATCGGTGTAAATGTAGCTAAAAAAAATTCATTCGACAAGAATAAGAAAAATAGCTATTTACTTATTTTTTTTTAAAGGTCTTGAAATGATATGGGTGTCTTAATTTTGCTTATTTTGGCTCATTGTATTGCACTTAACATTAAACAATTGCTCCTGCGTGTTCATCGGTGTAAATGTAGCTACAAAAAATTCATTCGACAAGAATAAGAAAAATAGCTATTTACTTATTTTCTTTTTTTTAAAGGTCTTAAAAAGATTTAGGTGTCTTTATTTTGCTTATTTTGGCTCATTGTATTGTACTTAACATTGAGCAGTTGCTTCTGCGTGTTCCTCGGTGTAAATGTAGCTAATAAAAATTCATTCGACAAGAATACAAAAAATAGCTATATACTAATTTTATTTTTTTTAAAGGTCTTGATATGATATGGGTGTCTTAATTTTGCTTGCTTTGGCTCATTGTATTGTACTTACCATTGAGCAATTGCTCCTGCGTGTTCATCCGTGTAAATGTAGCTAAAAAAAATTCATTCGACAAGAATAAGAAAAATAGTTATTTACTTATTTTATTTTTTTTAAGGTTTTAAAAAGATATGGGTGTCTTAATTTTGCTTATTTTGGCTCAATGTATTGTACCTAACATTGAGCAATTGCTCCTGCGTGTTCGTCGGTGTAAATTTAGCTACAAAAAATTCATTCGACAAGAATAAGAAAAATAGCTATTTAGTTATTTTCTTTTTTTAAAGGTCTTCAAAAGATATAGGTGTCTTTAATTTGCTTATTTTGGCTCATTGTATTGTACTTTACATTTAGCAGTTGCTTCTGCGTGTTCTTCGGTGTAAATGTAGCTAAATAAAATTCATTCGACAGGAATCAGAAAAATAGCTATTTACATATTTTATTTTTTTAAAGGTCTTAAAAAGATATAGGTGTCCTGGTTTTGCTTATTTTGGCTCATTGTATTGTACCTAACATTGAGCAAATGCCCCTGCGTGTTCATCGGTGTAAATGTAGCTACAAAAAATTCATTCGACAAGAATAAGAAAAATAGCTATTAAGTTATTTTCTTTTTTTTAAAGGCCTTCAAAAGATATAGGTGTTTTAATTATGCTTATTTTGGCTCAATGTATTGAACTTAATATTGAGCAGTTGCTCCTGCGTGTTCATCCGTGTAAATGTAGCTACAAAAAATTCATTCGACAAAAATAAGAAAAATAGCAATTTTGTTATTTTCTTTTTTTTAAAGGCCTTAAAAAGATATAGGTGTCTTAATTTTGCTTATTTTGGCTCATTGTATTGTACTTAACATTGAGCAGTTGCTTCTGCGTGTTCCTCGGTGTAAATGTAGCTAAAAAAAATTCATTCGACAGGAATCAGAAAAAAAAGCTATTTACATATTTTATTTTTAGAGGTCTTAAAAAGATATGGGTGTCTTAATTTTGCTTATTTTTAATCATTGTATTGTTCTTAACATTAAACAGTTGCTTCTGCGTGTTCCTCGGTGTAAATGTAGCTAAAAAAAATTCATTCGACAGGAATCAGAAAAATAGCTATTTACATATTTTATTTTTTTAAAGGTCTTAAAAAGATAAAGGTGTCGTAATTTTGCTTATTTTGGCTCAATGTATTGTACCTAACATTGAGCAAATGCCCCTGCGTGTTCATCCGTGTAAATGTAGCTTCAAAAAATTCATTCGACAAGAATAAGAAAAATAGCTATTTAGTTATTTTCTTTTTTTTAAAGGCCTTCAAAAGATATAGGTGTTTTAATTATGCTTATTTTGGCTCATTGTATTAAACTTAATATTGAGCAGTTGCTCCTGCGTGTTCATCCGTGTAAATGTAGCTACAAAAAATTCATTCGACAAAAATAAGAAAAATAGCTATTTTGTTATTTTCATTTTTTTAAAGGCCTTAAAAGATATAGGTGTCTTAATTTTGCTTATTTTGGCTCATTGTATTGCACTTAACATTGAGCAATTGCTCCTGCGTGTTCATCGGTGTAAATGTAGCTAATAAAAATTCATTCGACAAGAATAAGAAAAATAGCTATTTACTTATTTTATTTTTAGAGGTCTTAAAAAGATATGGGTGTCTTAATTTTGCTTATTTTTAATCATTGTATTGTTCTTAACATTAAACAGTTGCTTCTGCGTGTTCCTCGGTGTAAATGTAGCTAAAAAAAATTCATTCGACAGGAATCAGAAAAAAAGCTATTTACATATTTTATTTTTAGAGGTCTTAAAAAGATATGGGTGTCTTAATTTTGCTTATTTTTAATCATTGTATTGTTCTTAACATTAAACAGTTGCTTCTGCGTGTTCCTCGGTGTAAATGTAGCTAAAAAAAATTCATTCGACAGGAATCAGAAAAATAGCTATTTACATATTTTATTTTTTTAAAGGTCTTAAAAAGATAAAGGTGTCCTAATTTTGCTTATTTTGGCTCAATGTATTGTACCTAACATTGAGCAAATGCCCCTGCGTGTTCATCCGTGTAAATGTAGCTTCAAAAAATTCATTCGACAAGAATAAGAAAAATAGCTATTTAGTTATTTTCTTTTTTTTAAAGGCCTTAAATAGATAAAGGTGTCTCAATTTTGCTTATTTTGGCTCACTGTATTGCACTTAACATTGCGCAATTGCTCCTGCGTGTTCATCGGTGTAAATGTAGGTAATAAAAATTCATTCGACAAGAATAAGAAAAATAGCTTTTTACTTATTTTTTTTTTTAAAGGTCTTGAAATGATATGGGTGTCTTAATTTTGCTTATTTTGGCTCAATGTATTGTACTTAACATTGAGCAGTTGCTTCTGCGTGTTCCTCGGTGTAAATGTAGCTAAAAAAAATTCATTCGACAGGAATCAGAAAAATAGCTATTTACATATTTTATTTTTTTAAAGGTCTTAAAAAGATATAGGTGTCCTAATTTTGCTTATTTTGGCTCATTGTATTGTACCTAACATTGAGCAAATGCCCCTGCGTGTTCATCCGTGTAAATGTAGCTACAAAAAATTCATTCGACAAGAATAAGAAAAATAGCTATTTAGTTATTTTCTTTTTTTTAAAGGCCTTAAAAAGATATAGGTGTCTCAATGTTGCTTATTTTGGCTCATTGTATTGCACTTAACATTGAGCAATTGCTCCTGCGTGTTCATCGGTGTAAATGTAGCTACTAAAAATTCATTGGACAAGAATAAGAAAAATATCTATTTCGTTATTTTCATTTTTTTAAAGGTTTTAAAAAGATATAGGTGTCTTAATTTTGGTTATTTAGGCTCACTTTATTGCACTTAACATTGAGCAATTTCTCCTGCGTGTTCATCGCTGTAAATGTAGCTGAAAAAAATTCATTCGACAAGAATAAGAAAAATAGCTATTTACTTATTTTTTTTTAAAGGTCTTGAAATGATATGGGTGTCTTAATTTTGCTTATTTTGGCTCATTGTATTGTACTTAACATTGAGCAGTTGCTTCTGCGTGTTCCTCGGTGTAAATGTAGCTAAAAAAAATTCATTCGACAGGAATCAGAAAAATAGCTATTTACATATTTTATTTTTTTAAAGGTCTTAAAAAGATATAGGTGTCCTAATTTTGCTTATTTTGGCTCATTGTATTGTACCTAACATTGATCAAATGCCCATGCGTGTTCATCCGTGTAAATGTAGCTACAAAAAATTCATTCGACAAGAATAAGAAAAATAGCTATTTAGTTATTTTCTTTTTTTTAAAGGCCTTAAAAAGATATAGGTGTCTCAATGTTGCTTATTTTGGCTCATTGTATTGCACTTAACATTAAACAATTGCTCCTGCGTGTTCATCGGTGTAAATGTAGCTACAAAAAA
The DNA here is from genome assembly GCA_963971405.1 of Psococerastis gibbosa. Lineage (NCBI taxonomy): Eukaryota > Metazoa > Arthropoda > Insecta > Psocodea > Psocidae > Psococerastis > Psococerastis gibbosa. The sequence goes on along the minus strand of OZ020493.1, from coordinate 10,039,191 downwards.
TTCATTCGACAAGAATAAGAAAAATAGCTATTTTGTTATTTTCATTTTTTTAAAGGCCTTAAAAGATATAGGTGTCTTAATTTTGCTTATTTTGGCTCATTGTATTGCACTTAACATTGAGCAATTGCTCCTGCGTGTTCATCGGTGTAAATGTAGCTAATAAAAATTCATTCGACAAGAATAAGAAAAATAGCTATTTACTTATTTTATTTTTAGAGGTCTTAAAAAGATATGGGTGTCTTAATTTTGCTTATTTTTAATCATTGTATTGTTCTTAACATTAAACAGTTGCTTCTGCGTGTTCCTCGGTGTAAATGTAGCTAAAAAAAATTCATTCGACAGGAATCAGAAAAAAAGCTATTTACATATTTTATTTTTAGAGGTCTTAAAAAGATATGGGTGTCTTAATTTTGCTTATTTTTAATCATTGTATTGTTCTTAACATTAAACAGTTGCTTCTGCGTGTTCCTCGGTGTAAATGTAGCTAAAAAAAATTCATTCGACAGGAATCAGAAAAATAGCTATTTACATATTTTATTTTTTTAAAGGTCTTAAAAAGATAAAGGTGTCCTAATTTTGCTTATTTTGGCTCAATGTATTGTACCTAACATTGAGCAAATGCCCCTGCGTGTTCATCCGTGTAAATGTAGCTTCAAAAAATTCATTCGACAAGAATAAGAAAAATAGCTATTTAGTTATTTTCTTTTTTTTAAAGGCCTTAAATAGATAAAGGTGTCTCAATTTTGCTTATTTTGGCTCACTGTATTGCACTTAACATTGCGCAATTGCTCCTGCGTGTTCATCGGTGTAAATGTAGGTAATAAAAATTCATTCGACAAGAATAAGAAAAATAGCTTTTTACTTATTTTTTTTTTTAATGGTCTTGAAATGATATGGGTGTCTTAATTTTGCTTATTTTGGCTCAATGTATTGTACTTAACATTGAGCAGTTGCTTCTGCGTGTTCCTCGGTGTAAATGTAGCTAAAAAAAATTCATTCGACAGGAATCAGAAAAATAGCTATTTACATATTTTATTTTTTTAAAGGTCTTAAAAAGATATAGGTGTCCTAATTTTGCTTATTTTGGCTCATTGTATTGTACCTAACATTGAGCAAATGCCCCTGCGTGTTCATCCGTGTAAATGTAGCTACAAAAAATTCATTCGACAAGAATAAGAAAAATAGCTATTTAGTTATTTTCTTTTTTTTAAAGGCCTTAAAAAGATATAGGTGTCTCAATGTTGCTTATTTTGGCTCATTGTATTGCACTTAACATTGAGCAATTGCTCCTGCGTGTTCATCGGTGTAAATGTAGCTACTAAAAATTCATTGGACAAGAATAAGAAAAATATCTATTTCGTTATTTTCATTTTTTTAAAGGTTTTAAAAAGATATAGGTGTCTTAATTTTGGTTATTTAGGCTCACTTTATTGCACTTAACATTGAGCAATTTCTCCTGCGTGTTCATCGCTGTAAATGTAGCTGAAAAAAATTCATTCGACAAGAATAAGAAAAATAGCTATTTACTTATTTTTTTTTAAAGGTCTTGAAATGATATGGGTGTCTTAATTTTGCTTATTTTGGCTCATTGTATTGTACTTAACATTGAGCAGTTGCTTCTGCGTGTTCCTCGGTGTAAATGTAGCTAAAAAAAATTCATTCGACAGGAATCAGAAAAATAGCTATTTACATATTTTATTTTTTTAAAGGTCTTAAAAAGATATAGGTGTCCTAATTTTGCTTATTTTGGCTCATTGTATTGTACCTAACATTGATCAAATGCCCATGCGTGTTCATCCGTGTAAATGTAGCTACAAAAAATTCATTCGACAAGAATAAGAAAAATAGCTATTTAGTTATTTTCTTTTTTTTAAAGGCCTTAAAAAGATATAGGTGTCTCAATGTTGCTTATTTTGGCTCATTGTATTGCACTTAACATTAAACAATTGCTCCTGCGTGTTCATCGGTGTAAATGTAGCTACAAAAAATTCATTCGACAAGAATAAGAAAAATAGCTATTTACTTATTTTTTTTTAAAGGTCTTGAAATGATATGGGTGTCTTAATTTTGCTTATTTTGGCTCATTGTATTGTACCTAACATTGAGCAATTGCTCCTGCGTGTTCGTCGGTGTAAATTTAGCTACAAAAAATTCATTCGACAAGAATAAGAAAAATAGCTATTTAGTTATTTTCTTTTTTTAAAGGTCTTCAAAAGATATAGGTGTCTTAATTTTGCTTATTTTGGCTCAATGTATTGTACCTAACATTGACCAATTGCTCCTGCGTGTTCATCGGTGTAAATGTAGCTACAAAAAATTCATTCGACAGGAATAAGAAAAATAGCTTTTTACTTATTTTATTTTTTTTAAAGGTCTTAAAAAGATTTAGGTGTCTTTAATTTGCTTATTTTGGCTCATTGTATTGTACTTTACATTTAGCAGTTGCTTCTGCGTGTTCTTCGGTGTAAATGTAGCTAATAAAAATTCATTCGACAAGAATAAGAAAAATAGCTATTTACTTATTTTATTTTTAGAGGTCTTAAAAAGATATGGGTGTCTTAATTTTGCTTATTTTTAATCATTGTATTGTTCTTAACATTAAACAGTTGCTTCTGCGTGTTCCTCGGTGTAAATGTAGCTAAAAAAAATTCATTCGACAGGAATCAGAAAAAAAGCTATTTACATATTTTATTTTTAGAGGTCTTAAAAAGATATGGGTGTCTTAATTTTGCTTATTTTTAATCATTGTATTGTTCTTAACATTAAACAGTTGCTTCTGCGTGTTCCTCGGTGTAAATGTAGCTAAAAAAAATTCATTCGACAGGAATCAGAAAAATAGCTATTTACATATTTTATTTTTTTAAAGGTCTTAAAAAGATAAAGGTGTCCTAATTTTGCTTATTTTGGCTCAATGTATTGTACCTAACATTGAGCAAATGCCCCTGCGTGTTCATCCGTGTAAATGTAGCTTCAAAAAATTCATTCGACAAGAATAAGAAAAATAGCTATTTAGTTATTTTCTTTTTTTTAAAGGCCTTAAATAGATAAAGGTGTCTCAATTTTGCTTATTTTGGCTCACTGTATTGCACTTAACATTGCGCAATTGCTCCTGCGTGTTCATCGGTGTAAATGTAGGTAATAAAAATTCATTCGACAAGAATAAGAAAAATAGCTTTTTACTTATTTTTTTTTTTAAAGGTCTTGAAATGATATGGGTGTCTTAATTTTGCTTATTTTGGCTCAATGTATTGTACTTAACATTGAGCAGTTGCTTCTGCGTGTTCCTCGGTGTAAATGTAGCTAAAAAAAATTCATTCGACAGGAATCAGAAAAATAGCTATTTACATATTTTATTTTTTTAAAGGTCTTAAAAAGATATAGGTGTCCTAATTTTGCTTATTTTGGCTCATTGTATTGTACCTAACATTGAGCAAATGCCCCTGCGTGTTCATCCGTGTAAATGTAGCTACAAAAAATTCATTCGACAAGAATAAGAAAAATAGCTATTTAGTTATTTTCTTTTTTTTAAAGGCCTTAAAAAGATATAGGTGTCTCAATGTTGCTTATTTTGGCTCATTGTATTGCACTTAACATTGAGCAATTGCTCCTGCGTGTTCATCGGTGTAAATGTAGCTACTAAAAATTCATTGGACAAGAATAAGAAAAATATCTATTTCGTTATTTTCATTTTTTTAAAGGTTTTAAAAAGATATAGGTGTCTTAATTTTGGTTATTTAGGCTCACTTTATTGCACTTAACATTGAGCAATTTCTCCTGCGTGTTCATCGCTGTAAATGTAGCTGAAAAAAATTCATTCGACAAGAATAAGAAAAATAGCTATTTACTTATTTTTTTTTAAAGGTCTTGAAATGATATGGGTGTCTTAATTTTGCTTATTTTGGCTCATTGTATTGTACTTAACATTGAGCAGTTGCTTCTGCGTGTTCCTCGGTGTAAATGTAGCTAAAAAAAATTCATTCGACAGGAATCAGAAAAATAGCTATTTACATATTTTATTTTTTTAAAGGTCTTAAAAAGATATAGGTGTCCTAATTTTGCTTATTTTGGCTCATTGTATTGTACCTAACATTGATCAAATGCCCATGCGTGTTCATCCGTGTAAATGTAGCTACAAAAAATTCATTCGACAAGAATAAGAAAAATAGCTATTTAGTTATTTTCTTTTTTTTAAAGGCCTTAAAAAGATATAGGTGTCTCAATGTTGCTTATTTTGGCTCATTGTATTGCACTTAACATTAAACAATTGCTCCTGCGTGTTCATCGGTGTAAATGTAGCTACAAAAAATTCATTCGACAAGAATAAGAAAAATAGCTATTTACTTATTTTTTTTTAAAGGTCTTGAAATGATATGGGTGTCTTAATTTTGCTTATTTTGGCTCATTGTATTGTACCTAACATTGAGCAATTGCTCCTGCGTGTTCGTCGGTGTAAATTTAGCTACAAAAAATTCATTCGACAAGAATAAGAAAAATAGCTATTTAGTTATTTTCTTTTTTTAAAGGTCTTCAAAAGATATAGGTGTCTTAATTTTGCTTATTTTGGCTCAATGTATTGTACCTAACATTGACCAATTGCCCCTGCGTGTTCATCGGTGTAAATGTAGCTACAAAAAATTCATTCGACAGGAATGAGAAAAATAGCTTTTTACTTATTTTATTTTTTTTAAAGGTCTTAAAAAGATTTAGGTGTCTTTAATTTGCTTATTTTGGCTCATTGTATTGTACTTTACATTTAGCAGTTGCTTCTGCGTGTTCTTCGGTGTAAATGTAGCTAAATAAAATTCATTCGACAGGAATCAGAAAAATAGCTATTTACATATTTTATTTTTTTAAAGGTCTTAAAAAGATAAAGGTGTCCTAATTTTGCTTATTTTGGCTCAATGTATTGTACCTAACATTGAGCAAATGCCCCTGCGTGTTCATCCGTGTAAATGTAGCTTCAAAAAATTCATTCGACAAGAATAAGAAAAATAGCTATTTAGTTATTTTCTTTTTTTTAAAGGCCTTAAAAAGATAAAGGTGTCTCAATTTTGCTTATTTTGGCTCACTGTATTGCACTTAACATTGCGCAATTGCTCCTGCGTGTTCATAGGTGTAAATGTAGCTAATAAAAATTCATTCGACAAGAATAAGAAAAATAGCTTTTTACTTATTTTTTTTTTTTAAAGGTCTTGAAATGATATGGGTGTCTTAATTTTGCTTATTTTGGCTCAATGTATTGTACTTAACATTGAGCAGTTGCTTCTGCGTGTTATTCGGTGTAAATGTAGCTAAAAAAAATTCATTCGACAGGAATCAGAAAAATAGCTATTTACATATTTTATTTTTTTAAAGGTCTTAAAAAGATATAGGTGTCCTAATTTTGCTTATTTTGGCTCATTGTATTGTACCTAACATTGAGCAAATGCCCCTGCGTGTTCATCCGTGTAAATGTAGCTACAAAAAATTCATTCGACAAGAATAAGAAAAATAGCTATTTAGTTATTTTCTTTTTTTTAAAGGCCTTAAAAAGATATAGGTGTCTCAATGTTGCTTATTTTGGCTCATTGTATTGCACTTAACATTGAGCAATTGCTCCTGCGTGCTCATCGGTGTAAATGTAGCTACTAAAAATTCATTGGACAAGAATAAGAAAAATATCTATTTCGTTATTTTCTTTTTTTGAAAGGTTTTAAAAAGATATAGGTGTCTTAATTTTGGTTATTTAGGCTCACTTTATTGCACTTAACATTGAGCAATTTCTCCTGCGTGTTCATCGGTGTAAATGTAGCTAAAAAAAATTCATTCGACAAGAATAAGAAAAATAGCTATTTACTTTTTTTTTTTTTTTTTAATGTCTTGAAATGATATGGGTGTCTTAATTTTGCTAATATTGGCTCATTGTATTGTACTAAACATTGAGCAGTTGCTTCTGCGTGTTCCTCGGTGTAAATGTTGCTAAAAAAAATTCATTCGACAGGAATCAGAAAAATAGCTATTTACATATTTTATTTTTTTAAAGGTCTTAAAAAGATATAGGTGTCCTAATTTTGCTTATTTTGGCTCATTGTATTGTACCTAACATTGAGCAAATGCCCCTGCGTGTTCATCCGTGTAAATGTAGCTACAAAAAATTCATTCGACAAGAATAAGAAAAATAGCTATTTAGTTATTTTTTTTTAAAGGTCTTGAAATGATATGGGTGTCTTAATTTTGCTTATTTTGGCTCATTGTATTGTACTTAACATTGAGCAGTTGCTTCTGCGTGTTCCTCGGTGTAAATGTAGCTAAAAAAAATTCATTCGACAGGAATCAGAAAAATAGCTATTTACATATTTTATTTTTTTAAAGGTCTTAAAAAGATATAGGTGTCCTAATTTTGCTTATTTTGGCTCATTGTATTGTACCTAACATTGATCAAATGCCCCTGCGTGTTCACCCGTGTAAATGTAGCTACAAAAAATTCATTCGACAAGAATAAGAAAAATAGCTATTTAGTTATTTTCTTTTTTTTAAAGGCCTTAAAAAGATATAGGTGTCTCAATGTTGCTTATTTTGGCTCATTGTATTGCACTTAACATTAAACAATTGCTCCTGCGTGTTCATCGGTGTAAATGTAGCTACAAAAAATTCATTCGACAAGAATAAGAAAAATAGCTATTTACTTATTTTTTTTTAAAGGTCTTGAAATGATATGGGTGTCTTAATTTTGCTTATTTTGGCTCATTGTATTGTACCTAACATTGAGCAATTGCTCCTGCGTGTTCGTCGGTGTAAATTTAGCTACAAAAAATTCATTCGACAAGAATAAGAAAAATAGCTATTTAGTTATTTTCTTTTTTTAAAGGTCTTCAAAAGATATAGGTGTCTTAATTTTGCTTATTTTGGCTCATTGTATTGTACCTAACATTGACCAATTGCTCCTGCGTGTTCATCGGTGTAAATGTAGCTACAAAAAATTCATTCGACAAGAATAAGAAAAATAGCTATTTACTTATTTTATTTTTTTTAAAGGTCTTAAAAAGATTTAGGTGTCTTTAATTTGCTTATTTTGGCTCATTGTATTGTACTTTACATTTAGCAGTTGCTTCTGCGTGTTCTTCGGTGTAAATGTAGCTAAATAAAATTCATTCGACAGGAATCAGAAAAATAGCTATTTACATATTTTATTTTTTTAAAGGTCTTAAAAAGATAAAGGTGTCCTAATTTTGCTTATTTTGGCTCAATGTATTGTACCTAACATTGAGCAAATGCCCCTGCGTGTTCATCCGTGTAAATGTAGCTTCAAAAAATTCATTCGACAAGAATAAGAAAAATAGCTATTTAGTTATTTTCTTTTTTTTAAAGGCCTTAAAAAGATAAAGGTGTCTCAATTTTGCTTATTTTGGCTCACTGTATTGCACTTAACATTGCGCAATTGCTCCTGCGTGTTCATAGGTGTAAATGTAGCTAATAAAAATTCATTCGACAAGAATAAGAAAAATAGCTTTTTACTTATTTTTTTTTTTTAAAGGTCTTGAAATGATATGGGTGTCTTAATTTTGCTTATTTTGGCTCAATGTATTGTACTTAACATTGAGCAGTTGCTTCTGCGTGTTCCTCGGTGTAAATGTAGCTAAAAAAAATTCATTCGACAGGAATCAGAAAAATAGCTATTTACATATTTTATTTTTTTAAAGGTCTTAAAAAGATATAGGTGTCCTAATTTTGCTTATTTTGGCTCATTGTATTGTACCTAACATTGAGCAAATGCCCCTGCGTGTTCATCCGTGTAAATGTAGCTACAAAAAATTCATTCGACAAGAATAAGAAAAATAGCTATTTAGTTATTTTCTTTTTTTTAAAGGCCTTAAAAAGATATAGGTGTCTCAATGTTGCTTATTTTGGCTCAATGTATTGCACTTAACATTGAGCAATTGCTCCTGCGTGTTCATCGGTGTAAATGTAGCTAATAAAAATTCATTGGACAAGAATAAGAAAAATATCTATTTCGTTATTTTCTTTTTTTTAAAGGTTTTAAAAAGATATATGTGTCTTAATTTTGTTTATTTAGGCTCATTGTATTGCACTTAACATTGAGCAATTGCTCCTGCGTGTTCATCGGTGTAAATGTAGCTACTAAAAATTCATTGGACAAGAATAAGAAAAATATCTATTTCGTTATTTTCATTTTTTTAAAGGTTTTAAAAAGATATAGGTGTCTTAATTTTGGTTATTTAGGCTCACTTTATTGCACTTAACATTGAGCAATTTCTCCTGCGTGTTCATCGGTGTAAATGTAGCTAAAAAAATTCATTCGACAAGAATAAGAAAAATAGCTATTTACTTATTTTTTTTTAAAGGTCTTGAAATGATATGGGTGTCTTAATTTTGCTTATTTTGGCTCATTGTATTGTACTTAACATTGAGCAGTTGCTTCTGCGTGTTCCTCGGTGTAAATGTAGCTAAAAAAAATTCATTCGACAGGAATCAGAAAAATAGCTATTTACATATTTTATTTTTTTAAAGGTCTTAAAAAGATACAGGTGTCCTAATTTTGCTTATTTTGGCTCATTGTATTGTACCTAACATTGATCAAATGCCCCTGCGTGTTCATCCGTGTAAATGTAGCTACAAAAAATTCATTCGACAAGAATAAGAAAAATAGCTATTTAGTTATTTTCTTTTTTTTAAAGGCCTTAAAAAGATATAGGTGTCTCAATGTTGCTTATTTTGGCTCATTGTATTGCACTTAACATTAAACAATTGCTCCTGCGTGTTCATCGGTGTAAATGTAGCTACAAAAAATTCATTCGACAAGAATAAGAAAAATAGCTATTTACTTATTTTTTTTTAAAGGTCTTGAAATGATATGGGTGTCTTAATTTTGCTTATTTTGGCTCAATGTATTGTACCTAACATTGAGCAATTGCTCCTGCGTGTTCGTCGGTGTAAATTTAGCTACAAAAAATTCATTCGACAAGAATAAGAAAAATAGCTATTTAGTTATTTTCTTTTTTTAAAGGTCTTTAAAAGATATAGGTGTCTTGAATTTGCTTATTTTGGCTCATTGTATTGTACTTTACATTTAGCAGTTGCTTCTGCGTGTTCTTCGGTGTAAATGTAGCTAAATAAAATTCATTCGACAGGAATCAGAAAAATAGCTATTTACATATTTTATTTTTTTAAAGGTCTTAAAAAGATATAGGTGTCCTGGTTTTGCTTATTTTGGCTCATTGTATTGTACCTAACATTGAGCAAATGCCCCTGCGTGTTCATCGGTGTAAATGTAGCTACAAAAAATTCATTCGACAAGAATAAGAAAAATAGCAATTTTGTTATTTTCTTTTTTTTAAAGGCCTTCAAAAGATATAGGTGTTTTAATTATGCTTATTTTGGCTCAATGTATTGAACTTAATATTGAGCAGTTGCTCCTGCGTGTTCATCCGTGTAAATGTAGCTACAAAAAATTCATTCGACAAAAATAAGAAAAATAGCAATTTTGTTATTTTCTTTTTTTTAAAGGCCTTAAAAAGATATAGGTGTCTTAATTTTGCTTATTTTGGCTCATTGTATTGCACTTAACATTGAGCAATTGCTCCTGCGTGTTCATCGGTGTAAATGTAGCTAATAAAAATTCATTCGACAAGAATAAGAAAAATAGCTATTTACTTATTTTTTTTTTTAAAGGTCTTGAAATGAAATGGGTGTCTTAATTTTGCTTATTTTGGCTCATTGTATTGTACTTAACATTGAGCAGTTGCTTCTGCGTGTTCCTCGGTGTAAATGTAGCTAAAAAAAATTCATTCGACAGGAATCAGAAAAAAAAGCTATTTACATATTTTATTTTTAGAGGTCTTAAAAAGATATGGGTGTCTTAATTTTGCTTATTTTTAATCATTGTATTGTTCTTAACATTAAACAGTTGCTTCTGCGTGTTCCTCGGTGTAAATGTAGCTAAAAAAAATTCATTCGACAGGAATCAGAAAAATAGCTATTTACATTTTTTATTTTTTTAAAGGTCTTAAAAAGATAAAGGTGTCCTAATTTTGCTTATTTTGGCTCAATGTATTGTACCTAACATTGAGCAAATGCCCCTGCGTGTTCATCCGTGTAAATGTAGCTTCAAAAAATTCATTCGACAAGAATAAGAAAAATAGCTATTTAGTTATTTTCTTTTTTTTAAAGGCCTTCAAAAGATATAGGTGTTTTAATTATGCTTATTTTGGCTCATTGTATTAAACTTAATATTGAGCAGTTGCTCCTGCGTGTTCATCCGTGTAAATGTAGCTACAAAAAATTCATTCGACAAAAATAAGAAAAATAGCTATTTTGTTATTTTCATTTTTTTAAAGGCCTTAAAAGATATAGGTGTCTTAATTTTGCTTATTTTGGCTCATTGTATTGCACTTAACATTGAGCAATTGCTCCTGCGTGTTCATCGGTGTAAATGTAGCTAATAAAAATTCATTCGACAAGAATAAGAAAAATAGCTATTTACTTATTTTATTTTTAGAGGTCTTAAAAAGATATGGGTGTCTTAATTTTGCTTATTTTTAATCATTGTATTGTTCTTAACATTAAACAGTTGCTTCTGCGTGTTCCTCGGTGTAAATGTAGCTAAAAAAAATTCATTCGACAGGAATCAGAAAAAAAGCTATTTACATATTTTATTTTTAGAGGTCTTAAAAAGATATGGGTGTCTTAATTTTGCTTATTTTTAATCATTGTATTGTTCTTAACATTAAACAGTTGCTTCTGCGTGTTCCTCGGTGTAAATGTAGCTAAAAAAAATTCATTCGACAGGAATCAGAAAAATAGCTATTTACATATTTTATTTTTTTAAAGGTCTTAAAAAGATAAAGGTGTCCTAATTTTGCTTATTTTGGCTCAATGTATTGTACCTAACATTGAGCAAATGCCCCTGCGTGTTCATCCGTGTAAATGTAGCTTCAAAAAATTCATTCGACAAGAATAAGAAAAATAGCTATTTAGTTATTTTCTTTTTTTTAAAGGCCTTAAAAAGATAAAGGTGTCTCAATTTTGCTTATTTTGGCTCACTGTATTGCACTTAACATTGCGCAATTGCTCCTGCGTGTTCATCGGTGTAAATGTAGGTAATAAAAATTCATTCGACAAGAATAAGAAAAATAGCTTTTTACTTATTTTTTTTTTTAAAGGTCTTGAAATGATATGGGTGTCTTAATTTTGCTTATTTTGGCTCAATGTATTGTACTTAACATTGAGCAGTTGCTTCTGCGTGTTCCTCGGTGTAAATGTAGCTAAAAAAAATTCATTCGACAGGAATCAGAAAAATAGCTATTTACATATTTTATTTTTTTAAAGGTCTTAAAAAGATATAGGTGTCCTAATTTTGCTTATTTTGGCTCATTGTATTGTACCTAACATTGAGCAAATGCCCCTGCGTGTTCATCCGTGTAAATGTAGCTACAAAAAATTCATTCGACAAGAATAAGAAAAATAGCTATTTAGTTATTTTCTTTTTTTTAAAGGCCTTAAAAAGATATAGGTGTCTCAATGTTGCTTATTTTGGCTCATTGTATTGCACTTAACATTGAGCAATTGCTCCTGCGTGTTCATCGGTGTAAATGTAGCTACTAAAAATTCATTGGACAAGAATAAGAAAAATATCTATTTCGTTATTTTCATTTTTTTAAAGGTTTTAAAAAGATATAGGTGTCTTAATTTTGGTTATTTAGGCTCACTTTATTGCACTTAACATTGAGCAATTTCTCCTGCGTGTTCATCGGTGTAAATGTAGCTGAAAAAAATTCATTCGACAAGAATAAGAAAAATAGCTATTTACTTATTTTTTTTTAAAGGTCTTGAAATGATATGGGTGTCTTAATTTTGCTTATTTTGGCTCATTGTATTGTACTTAACATTGAGCAGTTGCTTCTGCGTGTTCCTCGGTGTAAATGTAGCTAAAAAAAATTCATTCGACAGGAATCAGAAAAATAGCTATTTACATATTTTATTTTTTTAAAGGTCTTAAAAAGATATAGGTGTCCTAATTTTGCTTATTTTGGCTCATTGTATTGTACCTAACATTGATCAAATGCCCCTGCGTGTTCATCCGTGTAAATGTAGCTACAAAAAATTCATTTGACAAGAATAAGAAAAATAGCTATTTAGTTATTTTCTTTTTTTTAAAGGCCTTAAAAAGATATAGGTGTCTCAATGTTGCTTATTTTGGCTCATTGTATTGCACTTAACATTAAACAATTGCTCCTGCGTGTTCATCGGTGTAAATGTAGCTACAAAAAATTCATTCGACAAGAATAAGAAAAATAGCTATTTACTTATTTTTTTTTAAAGGTCTTGAAATGATATGGGTGTCTTAATTTTGCTTATTTTGGCTCATTGTATTGTACCTAACATTGAGCAATTGCTCCTGCGTGTTCGTCGGTGAAAATTTAGCTACAAAAAATTCATTCGACAAGAATAAGAAAAATAGCTATTTAGTTATTTTCTTTTTTTAAAGGTCTTCAAAAGATGTAGGTGTCTTAGTTTTGCTTATTTTGGCTCATTGTATTGTACCTAACATTGACCAATTGCTCCTGCGTGTTCATCGGTGTAAATGTAGCTACAAAAAATTCATTCGACAAGAATAAGAAAAATAGCTATTTACTTATTTTATTTTTTTTAAAGGTCTTAAAAAGATTTAGGTGTCTTTAATTTGCTTATTTTGGCTCATTGTATTGTACTTTACATTTAGCAGTTGCTTCTGCGTGTTCTTCGGTGTAAATGTAGCTAAATAAAATTCATTCGACAGGAATCAGAAAAATAGCTATTTACATATTTTATTTTTTTAAAGGTCTTAAAAAGATATAGGTGTCCTAATTTTGCTTATTTTGGCTCATTGTATTGTACCTAACATTGAGCAATTGCTCCTGCGTGCTCATCGGTGTAAATGTAGCTACTATAAATTCATTGGACAAGAATAAGAAAAATATCTATTTCGTTATTTTCTTTTTTTGAAAGGTTTTAAAAAGATATAGGTGTCTTAATTTTGGTTATTTAGGCTCACTTTATTGCACTTAACATTGAGCAATTTCTCCTGCGTGTTCATCGGTGTAAATGTAGCTAAAAAAAATTCATTCGACAAGAATAAGAAAAATAGCTATTTACTTATTTTTTTTTTTTTTAATGTCTTGAAATGATATGGGTGTCTTAATTTTGCTAATATTGGCTCATTGTATTGTACTAAACATTGAGCAGTTGCTTCTGCGTGTTCCTCGGTGTAAATGTAGCTAAAAAAAATTCATTCGACAGGAATCAGAAAAATAGCTATTTACATATTTTATTTTTTTAAAGGTCTTAAATAGATATAGGTGTCCTAATTTTGCTTATTTTGGCTCATTGTATTGTACCTAACATTGAGCAAATGCCCCTGCGTGTTCATCCGTGTAAATGTAGCTACAAAAAATTCATTCGACAAGAATAAGAAAAATAGCTATTTAGTTATTTTCTTTTTTTTAAAGGCCTTAAAAAGATATAGGTGTCTCAATGTTGCTTATTTTGGCTCAATGTATTGCACTTAACATTGAGCAATTGCTCCTGCGTGTTCATCGGTGTAAATGTAGCTAATAAAAATTCATTGGACAAGAATAAGAAAAATATCTATTTCGTTATTTTCTTTTTTTAAAGGTTTTAAAAAGATATATGTGTCTTAATTTTGTTTATTTTGGCTCATTGTATTGTACTTAACATTGAGCAGTTGCTTCTGCGTGTTCCTCGGTGTAAATGTAGCTAAAAAAAATTCATTCGACAGGAATCAGAAAAATAGCTATTTACATATTTTATTTTTTTAAAGGTCTTAAAAAGATATAGGTGTCCTAATTTTGCTTATTTTGGCTCATTGTATTGTACCTAACATTGATCAAATGCCCCTGCGTGTTCATCCGTGTAAATGTAGCTACAAAAAATTCATTCGACAAGAATAAGAAAAATAGCTATTTAGTTATTTTCTTTTTTTTAAAGGCCTTAAAAAGATATAGGTGTCTCAATGTTGCTTATTTTGGCTCATTGTATTGCACTTAACATTAAACAATTGCTCCTGCGTGTTCATCGGTGTAAATGTAGCTACAAAAAATTCATTCGACAAGAATAAGAAAAATAGCTATTTACTTATTTTTTTTTAAAGGTCTTGAAATGATATGGGTGTCTTAATTTTGCTTATTTTGGCTCAATGTATTGTACCTAACATTGAGCAATTGCTCCTGCGTGTTCGTCGGTGTAAATTTAGCTACAAAAAATTCATTCGACAAGAATAAGAAAAATAGCTATTTAGTTATTTTCTTTTTTTAAAGGTCTTCAAAAGATATAGGTGTCTTTAATTTGCTTATTTTGGCTCATTGTATTGTACTTTACATTTAGCAGTTGCTTCTGCGTGTTCTTCGGTGTAAATGTAGCTAAATAAAATTCATTCGACAGGAATCAGAAAAATAGCTATTTACATATTTTATTTTTTTAAAGGTCTTAAAAAGATAAAGGTGTCCTGGTTTTGCTTATTTTGGCTCATTGTATTGTACCTAACATTGAGCAAATGCCCCTGCGTGTTCATCGGTGTAAATGTAGCTACAAAAAATTCATTCGACAAGAATAAGAAAAATAGCTATTAAGTTATTTTCTTTTTTTTAAAGGCCTTCAAAAGATATAGGTGTTTTAATTATGCTTATTTTGGCTCAATGTATTGAACTTAATATTGAGCAGTTGCTCCTGCGTGTTCATCCGTGTAAATGTAGCTACAAAAAATTCATTCGACAAAAATAAGAAAAATAGCAATTTTGTTATTTTCTTTTTTTTAAAGGCCTTAAAAAGATATAGGTGTCTTAATTTTGCTTATTTTGGCTCATTGTATTGCACTTAACATTGAGCAATTGCTCCTGCGTGTTCATCGGTGTAAATGTAGCTAATAAAAATTCATTCGACAAGAATAAGAAAAATAGCTATTTACTTATTTTTTTTTTTAAAGGTCTTGAAATGAAATGGGTGTCTTAATTTTGCTTATTTTGGCTCATTGTATTGTACTTAACATTGAGCAGTTGCTTCTGCGTGTTCCTCGGTGTAAATGTAGCTAAAAAAAATTCATTCGACAGGAATCAGAAAAAAAAGCTATTTACATATTTTATTTTTAGAGGTCTTAAAAAGATATGGGTGTCTTAATTTTGCTTATTTTTAATCACTGTATTGTTCTTAACATTAAACAGTTGCTTCTGCGTGTTCCTCGGTGTAAATGTAGCTAAAAAAAATTCATTCGACAGGAATCAGAAAAATAGCTATTTACATATTTTATTTTTTTAAAGGTCTTAAAAAGATAAAGGTGTCCTAATTTTGCTTATTTTGGCTCAATGTATTGTACCTAACATTGAGCAAATGCCCCTGCGTGTTCATCCGTGTAAATGTAGCTTCAAAAAATTCATTCGACAAGAATAAGAAAAATAGCTATTTAGTTATTTTCTTTTTTTTAAAGGCCTTAAAAAGATAAAGGTGTCTCAATTTTGCTTATTTTGGCTCACTGTATTGCACTTAACATTGCGCAATTGCTCCTGCGTGTTCATAGGTGTAAATGTAGCTAATAAAAATTCATTCGACAAGAATAAGAAAAATAGCTTTTTACTTATTTTTTTTTTTTAAAGGTCTTGAAATGATATGGGTGTCTTAATTTTGCTTATTTTGGCTCAATGTATTGTACTTAACATTGAGCAGTTGCTTCTGCGTGTTCCTCGGTGTAAATGTAGCTAAAAAAAATTCATTCGACAGGAATCAGAAAAATAGCTATTTACATATTTTATTTTTTTAAAGGTCTTAAAAAGATATAGGTGTCCTAATTTTGCTTATTTTGGCTCATTGTATTGTACCTAACATTGAGCAAATGCCCCTGCGTGTTCATCCGTGTAAATGTAGCAACAAAAAATTCATTCGACAAGAATAAGAAAAATAGCTATTTAGTTATTTTCTTTTTTTTAAAGGCCTTAAAAAGATATAGGTGTCTCAATGTTGCTTATTTTGGCTCATTGTATTGCACTTAACATTGAGCAATTGCTCCTGCGTGCTCATCGGTGTAAATGTAGCTACTAAAAATTCATTGGACAAGAATAAGAAAAATATCTATTTCGTTATTTTCTTTTTTTGAAAGGTTTTAAAAAGATATAGGTGTCTTAATTTTGGTTATTTAGGCTCACTTTATTGCACTTAACATTGAGCAATTTCTCCTGCGTGTTCATCGGTGTAAATGTAGCTAAAAAAAATTCATTCGACAAGAATAAGAAAAATAGCTATTTACTTATTTTTTTTTTTTTTTTAAGGTCTTGAAATGATATGGGTGTCTTAATTTTGCTAATATTGGCTCATTGTATTGTACTAAACATTGAGCAGTTGCTTCTGCGTGTTCCTCGGTGTAAATGTAGCTAAAAAAAATTCATTCGACAGGAATCAGAAAAATAGCTATTTATATATTTTATTTTTTTAAAGGTCTTAAAAAGATATAGGTGTCCTAATTTTGCTTATTTTGGCTCATTGTATTGTACCTAACATTGAGCAAATGCCCCTGCGTGTTCATCCGTGTAAATGTAGCTACAAAAAATTCATTCGACAAGAATAAGAAAAATAGCTATTTAGTTATTTTCTTTTTTTTAAAGGCCTTAAAAAGATATAGGTGTCTCAATGTTGCTTATTTTGGCTCAATGTATTGCACTTAACATTGAGCAATTGCTCCTGCGTGTTCATCGGTGTAAATGTAGCTAATAAAAATTCATTGGACAAGAATAAGAAAAATATCTATTTCGTTATTTTCTTTTTTTTAAAGGTTTTAAAAAGATATATGTGTCTTAATTTTGGTTATTTAGGCTCACTTTATTGCACTTAACATTGAGCAATTTCTCCTGCGTGTTCATCGGTGTAAATGTAGCTAAAAAAAATTCATTCGACAAGAATAAGAAAAATAGCTATTTACTTATTTTTTTTTAAAGGTCTTGAAATGATATGGGTGTCTTAATTTTGCTTATTTTGGCTCATTGTATTGTACTTAACATTGAGCAGTTGCTTCTGCGTGTTCCTCGGTGTAAATGTAGCTAAAAAAAATTCATTCGACAGGAATCAGAAAAATAGCTATTTACATATTTTATTTTTTTAAAGGTCTTAAAAAGATATAGGTGTCCTAATTTTGCTTATTTTGGCTCACTGTATTGTACCTAACATTGATCAAATGCCCCTGCGTGCTCATCCGTGTAAATGTAGCTACAAAAAATTCATTCGACAAGAATAAGAAAAATAGCTGTTTAGTTATTTTCTTTTTTTTAAAGGCCTTAAAAAGATATAGGTGTCTCAATGTTGCTTATTTTGGCTCATTGTATTGCACTTAACATTGAGCAATTGCTCCTGCGTGTTCATCGGTGTAAATGTAGCTACAAAAAATTCATTCGACAAGAATAATAAAAATAGCTATTTACTTATTTTTTTTTAAAGGTCTTGAAATGATATGGGTGTCTTAATTTTGCTTATTTTGGCTCATTGTATTGTACCTAACATTGAGCAATTGCTCCTGCGTGTTCGTCGGTGTAAATTTAGCTACAAAAAATTCATTCGACAAGAATAAGAAAAATAGCTATTTAGTTATTTTCTTTTTTTAAAGGTCTTCAAAAGATATAGGTGTCTTAATTTTGCTTATTTTGGCTCATTGTATTGTACCTAACATTGACCAATTGCTCCTGCGTGTTCATCGGTGTAAATGTAGCTACAAAAAATTCATTCGACAAGAATAAGAAAAATAGCTATTTACTTATTTTATTTTTTTTAAAGGTCTTAAAAAGATTTAGGTGTCTTTAATTTGCTTATTTTGGCTCATTGTATTGTACTTTACATTGAGCAGTTGCTTCTGCGTGTTCCTCGGTGTAAATGTAGCTAAATAAAATTCATTCGACAGGAATCAGAAAAATAGCTATTTACATATTTTATTTTTTTAAAGGTCTTAAAAAGATATAGGTGTCCTAATTTTGCTTATTTTGGCTCATTGTATTGTACCTAACATTGAGCAAATGCCCCTGCGTGTTCATCGGTGTAAATGTAGCTACAAAAAATTCATTCGACAAGAATAAGAAAAATAGCTATTAAGTTATTTTCTTTTTTTTAAAGGCCTTCAAAAGATATAGGTGTTTTAATTATGCTTATTTTGGCTCATTGTATTGAACTTAATATTGAGCAGTTGCTCTTGCGTGTTCATCCGTGTAAATGTAGCTACAAAAAATTCATTCGACAAAAATAAGAAAAATAGCTATTTTGTTATTTTCTTTTTTTTAAAGGCCTTAAAAAGATATAGGTGTCTTAATTTTGCTTATTTTGGCTCATTGTATTGCACTTAACATTGAGCAATTGCTCCTGCGTGTTCATCGGTGTAAATGTAGCTAATAAAAATTCATTCGACAAGAATAAGAAAAATAGCTATTTACTTTTTTTTTTTTTAAAGGTCTTGAAATGAAATGGGTGTCTTAATTTTGCTTATTTTGGCTCACTGTATTGTACTTAACATTGAGCAGTTGCTTCTGCGTGTTCCTCGGTGTAAATGTAGCTACAAAAAATTCATTCGACAGGAATCAGAAAAAAAGCTATTAACATATTTTATTTTTAGAGGTCTTAAAAAGATATGGGTGTCTTAATTTTGCTTATTTTTAATCATTGTATTGTGCTTAACATTAAACAGTTGCTTCTGCGTGTTCCTCGGTGTAAATGTAGCTAAAAAAAATTCATTCGACAGGAATCAGAAAAATAGCTATTTACAGATTTTATTTTTTTAAAGGTCTTAAAAAGATAAAGGTGTCCTAATTTTGCTTATTTTGCCTCAATGTATTGTACCTAACATTGAGCAAATGCCCCTGCGTGTTCATCCGTGTAAATGTAGCTTCAAAAAATTCATTCGACAAGAATAAGAAAAATAGCTATTTAGTTATTTTCTTTTTTTTAAAGGCCTTAAAAAGATAAAGGTGTCTCAATTTTGCTTATTTTGGCTCACTGTATTGCACTTAACATTGCGCAATTGCTCCTGCGTGTTCATCGGTGTAAATGTAGCTAATAAAAATTCATTCGACAAGAATAAGAAAAATAGCTTTTTACTTATTTTTTTTTTTTTTTTAAAGGTCTTGAAATGATATGGGTGTCTTAATTTTGCTTATTTTGGCTCAATGTATTGTACTTAACATTGAGCAGTTGCTTCTGCGTGTTCCTCGGTGTAAATGTAGCTAAAACAAATTCATTCGACAGGAATCAGAAAAATAGCTATTTACATATTTTATTTTTTTAAAGGTCTTAAAAAGATATAGGTGTCCTAATTTTGCTTATTTTGGCTCATTGTATTGTACCTAACATTGAGCAAATGCCCCTGCGTGTTCATCCGTGTAAATGTAGCTACAAAAAATTCATTCGACAAGAATAAGAAAAATAGCTATTTAGTTATTTTCTTTTTTTTAAAGGCCTTAAAAAGATATAGGTGTCTCAATGTTGCTTATTTTGGCTCATTGTATTGCACTTAACATTGAGCAATTGCTCCTGCGTGCTCATCGGTGTAAATGTAGCTACTAAAAATTCATTGGACAAGAATAAGAAAAATATCTATTTCGTTATTTTCTTTTTTTTAAAGGTTTTAAAAAAAAATAGGTGTCTTAATTTTGGTTATTTAGGCTCACTTTATTGCACTTAACATTGAGCAATTTCTCCTGCGTGTTCATCGGTGTAAATGTAGCTAAAAAAAATTCATTCGACAAGAATAAGAAAAATAGCTATTTACTTATTTTTTTTTAAAGGTCTTGAAATGATATGGGTGTCTTAATTTTGCTTATTTTGGCTCATTGTATTGCACTTAACATTAAACAATTGCTCCTGCGTGTTCATCGGTGTAAATGTAGCTACAAAAAATTCATTCGACAAGAATAAGAAAAATAGCTATTTACTTATTTTCTTTTTTTTAAAGGTCTTAAAAAGATTTAGGTGTCTTTATTTTGCTTATTTTGGCTCATTGTATTGTACTTAACATTGAGCAGTTGCTTCTGCGTGTTCCTCGGTGTAAATGTAGCTAATAAAAATTCATTCGACAAGAATACAAAAAATAGCTATATACTAATTTTATTTTTTTTAAAGGTCTTGATATGATATGGGTGTCTTAATTTTGCTTGCTTTGGCTCATTGTATTGTACTTACCATTGAGCAATTGCTCCTGCGTGTTCATCCGTGTAAATGTAGCTAAAAAAAATTCATTCGACAAGAATAAGAAAAATAGTTATTTACTTATTTTATTTTTTTTAAGGTTTTAAAAAGATATGGGTGTCTTAATTTTGCTTATTTTGGCTCAATGTATTGTACCTAACATTGAGCAATTGCTCCTGCGTGTTCGTCGGTGTAAATTTAGCTACAAAAAATTCATTCGACAAGAATAAGAAAAATAGCTATTTAGTTATTTTCTTTTTTTAAAGGTCTTCAAAAGATATAGGTGTCTTTAATTTGCTTATTTTGGCTCATTGTATTGTACTTTACATTTAGCAGTTGCTTCTGCGTGTTCTTCGGTGTAAATGTAGCTAAATAAAATTCATTCGACAGGAATCAGAAAAATAGCTATTTACATATTTTATTTTTTTAAAGGTCTTAAAAAGATATAGGTGTCCTGGTTTTGCTTATTTTGGCTCATTGTATTGTACCTAACATTGAGCAAATGCCCCTGCGTGTTCATCGGTGTAAATGTAGCTACAAAAAATTCATTCGACAAGAATAAGAAAAATAGCTATTAAGTTATTTTCTTTTTTTTAAAGGCCTTCAAAAGATATAGGTGTTTTAATTATGCTTATTTTGGCTCAATGTATTGAACTTAATATTGAGCAGTTGCTCCTGCGTGTTCATCCGTGTAAATGTAGCTACAAAAAATTCATTCGACAAAAATAAGAAAAATAGCAATTTTGTTATTTTCTTTTTTTTAAAGGCCTTAAAAAGATATAGGTGTCTTAATTTTGCTTATTTTGGCTCATTGTATTGCACTTAACATTGAGCAATTGCTCCTGCGTGTTCATCTGTGTAAATGTAGCTAATAAAAATTCATTCGACAAGAATAAGAAAAATAGCTATTTACTTATTTTTTTTTTTAAAGGTCTTGAAATGAAATGGGTGTCTTAATTTTGCTTATTTTGGCTCATTGTATTGTACTTAACATTGAGCAGTTGCTTCTGCGTGTTCCTCGGTGTAAATGTAGCTAAAAAAAATTCATTCGACAGGAATCAGAAAAAAAAGCTATTTACATATTTTATTTTTAGAGGTCTTAAAAAGATATGGGTGTCTTAATTTTGCTTATTTTTAATCATTGTATTGTTCTTAACATTAAACAGTTGCTTCTGCGTGTTCCTCGGTGTAAATGTAGCTAAAAAAAATTCATTCGACAGGAATCAGAAAAATAGCTATTTACATATTTTATTTTTTTAAAGGTCTTAAAAAGATAAAGGTGTCCTAATTTTGCTTATTTTGGCTCAATGTATTGTACCTAACATTGAGCAAATGCCCCTGCGTGTTCATCCGTGTAAATGTAGCTTCAAAAAATTCATTCGACAAGAATAAGAAAAATAGCTATTTAGTTATTTTCTTTTTTTTAAAGGCCTTAAAAAGATAAAGGTGTCTCAATTTTGCTTATTTTGGCTCACTGTATTGCACTTAACATTGCGCAATTGCTCCTGCGTGTTCATAGGTGTAAATGTAGCTAATAAAAATTCATTCGACAAGAATAAGAAAAATAGCTTTTTACTTATTTTTTTTTTTTAAAGGTCTTGAAATGATATGGGTGTCTTAATTTTGCTTATTTTGGCTCAATGTATTGTACTTAACATTGAGCAGTTGCTTCTGCGTGTTCCTCGGTGTAAATGTAGCTAAAAAAAATTCATTCGACAGGAATCAGAAAAATAGCTATTTACATATTTTATTTTTTTAAAGGTCTTAAAAAGATATAGGTGTCCTAATTTTGCTTATTTTGGCTCATTGTATTGTACCTAACATTGAGCAAATGCCCCTGCGTGTTCATCCGTGTAAATGTAGCTACAAAAAATTCATTCGACAAGAATAAGAAAAATAGCTATTTAGTTATTTTCTTTTTTTTAAAGGCCTTAAAAAGATATAGGTGTCTCAATGTTGCTTATTTTGGCTCATTGTATTGCACTTAACATTGAGCAATTGCTCCTGCGTGCTCATCGGTGTAAATGTAGCTACTAAAAATTCATTGGACAAGAATAAGAAAAATATCTATTTCGTTATTTTCTTTTTTTGAAAGGTTTTAAAAAGATATAGGTGTCTTAATTTTGGTTATTTAGGCTCACTTTATTGCACTTAACATTGAGCAATTTCTCCTGCGTGTTCATCGGTGTAAATGTAGCTAAAAAAAATTCATTCGACAAGAATAAGAAAAATAGCTATTTACTTATTTTTTTTTTTTTTTAAGGTCTTGAAATGATATGGGTGTCTTAATTTTGCTAATATTGGCTCATTGTATTGTACTAAACATTGAGCAGTTGCTTCTGCGTGTTCCTCGGTGTAAATGTAGCTAAAAAAAATTCATTCGACAGGAATCAGAAAAATAGCTATTTATATATTTTATTTTTTTAAAGGTCTTAAAAAGATATAGGTGTCCTAATTTTGCTTATTTTGGCTCATTGTATTGTACCTAACACTGAGCAAATGCCCCTGCGTGTTCATCCGTGTAAATGTAGCTACAAAAAATTCATTCGACAAGAATAAGAAAAATAGCTATTTAGTTATTTTCTTTTTTTTAAAGGCCTTAAAAAGATATAGGTGTCTCAATGTTGCTTATTTTGGCTCAATGTATTGCACTTAACATTGAGCAATTGCTCCTGCGTGTTCATCGGTGTAAATGTAGCTAATAAAAATTCATTGGACAAGAATAAGAAAAATATCTATTTCGTTATTTTCTTTTTTTTAAAGGTTTTAAAAAGATATATGTGTCTTAATTTTGGTTATTTAGGCTCACTTTATTGCACTTAACATTGAGCAATTTCTCCTGCGTGTTCATCGGTGTAAATGTAGCTAAAAAAAATTCATTCGACAAGAATAAGAAAAATAGCTATTTACTTATTTTTTTTTAAAGGTCTTGAAATGATATGGGTGTCTTAATTTTGCTTATTTTGGCTCATTGTATTGTACTTAACATTGAGCAGTTGCTTCTGCGTGTTCCTCGGTGTAAATGTAGCTAAAAAAAATTCATTCGACAGGAATCAGAAAAATAGCTATTTACATATTTTATTTTTTTAAAGGTCTTAAAAAGATATAGGTGTCCTAATTTTGCTTATTTTGGCTCATTGTATTGTACCTAACATTGATCAAATGCCCCTGCGTGCTCATCCGTGTAAATGTAGCTACAAAAAATTCATTCGACAAGAATAAGAAAAATAGCTGTTTAGTTATTTTCTTTTTTTTAAAGGCCTTAAAAAGATATAGGTGTCTCAATGTTGCTTATTTTGGCTCATTGTATTGCACTTAACATTGAGCAATTGCTCCTGCGTGTTCATCGGTGTAAATGTAGCTACAAAAAATTCATTCGACAAGAATAATAAAAATAGCTATTTACTTATTTTTTTTTAAAGGTCTTGAAATGATATGGGTGTCTTAATTTTGCTTATTTTGGCTCATTGTATTGTACCTAACATTGAGCAATTGCTCCTGCGTGTTCGTCGGTGTAAATTTAGCTACAAAAAATTCATTCGACAAGAATAAGAAAAATAGCTATTTAGTTATTTTCTTTTTTTAAAGGTCTTCAAAAGATATAGGTGTCTTAATTTTGCTTATTTTGGCTCATTGTATTGTACCTAACATTGACCAATTGCTCCTGCGTGTTCATCGGTGTAAATGTAGCTACAAAAAATTCATTCGACAAGAATAAGAAAAATAGCTATTTACTTATTTTATTTTTTTTAAAGGTCTTAAAAAGATTTAGGTGTCTTTAATTTGCTTATTTTGGCTCATTGTATTGTACTTTACATTGAGCAGTTGCTTCTGCGTGTTCCTCGGTGTAAATGTAGCTAAATAAAATTCATTCGACAGGAATCAGAAAAATAGCTATTTACATATTTTATTTTTTTAAAGGTCTTAAAAAGATATAGGTGTCCTAATTTTGCTTATTTTGGCTCATTGTATTGTACCTAACATTGAGCAAATGCCCCTGCGTGTTCATCGGTGTAAATGTAGCTACAAAAAATTCATTCGACAAGAATAAGAAAAATAGCTATTAAGTTATTTTCTTTTTTTTAAAGGCCTTCAAAAGATATAGGTGTTTTAATTATGCTTATTTTGGCTCATTGTATTGAACTTAATATTGAGCAGTTGCTCTTGCGTGTTCATCCGTGTAAATGTAGCTACAAAAAATTCATTCGACAAAAATAAGAAAAATAGCTATTTTGTTATTTTCTTTTTTTTAAAGGCCTTAAAAAGATATAGGTGTCTTAATTTTGCTTATTTTGGCTCATTGTATTGCACTTAACATTGAGCAATTGCTCCTGCGTGTTCATCGGTGTAAATGTAGCTAATAAAAATTCATTCGACAAGAATAAGAAAAATAGCTATTTACTTATTTTTTTTTTAAAGGTCTTGAAATGAAATGGGTGTCTTAATTTTGCTTATTTTGGCTCACTGTATTGTACTTAACATTGAGCAGTTGCTTCTGCGTGTTCCTCGGTGTAAATGTAGCTACAAAAAATTCATTCGACAGGAATCAGAAAAAAAGCTATTTACATATTTTATTTTTAGAGGTCTTAAAAAGATATGGGTGTCTTAATTTTGCTTATTTTTAATCATTGTATTGTGCTTAACATTAAACAGTTGCTTCTGCGTGTTCCTCGGTGTAAATGTAGCTAAAAAAAATTCATTCGACAGGAATCAGAAAAATAGCTATTTACAGATTTTATTTTTTTAAAGGTCTTAAAAAGATAAAGGTGTCCTAATTTTGCTTATTTTGCCTCAATGTATTGTACCTAACATTGAGCAAATGCCCCTGCGTGTTCATCCGTGTAAATGTAGCTTCAAAAAATTCATTCGACAAGAATAAGAAAAATAGCTATTTAGTTATTTTCTTTTTTTTAAAGGCCTTAAAAAGATAAAGGTGTCTCAATTTTGCTTATTTTGGCTCACTGTATTGCACTTAACATTGCGCAATTGCTCCTGCGTGTTCATCGGTGTAAATGTAGCTAATAAAAATTCATTCGACAAGAATAAGAAAAATAGCTTTTTACTTATTTTTTTTTTTTAAAGGTCTTGAAATGATATGGGTGTCTTAATTTTGCTTATTTTGGCTCAATGTATTGTACCTAACATTGAGCAGTTGCTTCTGCGTGTTCCTCGGTGTAAATGTAGCTAAAACAAATTCATTCGACAGGAATCAGAAAAATAGCTATTTACATATTTTATTTTTTTAAAGGTCTTAAAAAGATATAGGTGTCCTAATTTTGCTTATTTTGGCTCATTGTATTGTACCTAACATTGAGCAAATGCCCCTGCGTGTTCATCCGTGTAAATGTAGCTACAAAAAATTCATTCGACAAGAATAAGAAAAATAGCTATTTAGTTATTTTCTTTTTTTTAAAGGCCTTAAAAAGATATAGGTGTCTCAATGTTGCTTATTTTGGCTCATTGTATTGCACTTAACATTGAGCAATTGCTCCTGCGTGCTCATCGGTGTAAATGTAGCTACTAAAAATTCATTGGACAAGAATAAGAAAAATATCTATTTCGTTATTTTCTTTTTTTTAAAGGTTTTAAAAAAAAATAGGTGTCTTAATTTTGGTTATTTAGGCTCACTTTATTGCACTTAACATTGAGCAATTTCTCCTGCGTGTTCATCGGTGTAAATGTAGCTAAAAAAAATTCATTCGACAAGAATAAGAAAAATAGCTATTTACTTATTTTTTTTTAAAGGTCTTGAAATGATATGGGTGTCTTAATTTTGCTTATTTTGGCTCATTGTATTGTACTTGACATTGAGCAGTTGCTTCTGCGTGTTCCTCGGTGTAAATGTAGCTAAAAAAAATTCATTCGACAGGAATCAGAAAAATAGCTATTTACATATTTTATTTTTTTAAAGGTCTTAAAAAGATATAGGTGTCCTAATTTTGCTTATTTTGGCTCATTGTATTGTACCTAACATTGATCAAATGCCCCTGCGTGTTCATCCGTGTAAATGTAGCTACAAAAAATTCATTCGACAAGAATAAGAAAAATAGCTATTTAGTTATTTTCTTTTTTTTAAAGGCCTTAAAAAGATATAGGTGTCTCAATGTTGCTTATTTTGGCTCATTGTATTGCACTTAACATTGAGCAATTGCTCCTGCGTGTTCATCGGTGTAAATGTAGCTACAAAAAATTCATTCGACAAGAATAATAAAAATAGCTATTTACTTATTTTTTTTTAAAGGTCTTGAAATGATATGGGTGTCTTAATTTTGCTTATTTTGGCTCATTGTATTGTACCTAACATTGAGCAATTGCTCCTGCGTGTTCGTCGGTGTAAATTTAGCTACAAAAAATTCATTCGACAAGAATAAGAAAAATAGCTATTTAGTTATTTTCTTTTTTTAAAGGTCTTCAAAAGATATAGGTGTCTTAGTTTTGCTTATTTTGGCTCATTGTATTGTACCTAACATTGACCAATTGCTCCTGCGTGTTCATCGGTGTAAATGTAGCTACAAAAAATTCATTCGACAAGAATAAGAAAAATAGCTATTAAGTTATTTTCTTTTTTTTAAAGGCCTTCAAAAGATATAGGTGTTTTAATTATGCTTATTTTGGCTCATTGTATTGAACTTAATATTGAGCAGTTGCTCCTGCGTGTTCATCCGTGTAAATGTAGCTACAAAAAATTCATTCGACAAAAATAAGAAAAATAGCTATTTTGTTATTTTCTTTTTTTTAAAGGCCTTAAAAAGATATAGGTGTCTTAATTTTGCTTATTTTGGCTCATTGTATTGCACTTAACATTGAGCAATTGCTCCTGCGTGTTCATCGGTGTAAATGTAGCTAATAAAAATTCATTCGACAAGAATAAGAAAAATAGCAATTTACTTATTTTTTTTTTAAAGGTCTTGAAATGAAATGGGTGTCTTAATTTTGCTTATTTTGGCTCATTGTATTGTACTTAACATTGAGCAGTTGCTTCTGCGTGTTCCACGGTGTAAATGTAGCTAAAAAAAATTCATTCGACAGGAATCAGAAAAAAAGCTATTTACATATTTTATTTTTAGAGGTCTTAAAAAGATATGGGTGTCTTAATTTTGCTTATTTTTAATCATTGTATTGTGCTTAACATTAAACAGTTGCTTCTGCGTGTTCCTCGGTGTAAATGTAGCTAAAAAAAATTCATTCGACAGGAATCAGAAAAATAGCTATTTACATATTTTATTTTTTTAAAGGTCTTAAAAAGATAAAGGTGTCCTAATTTTGCTTATTTTGCCTCAATGTATTGTACCTAACATTGAGCAAATGCCCCTGCGTGTTCATCCGTGTAAATGTAGCTTCAAAAAATTCATTCGACAAGAATAAGAAAAATAGCTATTTAGTTATTTTCTTTTTTTTAAAGGCCTTAAAAAGATAAAGGTGTCTCAATTTTGCTTATTTTGGCTCACTGTATTGCACTTAACATTGCGCAATTGCTCCTGCGTGTTCATCGGTGTAAATGTAGCTAATAAAAATTCATTCGACAAGAATAAGAAAAATAGCTTTTTACTTATTTTTTTTTTTAAAGGTCTTGAAATGATATGGGTGTCTTAATTTTGCTTATTTTGGCTCAATGTATTGTACTTAACATTGAGCAGTTGCTTCTGCGTGTTCCTCGGTGTAAATGTAGCTAAAAAAAATTCATTCGACAGGAATCAGAAAAATAGCTATTTACATATTTTATTTTTTTAAAGGTCTTAAAAAGATATAGGTGTCCTAATTTTGCTTATTTTGGCTCATTGTATTGTACCTAACATTGAGCAAATGCCCCTGCGTGTTCATCCGTGTAAATGTAGCTACAAAAAATTCATTCGACAAGAATAAGAAAAATAGCTATTTAGTTATTTTCTTTTTTTTAAAGGCCTTAAAAAGATATAGGTGTCTCAATGTTGCTTATTTTGGCTCATTGTATTGCACTTAACATTGAGCAATTGCTCCTGCGTGCTCATCGGTGTAAATGTAGCTACTAAAAATTCATTGGACAAGAATAAGAAAAATATCTATTTCGTTATTTTCTTTTTTTTAAAGGTTTTAAAAAAAAATAGGTGTCTTAATTTTGGTTATTTAGGCTCACTTTATTGCACTTAACATTGAGCAATTTCTCCTGCGTGTTCATCGGTGTAAATGTAGCTAAAAAAAATTCATTCGACAAGAATAAGAAAAATAGCTATTTACTTATTTTTTTTTAAAGGTCTTGAAATGATATGGGTGTCTTAATTTTGCTTATTTTGGCTCATTGTATTGTACTTGACATTGAGCAGTTGCTTCTGCGTGTTCCTCGGTGTAAATGTAGCCAAAAAAAATTCATTCGACAGGAATCAGAAAAATAGCTATTTACATATTTTATTTTTTTAAAGGTCTTAAAAAGATATAGGTGTCCTAATTTTGCTTATTTTGGCTCATTGTATTGTACCTAACATTGATCAAATGCCCCTGCGTGTTCATCCATGTAAATGTAGCTACAAAAAATTCATTCGACAAGAATAAGAAAAATAGCTATTTAGTTATTTTCTTTTTTTTAAAGGCCTTAAAAAGATATAGGTGTCTCAATGTTGCTTATTTTGGCTCATTGTATTGCACTTAACATTGAGCAATTGCTCCTGCGTGTTCATCGGTGTAAATGTAGCTACAAAAAATTCATTCGACAAGAATAATAAAAATAGCTATTTACTTATTTTTTTTTAAAGGTCTTGAAATGATATGGGTGTCTTAGTTTTGCTTATTTTGGCTCATTGTATTGTACCTAACATTGAGCAATTGCTCCTGCGTGTTCGTCGGTGTAAATTTAGCTACAAAAAATTCATTCGACAAGAATAAGAAAAATAGCTATTTAGTTATTTTCTTTTTTTAAAGGTCTTCAAAACATATAGGTGTCTTAATTTTGCTTATTTTGGCTCATTGTATTGTTCCTAACATTGACCAATTGCTCCTGCGTGTTCATCGGTGTAAATGTAGCTACAAAAAATTCATTCGACAAGAATAAGAAAAATAGCTATTTACTTATTTTATTTTTTTTAAAGGTCTTAAAAAGATTTAGGTGTCTTTAATTTGCTTATTTTGGCTCATTGTATTGTACTTTACATTGAGCAGTTGCTTCTGCGTGTTCCTCGGTGTAAATGTAGCTAAATAAAATTCATTCGACAGGAATCAGAAAAATAGCTATTTACATATTTTATTTTTTTAAAGGTCTTAAAAAGATATAGGTGTCCTAATTTTGCTTATTTTGGCTCATTGTATTGTACCTAACATTGAGCAAATGCCCCTGCGTGTTCATCGGTGTAAATGTAGCTACAAAAAATTCATTCGACAAGAATAAGAAAAATAGCTATTAAGTTATTTTCTTTTTTTTAAAGGCCTTCAAAAGATATAGGTGTTTTAATTATGCTTATTTTGGCTCATTGTATTGAACTTAATATTGAGCAGTTGCTCCTGCGTGTTCATCCGTGTAAATGTAGCTACAAAAAATTCATTCGACAAAAATAAGAAAAATAGCTATTTTGTTATTTTCTTTTTTTTAAAGGCCTTAAAAAGATATAGGTGTCTTAATTTTGCTTATTTTGGCTCATTGTATTGCACTTAACATTGAGCAATTGCTCCTGCGTGTTCATCGGTGTAAATGTAGCTAATAAAAATTCATTCGACAAGAATAAGAAAAATAGCTATTTACTTATTTTTTTTTTAAAGGTCTTGAAATGAAATGGGTGTCTTAATTTTGCTTATTT
This sequence comes from Psococerastis gibbosa, assembly GCA_963971405.1. NCBI lineage: Eukaryota > Metazoa > Arthropoda > Insecta > Psocodea > Psocidae > Psococerastis > Psococerastis gibbosa. Next base: position 10,009,234 of record OZ020493.1, on the reverse strand, counting down.
TGGCTCATTGTATTGTACTTAACATTGAGCAGTTGCTTCTGCGTGTTCCTCGGTGTAAATGTAGCTAAAAAAAATTCATTCGACAGGAATCAGAAAAAAAGCTATTTACATATTTTATTTTTAGAGGTCTTAAAAAGATATGGGTGTCTTAATTTTGCTTATTTTTAATCATTGTATTGTGCTTAACATTAAACAGTTGCTTCTGCGTGTTCCTCGGTGTAAATGTAGCTAATAAAAATTCATTCGACAGGAATCAGAAAAATAGCTATTTACATATTTTATTTTTTTAAAGGTCTTAAAAAGATAAAGGTGTCCTAATTTTGCTTATTTTGCCTCAATGTATTGTACCTAACATTGAGCAAATGCCCCTGCGTGTTCATCCGTGTAAATGTAGCTTCAAAAAATTCATTCGACAAGAATAAGAAAAATAGCTATTTAGTTATTTTCTTTTTTTTAAAGGCCTTAAAAAGATAAAGGTGTCTCAATTTTGCTTATTTTGGCTCACTGTATTGCACTTAACATTGCGCAATTGCTCCTGCGTGTTCATCGGTGTAAATGTAGCTAATAAAAATTCATTCGACAAGAATAAGAAAAATAGCTTTTTACTTATTTTTTTTTTTTAAAGGTCTTGAAATGATATGGGTGTCTTAATTTTGCTTATTTTGGCTCAATGTATTGTACTTAACATTGAGCAGTTGCTTCTGCGTGTTCATCGGTGTAAATGTAGCTAAAAAAAATTCATTCGACAGGAATCAGAAAAATAGCTATTTACATATTTTATTTTTTTAAAGGTCTTAAAAAGATATAGGTGTCCTAATTTTGTTTATTTTGGCTCATTGTATTGTACCTAACATTGAGCAAATGCCCCTGCGTGTTCATCCGTGTAAATGTAGCTACAAAAAATTCATTCGACAAGAATAAGAAAAATAGCTATTTAGTTATTTTCTTTTTTTTAAAGGCCTTAAAAAGATATAGGTGTCTCAATGTTGCTTATTTTGGCTCATTGTATTGCACTTAACATTGAGCAATTGCTCCTGCGTGCTCATCGGTGTAAATGTAGCTACTAAAAATTCATTGGACAAGAATAAGAAAAATATCTATTTCGTTATTTTCTTTTTTTTAAAGGTTTTAAAAAGATATAGGTGTCTTAATTTTGGTTATTTAGGCTCACTTTATTGCACTTAACATTGAGCAATTTCTCCTGCGTGTTCATCGGTGTAAATGTAGCTAAAAAAAATTCATTCGACAGGAATCAGAAAAATAGCTATTTACATATTTTATTTTTTTAAAGGTCTTAAAAAGATATAGGTGTCCTAATTTTGCTTATTTTGGCTCATTGTATTGTACCTAACATTGAGCAAATGCCCCTGCGTGTTCATCCGTGTAAATGTAGCTACAAAAAATTCATTCGACAAGAATAAGAAAAATAGCTATTTAGTTATTTTCTTTTTTTTAAAGGCCTTAAAAAGATATAGGTGTCTCAATGTTGCTTATTTTGGCTCAATGTATTGCACTTAACATTGAGCAATTGCTCCTGCGTGTTCATCGGTGTAAATGTAGCTAATAAAAATTCATTCGACAAGAATAAGAAAAATAGCTATTTACTTATTTTTTTTTTAAGGTCTTGAAATGATATGGGTGTCTTAATTTTGCTTATTTTGGCTCACTGTATTGTACTTAACATTGAGCAGTTGCTTCTGCGTGTTCCTCGGTGTAAATGTAGTTAAAAAAAATTCATTCGACAGGAATCAGAAAAATAGCTATTTACATATTTTATTTTTTTAAAGGTCTTAAAAAGATATAGGTGTCCTAATTTTGCTTATTTTGGCTCATTGTATTGTACCTAACATTGATCAAATGCCCCTGCGTGTTCATCCGTGTAAATGTAGCTACAAAAAATTCATTCGACAAGAATAAGAAAAATAGCTATTTAGTTATTTTCTTTTTTTTAAAGGCCTTAAAAATATATAGGTGTCTCAATGTTGCTTAATTTGGCTCATTGTATTGCACTTAACATTGAGCAATTGCTCCTGCGTGTTCATCGGTGTAAATGTAGCTAATAAAAATTCATTCGACAAGAATAAGAAAAATAGCTATTTACTTATTTTTTTTTAAAGGTCTTGAAATGATATGGGTGTCTTAATTTTGCTTATTTTGGCTCACTGTATTGTACTTAACATTGAGCAGTTGCTTCTGCGTGTTCCTCGGTGTAAATGTAGCTAAAAAAAATTCATTCGACAGGAATCAGAAAAATAGCTATTTACATATTTTATTTTTTTAAAGGTCTTAAAAAGATATGGGTGTCCTAATTTTGCTTATTTTGGCTCATTGTATTGTACCTAACATTGAGCAAATGCCCCTGCTTGTTCATCCGTGTAAATGTAGCTACAAAAAATTCATTCGACAAGAATAAGAAAAATAGCTATTTAGTTATTTTCTTTTTTTTAAAGGTCTTAAAAAGATAAAGGTGTCTTAATTTTGCTTAATTTGGCTCACTGTATTGTACCTAACATTGAGCAATTGCTCCTGCGTGTTCGTCGGTGTAAATTTAGCTACAAAAAATTCATTCGACAAGAATAAGAAAAATAGCTATTTAGTTATTTTCTTTTTTTAAAGGTCTTCAAAAGATATAGGTGTCTTAATTTTGCTTATTTTGGCTCATTGTATTGTACCTAACATTGACCAATTGCTCCTGCGTGTTCATCGGCGTAAATGTAGCTAAAAAAAAAAATTCATTCGACAGGAATCAGAAAAATAGCTATTTATATATTTTATTTTTTTAAAGGTCTTAAAAAGATATAGGTGTCCTAATTTTGCTTATTTTGGCTCATTGTATTGTACCTAACATTGAGCAAATGCCCGTGCGTGTTCATCCGTGTAAATGTAGCTACAAAAAATTCATTCGACAAGAATAAGAAAAATAGCTATTTAGTTATTTTCTTTTTTTTAAAGGCCTTAAAAAGATATAGGTGTCTCAATGTTGCTTATTTTGGCTCATTGTATTGTACTTAACATTGAGCAATTGCTCCTGCGTGTTCATCGGTGTAAATGTAGCTAATAAAAATTCATTCGACAAGAATAAGAAAAATAGCCATTTCGTTATTTTTTTTTTTTTAAGGTCTTGAAATGATATGGCTGTCTTAATTTTGCTTATTTTGGCTCATTGTATTGTACTTGACATTGAGCAGTTGCTTCTGCGTGTTCCTCGGTGTAAATGTAGCCAAAAAAAATTCATTCGACAGGAATCAGAAAAATAGCTATTTACATATTTTATTTTTTTAAAGGTCTTAAAAAGATATAGGTGTCCTAATTTTGCTTATTTTGGCTCATTGTATTGTACCTAACATTGATCAAATGCCCCTGCGTGTTCATCCATGTAAATGTAGCTACAAAAAATTCATTCGACAAGAATAAGAAAAATAGCTATTTAGTTATTTTCTTTTTTTTAAAGGCCTTAAAAAGATATAGGTGTCTCAATGTTGCTTATTTTGGCTCATTGTATTGCACTTAACATTGAGCAATTGCTCCTGCGTGTTCATCGGTGTAAATGTAGCTACAAAAAATTCATTCGACAAGAATAATAAAAATAGCTATTTACTTATTTTTTTTTAAAGGTCTTGAAATGATATGGGTGTCTTAGTTTTGCTTATTTTGGCTCATTGTATTGTACCTAACATTGAGCAATTGCTCCTGCGTGTTCGTCGGTGTAAATTTAGCTACAAAAAATTCATTCGACAAGAATAAGAAAAATAGCTATTTAGTTATTTTCTTTTTTTAAAGGTCTTCAAAAGATATAGGTGTCTTAATTTTGCTTATTTTGGCTCATTGTATTGTACCTAACATTGACCAATTGCTCCTGCGTGTTCATCGGTGTAAATGTAGCTACAAAAAATTCATTCGACAAGAATAAGAAAAATAGCTATTTACTTATTTTATTTTTTTTAAAGGTCTTAAAAAGATTTAGGTGTCTTTAATTTGCTTATTTTGGCTCATTGTATTGTACTTTACATTGAGCAGTTGCTTCTGCGTGTTCCTCGGTGTAAATGTAGCTAAATAAAATTCATTCGACAGGAATCAGAAAAATAGCTATTTACATATTTTATTTTTTTAAAGGTCTTAAAAAGATATAGGTGTCCTAATTTTGCTTATTTTGGCTCATTGTATTGTACCTAACATTGAGCAAATGCCCCTGCGTGTTCATCGGTGTAAATGTAGCTACAAAAAATTCATTCGACAAGAATAAGAAAAATAGCTATTAAGTTATTTTCTTTTTTTTAAAGGCCTTCAAAAGATATAGGTGTTTTAATTATGCTTATTTTGGCTCATTGTATTGAACTTAATATTGAGCAGTTGCTCCTGCGTGTTCATCCGTGTAAATGTAGCTACAAAAAATTCATTCGACAAAAATAAGAAAAATAGCTATTTTGTTATTTTCTTTTTTTTAAAGGCCTTAAAAAGATATAGGTGTCTTAATTTTGCTTATTTTGGCTCATTGTATTGCACTTAACATTGAGCAATTGCTCCTGCGTGTTCATCGGTGTAAATGTAGCTAATAAAAATTCATTCGACAAGAATAAGAAAAATAGCTATTTACTTATTTTTTTTTTAAAGGTCTTGAAATGAAATGGGTGTCTTAATTTTGCTTATTTTGGCTCATTGTATTGTACTTAACATTGAGCAGTTGCTTCTGCGTGTTCCTCGGTGTAAATGTAGCTAAAAAAAATTCATTCGACAGGAATCAGAAAAAAAGCTATTTACATATTTTATTTTTAGAGGTCTTAAAAAGATATGGGTGTCTTAATTTTGCTTATTTTTAATCATTGTATTGTGCTTAACATTAAACAGTTGCTTCTGCGTGTTCCTCGGTGTAAATGTAGCTAAAAAAAATTCATTCGACAGGAATCAGAAAAATAGCTATTTACATATTTTATTTTTTTAAAGGTCTTAAAAAGATAAAGGTGTCCTAATTTTGCTTATTTTGCCTCAATGTATTGTACCTAACATTGAGCAAATGCCCCTGCGTGTTCATCCGTGTAAATGTAGCTTCAAAAAATTCATTCGACAAGAATAAGAAAAATAGCTATTTAGTTATTTTCTTTTTTTTAAAGGCCTTAAAAAGATAAAGGTGTCTCAATTTTGCTTATTTTGGCTCACTGTATTGCACTTAACATTGCGCAATTGCTCCTGCGTGTTCATCGGTGTAAATGTAGCTAATAAAAATTCATTCGACAAGAATAAGAAAAATAGCTTTTTACTTATTTTTTTTTTTTTAAAGGTCTTGAAATGATATGGGTGTCTTAATTTTGCTTATTTTGGCTCAATGTATTGTACTTAACATTGAGCAGTTGCTTCTGCGTGTTCCTCGGTGTAAATGTAGCTAAAAAAAATTCATTCGACAGGAATCAGAAAAATAGCTATTTACATATTTTATTTTTTTAAAGGTCTTAAAAAGATATAGGTGTCCTAATTTTGCTTATTTTGGCTCATTGTATTGTACCTAACATTGAGCAAATGCCCCTGCGTGTTCATCCGTGTAAATGTAGCTACAAAAAATTCATTCGACAAGAATAAGAAAAATAGCTATTTAGTTATTTTCTTTTTTTTAAAGGCCTTAAAAAGATATAGGTGTCTCAATGTTGCTTATTTTGGCTCATTGTATTGCACTTAACATTGAGCAATTGCTCCTGCGTGCTCATCGGTGTAAATGTAGCTACTAAAAATTCATTGGACAAGAATAAGAAAAATATCTATTTCGTTATTTTCTTTTTTTTAAAGGTTTTAAAAAGATATAGGTGTCTTAATTTTGGTTATTTAGGCTCACTTTATTGCACTTAACATTGAGCAATTTCTCCTGCGTGTTCATCGGTGTAAATGTAGCTAAAAAAAATTCATTCGACAAGAATAAGAAAAATAGCTATTTACTTATTTTTTTTTTTTTTTTTAAGGTCTTGAAATGATATGGGTGTCTTAGTTTTGCTAATATTGGCTCATTGTATTGTACTAAACATTGAGCAGTTGCTTCTGCGTGTTCCTCGGTGTAAATGTAGCTAAAAAAAATTCATTCGACAGGAATCAGAAAAATAGCTATTTACATATTTTATTTTTTTAAAGGTCTTAAAAAGATATAGGTGTCCTAATTTTGCTTATTTTGGCTCATTGTATTGTACCTAACATTGAGCAAATGCCCCTGCGTGTTCATCCGTGTAAATGTAGCTACAAAAAATTCATTCGACAAGAATAAGAAAAATAGCTATTTAGTTATTTTCTTTTTTTTAAAGGCCTTAAAAAGATATAGGTGTCTCAATGTTGCTTATTTTGGCTCAATGTATTGCACTTAACATTGAGCAATTGCTCCTGCGTGTTCATCGGTGTAAATGTAGCTAATAAAAATTCATTCGACAAGAATAAGAAAAATAGCTATTTACTTATTTTTTTTTTAAGGTCTTGAAATGATATGGGTGTCTTAATTTTGCTTATTTTGGCTCACTGTATTGTACTTAACATTGAGCAGTTGCTTCTGCGTGTTCCTCGGTGTAAATGTAGTTAAAAAAAATTCATTCGACAGGAATCAGAAAAATAGCTATTTACATATTTTATTTTTTTAAAGGTCTTAAAAAGATATAGGTGTCCTAATTTTGCTTATTTTGGCTCATTGTATTGTACCTAACATTGATCAAATGCCCCTGCGTGTTCATCCGTGTAAATGTAGCTACAAAAAATTCATTCGACAAGAATAAGAAAAATAGCTATTTAGTTATTTTCTTTTTTTTAAAGGCCTTAAAAATATATAGGTGTCTCAATGTTGCTTAATTTGGCTCATTGTATTGCACTTAACATTGAGCAATTGCTCCTGCGTGTTCATCGGTGTAAATGTAGCTAATAAAAATTCATTCGACAAGAATAAGAAAAATAGCTATTTACTTATTTTTTTTTAAAGGTCTTGAAATGATATGGGTGTCTTAATTTTGCTTATTTTGGCTCACTGTATTGTACTTAACATTGAGCAGTTGCTTCTGCGTGTTCCTCGGTGTAAATGTAGCTAAAAAAAATTCATTCGACAGGAATCAGAAAAATAGCTATTTACATATTTTATTTTTTTAAAGGTCTTAAAAAGATATGGGTGTCCTAATTTTGCTTATTTTGGCTCATTGTATTGTACCTAACATTGAGCAAATGCCCCTGCTTGTTCATCCGTGAAATGTAGCTACAAAAAATTCATTCGACAAGAATAAGAAAAATAGCTATTTAGTTATTTTCTTTTTTTTAAAGGTCTTAAAAAGATAAAGGTGTCTTAATTTTGCTTAATTTGGCTCACTGTATTGTACCTAACATTGAGCAATTGCTCCTGCGTGTTCGTCGGTGTAAATTTAGCTACAAAAAATTCATTCGACAAGAATAAGAAAAATAGCTATTTAGTTATTTTCTTTTTTTAAAGGTCTTCAAAAGATATAGGTGTCTTAATTTAGCTTATTTTGGCTCATTGTATTGTACCTAACATTGACCAATTGCTCCTGCGTGTTCATCGGCGTAAATGTAGCTAAAAAAAAAATTCATTCGACAGGAATCAGAAAAATAGCTATTTATATATTTTATTTTTTTAAAGGTCTTAAAAAGATATAGGTGTCCTAATTTTGCTTATTTTGGCTCATTGTATTGTACCTAACATTGAGCAAATGCCCGTGCGTGTTCATCCGTGTAAATGTAGCTACAAAAAATTCATTCGACAAGAATAAGAAAAATAGCTATTTAGTTATTTTCTTTTTTTTAAAGGCCTTAAAAAGATATAGGTGTCTCAATGTTGCTTATTTTGGCTCATTGTATTGTACTTAACATTGAGCAATTGCTCCTGCGTGTTCATCGGTGTAAATGTAGCTAATAAAAATTCATTCGACAAGAATAAGAAAAATAGCTATTTACTTATTTTTTTTTAAAGGTCTTGAAATGATATGAGTGTCTTAATTTTGCTTATTTTGGCTCATTGTATTGTACTTAACATTGAGCAGTTGCTTCTGCGTGTTCCTCGGTGTAAATGTAGCTAAAAAAAATTCATTCGACAGGAATCAGAAAAATAGCTATTTACATATTTTATTTTTTTAAAGGTCTTAAAAAGATATAGGTGTCCTAATTTTGCTTATTTTGGCTCACTGTATTGTACCTAACATTGAGCAAATGCCCCTGCTTGTTCATCCGTGTAAATGTAGCTACAAAAAATTCATTCGACAAGAATAAGAAAAATAGCTATTTAGTTATTTTCTTTTTTTTTAAGGTCTTAAAAAGATATAGGTGTCTTAATTTTGCTTGTTTTGGCTCACTGTATTGTACCTAACATTGAGCAATTGCTCCTGCGTGTTCTTCAGTGTAAATTTAGCTACAAAAAATTCATTCGACAAGAATAAGAAAAATAGCTATTTAGTTATTTTCTTTTTTTAAAGGTCTTCAAAAGATATAGGTGTCTTAATTTTGCTTATTTTGGCTCATTGTATTGTACCTAACATTGACCAATTGCTCCTGCGTGTTCATCGGTGTAAATGTAGCTAAAAAAATTCATTCGACAGGAATCAGAAAAATAGCTATTTAGTTATTTTCTTTTTTTAAAGGTCTTCAAAAGATATAGGTGTCTTAATTTTGCTTATTTTGGCTCATTGTATTGTACCTAACATTGACCAATTGCTCCTGCGTGTTCATCGGTGTAAATGTAGCTACAAAAAATTCATTCGACAAGAATAAGAAAAGTAGCTATTTACTTATTTTATTTTTTTAAAGGTCTTAAAAAGATTTAGGTGTCTTTATTTTGCTTATTTTGGCTCATTGTATTGTACTTTACATTGAGCAGTTGCTTCTGCGTGTTCCTCGGTGTAAATGTAGCTAAAAAAAATTCATTCGACAGGAATCAGAAAAATAGCTATTTACATATTTTATTTTTTTAAAGGTCTTAAAAAGATATAGGTGTCCTAATTTTGCTTATTTTGGCTCATTGTATTGTACCTAACATTGATCAAATGCCCCTGCGTGTTCATCCGTGTAAATGTAGCTACAAAAAATTCATTCGACAAGAATAAGAAAAATAGCTATTTAGTTATTTTCTTTTTTTTAAAGGCCTTAAAAAGATATAGGTGTCTCAATGTTGCTTATTTTGGCTCATTGTATTGCACTTAACATTGAGCAATTGCTCCTGCGTGTTCATCGGTGTAAATGTAGCTACAAAAAATTCATTCGACAAGAATAATAAAAATAGCTATTTACTTATTTTTTTTTAAAGGTCTTGAAATGATATGAGTGTCTTAATTTTGCTTATTTTGGCTCATTGTATTGTACTTAACATTGAGCAGTTGCTTCTGCGTGTTCCTCGGTGTAAATGTAGCTAAAAAAAATTCATTCGACAGGAATCAGAAAAATAGCTATTTACATATTTTATTTTTTTAAAGGTCTTAAAAAGATATAGGTGTCCTAATTTTGCTTATTTTGGCTCACTGTATTGTACCTAACATTGAGCAAATGCCCCTGCTTGTTCATCCGTGTAAATGTAGCTACAAAAAATTCATTCGACAAGAATAAGAAAAATAGCTATTTAGTTATTTTCTTTTTTTTTAAGGTCTTAAAAAGATATAGGTGTCTTAATTTTGCTTGTTTTGGCTCACTGTATTGTACCTAACATTGAGCAATTGCTCCTGCGTGTTCTTCAGTGTAAATTTAGCTACAAAAAATTCATTCGACAAGAATAAGAAAAATAGCTATTTAGTTATTTTCTTTTTTTAAAGGTCTTCAAAAGATATAGGTGTCTTAATTTTGCTTATTTTGGCTCATTGTATTGTACCTAACATTGACCAATTGCTCCTGCGTGTTCATCGGTGTAAATGTAGCTAAAAAAATTCATTCGACAGGAATCAGAAAAATAGCTATTTAGTTATTTTCTTTTTTTAAAGGTCTTCAAAAGATATAGGTGTCTTAATTTTGCTTATTTTGGCTCATTGTATTGTACCTAACATTGAACAATTGCTCCTGCGTGTTCATCGGTGTAAATGTAGCTACAAAAAATTCATTCGACAAGAATAAGAAAAGTAGCTATTTACTTATTTTATTTTTTTAAAGGTCTTAAAAAGATATAGGTGTCTTTATTTTGCTTATTTTGGCTCATTGTATTGTACTTTACATTGAGCAGTTGCTTCTGCGTGTTCCTCGGTGTAAATGTAGCTAAAAAAAATTCATTCGACAGGAATCAGAAAAATAGCTATTTACATATTTTATTTTTTTAAAGGTCTTAAAAAGATATAGGTGTCCTAATTTTGCTTATTTTGGCTCATTGTATTGTACCTAACATTGATCAAATGCCCCTGCGTGTTCATCCGTGTAAATGTAGCTACAAAAAATTCATTCGACAAGAATAAGAAAAATAGCTATTTAGTTATTTTCTTTTTTTTAAAGGCCTTAAAAAGATATAGGTGTCTCAATGTTGCTTATTTTGGCTCATTGTATTGCACTTAACATTGAGCAATTGCTCCTGCGTGTTCATCGGTGTAAATGTAGCTACAAAAAATTCATTCGACAAGAATAATAAAAATAGCTATTTACTTATTTTTTTTTAAAGGTCTTGAAATGATATGGGTGTCTTAATTTTGCTTATTTTGGCTCATTGTATTGTACCTAACATTGAGCAATTGCTCCTGCGTGTTCGTCGGTGTAAATTTAGCTACAAAAAATTCATTCGACAAGAATAAGAAAAATAGCTATTTAGTTATTTTCTTTTTTTAAAGGTCTTCAAAAGATATAGGTGTCTTAATTTTGCTTATTTTGGCTCATTGTATTGTACCTAACATTGACCAATTGCTCCTGCGTGTTCATCGGTGTAAATGTAGCTACAAAAAATTCATTCGACAAGAATAAGAAAAATAGCTATTAAGTTATTTTCTTTTTTTTAAAGGCCTTCAAAAGATATAGGTGTTTTAATTATGCTTATTTTGGCTCATTGTATTGAACTTAATATTGAGCAGTTGCTCCTGCGTGTTCATCCGTGTAAATGTAGCTACAAAAAATTCATTCGACAAAAATAAGAAAAATAGCTATTTTGTTATTTTCTTTTTTTTAAAGGCCTTAAAAAGATATAGGTGTCTTAATTTTGCTTATTTTGGCTCATTGTATTGCACTTAACATTGAGCAATTGCTCCTGCGTGTTCATCGGTGTAAATGTAGCTAATAAAAATTCATTCGACAAGAATAAGAAAAATAGCTATTTACTTATTTTTTTTTTAAAGGTCTTGAAATGAAATGGGTGTCTTAATTTTGCTTATTTTGGCTCATTGTATTGTACTTAACATTGAGCAGTTGCTTCTGCGTGTTCCTCGGTGTAAATGTAGCTAAAACAAATTCATTCGACAGGAATCAGAAAAAAAGCTATTTACATATTTTATTTTTAGAGGTCTTAAAAAGATATGGGTGTCTTAATTTTGCTTATTTTTAATCATTGTATTGTGCTTAACATTAAACAGTTGCTTCTGCGTGTTCCTCGGTGTAAATGTAGCTAAAAAAAATTCATTCGACAGGAATCAGAAAAATAGCTATTTACATATTTTATTTTTTTAAAGGTCTTAAAAAGATAAAGGTGTCCTAATTTTGCTTATTATGCCTCAATGTATTGTACCTAACATTGAGCAAATGCCCCTGCGTGTTCATCCGTGTAAATGTAGCTAATAAAAATTCATTCGACAAGAATAAGAAAAATAGCTATTTACTTATTTTTTTTTTTTTAAAGGCCTTAAAAAGATAAAGGTGTCTCAATTTTGCTTATTTTGGCTCACTGTATTGCACTTAACATTGCGCAATTGCTCCTGCGTGTTCATCGGTGTAAATGTAGCTAATAAAAATTCATTCGACAAGAATAAGAAAAATAGCTTTTTACTTATTTTTTTTTTTTAAAGGTCTTGAAATGATATGGGTGTCTTAATTTTGCTTATTTTGGCTCAATGTATTGTACTTAACATTGAGCAGTTGCTTCTGCGTGTTCCTCGGTGTAAATGTAGCTAAAAAAAATTCATTCGACAAGAATAAGAAAAATAGCTATTAAGTTATTTTCTTTTTTTTAAAGGCTTTCAAAAGATATAGGTGTTTTAATTATGCTTATTTTGGCTCATTGTATTGAACTTAATATTGAGCAGTTGCTCCTGCGTGTTCATCCGTGTAAATGTAGCTACAAAAAATTCATTCGACAAAAATAAGAAAAATAGCTATTTTGTTATTTTCTTTTTTTTAAAGGCCTTAAAAAGATATAGGTGTCTTAATTTTCCTTATTTTGGCTCATTGTATTGCACTTAACATTGAGCAATTGCTCCTGCGTGTTCATCGGTGTAAATGTAGCTAATAAAAATTCATTCGACAAGAATAAGAAAAATAGCTATTTACTTATTTTTTTTTTAAAGGTCTTGAAATGAAATGGGTGTCTTAATTTTGCTTATTTTGGCTCATTGTATTGTACTTAACATTGAGCAGTTGCTTCTGCGTGTTCCTCGGTGTAAATGTAGCTAAAAAAAATTCATTCGACAGGAATCAGAAAAAAAGCTATTTACATATTTTATTTTTAGAGGTCTTAAAAAGATATGGGTGTCTTAATTTTGCTTATTTTTAATCATTGTATTGTGCTTAACATTAAACAGTTGCTTCTGCGTGTTCCTCGGTGTAAATGTAGCTAAAAAAAATTCATTCGACAGGAATCAGAAAAATAGCTATTTACATATTTTATTTTTTTAAAGGTCTTAAAAAGATAAAGGTGTCCTAATTTTGCTTATTTTGCCTCAATGTATTGTACCTAACATTGAGCAAATGCCCCTGCGTGTTCATCCGTGTAAATGTAGCTTCAAAAAATTCATTCGACAAGAATAAGAAAAATAGCTATTTAGTTATTTTCTTTTTTTTAAAGGCCTTAAAAAGATAAAGGTGTCTCAATTTTGCTTATTTTGGCTCACTGTATTGCACTTAACATTGCGCAATTGCTCCTGCGTGTTCATCGGTGTAAATGTAGCTAATAAAAATTCATTCGACAAGAATAAGAAAAATAGCTTTTTACTTATTTTTTTTTTAAAGGTCTTGAAATGATATGGGTGTCTTAATTTTGCTTATTTTGGCTCAATGTATTGTACTTAACATTGAGCAGTTGCTTCTGCGTGTTCCTCGGTGTAAATGTAGCTAAAAAAAATTCATTCGACAGGAATCAGAAAAATATCTATTTACATATTTTATTTTTTTAAAGGTCTTAAAAAGATATAGGTGTCCTAATTTTGCTTATTTTGGCTCATTGTATTGTACCTAACATTGAGCAAATGCCCCTGCGTGTTCATCCGTGTAAATGTAGCTACAAAAAATTCATTCGACAAGAATAAGAAAAATAGCTATTTAGTTATTTTCTTTTTTTTAAAGGCCTTAAAAAGATATAGGTGTCTCAATGTTGCTTATTTTGGCTCACTGTATTGCACTTAACATTGAGCAATTGCTCCTGCGTGCTCATCGGTGTAAATGTAGCTACTAAAAATTCATTGGACAAGAATAAGAAAAATATCTATTTCGTTATTTTCTTTTTTTTAAAGGTTTTAAAAAAAAATAGGTGTCTTAATTTTGGTTATTTAGGCTCACTTTATTGCACTTAACATTCAGCAATTTCTCCTGCGTGTTCATCGGTGTAAATGTAGCTAAAAAAAATTCATTCGACAAGAATAAGAAAAATAGCTATTTACTTATTTTTTTTTAAAGGTCTTGAAATGATATGGGTGTCTTAATTTTGCATATTTTGGCTCATTGTATTGTACTTGACATTGAGCAGTTGCTTCTGCGTGTTCCTCGGTGTAAATGTAGCTAAAAAAAATTCATTCGACAGGAATCAGAAAAATAGCTATTTACATATTTTATTTTTTTAAAGGTTTTAAAAAGATATAGGTGTCCTAATTTTGCTTATTTTGGCTCATTGTATTGTACCTAACATTGATCAAATGCCCCAGCGTGTTCATCCGTGTAAATGTAGCTACAAAAAATTCATTCGACAAGAATAAGAAAAATAGCTATTTAGTTATTTTCTTTTTTTTAAAGGCCTTAAAAAGATATAGGTGTCTCAATGTTGCTTATTTTGGCTCATTGTATTGCACTTAACATTGAGCAATTGCTCCTGCGTGTTCATCGGTGTAAATGTAGCTACAAAAAATTCATTCGACAAGAATAATAAAAATAGCTATTTACTTATTTTTTTTTAAAGGTCTTGAAATGATATGGGTGTCTTAATTTTGCTTATTTTGGCTCATTGTATTGTACCTAACATTGAGCAATTGCTCCTGCGTGTTCGTCGGTGTAAATTTAGCTACAAAAAATTCATTCGACAAGAATAAGAAAAATAGCTATTTAGTTATTTTCTTTTTTTAAAGGTCTTCAAAAGATATAGGTGTCTTAATTTTGCTTATTTTGGCTCATCGTATTGTACCTAACATTGACCAATTGCTCCTGCGTGTTCATCGGTGTAAATGTAGCTACAAAAAATTCATTCGACAAGAATAAGAAAAATAGCTATTTACTTATTTTATTTTTTTTAAAGGTCTTAAAAAGATTTAGGTGTCTTTAATTTGCTTATTTTGGCTCATTGTATTGTACTTTACATTAAGCAGTTGCTTCTGCGTGTTCCTCGGTGTAAATGTAGCTAAATAAAATTCATTCGACAGGAATCAGAAAAATAGCTATTTACATATTTTATTTTTTTAAAGGTCTTAAAAAGATATAGGTGTCCTAATTTTGCTTATTTTGGCTCATTGTATTGTACCTAACATTGAGCAAATGCCCCTGCGTGTTCATCGGTGTAAATGTAGCTACAAAAAATTCATTCGACAAGAATAAGAAAAATAGCTATTAAGTTATTTTCTTTTTTTTAAAGGCCTTCAAAAGATATAGGTGTTTTAATTATGCTTATTTTGGCTCATTGTATTGAACTTAATATTGAGCAGTTGCTCCTGCGTGTTCATCCGTGTAAATGTAGCTACAAAAAATTCATTCGACAAAAATAAGAAAAATAGCTATTTTGTTATTTTCTTTTTTTTAAAGGCCTTAAAAAGATATAGGTGTCTTAATTTTGCTTATTTTGGCTCATTGTATTGCACTTAACATTGAGCAATTGCTCCTGCGTGTTCATCGGTGTAAATGTAGCTAATAAAAATTCATTCGACAAGAATAAGAAAAATAGCTATTTACTTATTTTTTTTTTAAAGGTCTTGAAATGAAATGGGTGTCTTAATTTTGCTTATTTTGGCTCATTGTATTGTACTTAACATTGAGCAGTTGCTTCTGCGTGTTCCTCGGTGTAAATGTAGCTAAAAAAAATTCATTCGACAGGAATCAGAAAAAAAGCTATTTACATATTTTATTTTTAGAGGTCTTAAAAAGATATGGGTGTCTTAATTTTGCTTATTTTTAATCATTGTATTGTGCTTAACATTAAGCAGTTGCTTCTGCGTGTTCCTCGGTGTAAATGTAGCTAAAAAAAATTCATTCGACAGGAATCAGAAAAATAGCTATTTACATATTTTATTTTTTTAAAGGTCTTAAAAAGATAAAGGTGTCCTAATTTTGCTTATTTTGCCTCAATGTATTGTACCTAACATTGAGCAAATGCCCCTGCGTGTTCATCCGTGTAAATGTAGCTTCAAAAAATTCATTCGACAAGAATAAGAAAAATAGCTATTTAGTTATTTTCTTTTTTTTAAAGGCCTTAAAAAGATAAAGGTGTCTCAATTTTGCTTATTTTGGCTCACTGTATTGCACTTAACATTGCGCAATTGCTCCTGCGTGTTCATCGGTGTAAATGTAGCTAATAAAAATTCATTCGACAAGAATAAGAAAAATAGCTTTTTACTTATTTTTTTTTTTTAAAGGTCTTGAAATGATATGGGTGTCTTAATTTTGCTTATTTTGGCTCAATGTATTGTACTTAACATTGAGCAGTTGCTTCTGCGTGTTCTTCGGTGTAAATGTAGCTAAAAAAAATTCATTCGACAGGAATCAGAAAAATAGCTATTTACATATTTTATTTTTTTAAAGGTCTTAAAAAGATATAGGTGTCCTAATTTTGCTTATTTTGGCTCATTGTATTGTACCCAACATTGAGCAAATGCCCCTGCGTGTTCATCCGTGTAAATGTAGCTACAAAAAATTCATTCGATAAGAATAAGAAAAATAGCTATTTAGTTATTTTCTTTTTTTTAAAGGCCTTAAAAAGATATAGGTGTCTCAATGTTGCTTATTTTGGCTCATTGTATTGCACTTAACATTGAGCAATTGCTCCTGCGTGCTCATCGGTGTAAATGTAGCTACTAAAAATTCATTGGACAAGAATAAGAAAAATATCTATTTCGTTATTTTCTTTTTTTTAAAGGTTTTAAAAAGATATAGGTGTCTTAATTTTGGTTATTTAGGCTCACTTTATTGCACTTAACATTGAGCAATTTCTCCTGCGTGTTCATCGGTGTAAATGTAGCTAAAAAAAATTCATTCGACAAGAATAAGAAAAATAGCTATTTACTTATTTTTTTTTTTTTTTAAGGTCTTGAAATGATATGGGTGTCTTAGTTTTGCTAATATTGGCTCATTGTATTGTACTAAACATTGAGCAGTTGCTTCTGCGTGTTCCTCGGTGTAAATGTAGCTAAAAAAAATTCATTCGACAGGAATCAGAAAAATAGCTATTTACATATTTTATTTTTTTAAAGGTCTTAAAAAGATATAGGTGTCCTAATTTTGCTTATTTTGGCTCATTGTATTGTACCTAACATTGAGCAAATGCCCCTGCGTGTTCATCCGTGTAAATGTAGCTACAAAAAATTCATTCGACAAGAATAAGAAAAATAGCTATTTAGTTATTTTCTTTTTTTTAAAGGCCTTAAAAAGATATAGGTGTCTCAATGTTGCTTATTTTGGCTCAATGTATTGCACTTAACATTGAGCAATTGCTTCTGCGTGTTCCTCGGTGTAAATGTAGCTAAAAAAAATTCATTCGACAGGAATCAGAAAAATAGCTATTTACATATTTTATTTTTTTAAAGGTCTTAAAAAGATATAGGTGTCCTAATTTTGCTTATTTTGGCTCATTGTATTGTACCTAACATTGAGCAAATGCCCCTGCGTGTTCATCCGTGTAAATGTAGCTACAAAAAATTCATTCGACAAGAATAAGAAAAATAGCTATTTAGTTATTTTCTTTTTTTTAAAGGCCTTAAAAAGATATAGGTGTCTCAATGTTGCTTATTTTGGCTCAATGTATTGCACTTAACATTGAGCAATTGCTCCTGCGTGTTCATCGGTGTAAATGTAGCTAATAAAAATTCATTCGACAAGAATAAGAAAAATAGCTATTTACTTATTTTTTTTTTAAGGTCTTGAAATGATATGGGTGTCTTAATTTTGCTTATTTTGGCTCACTGTATTGTACCTAACATTGAGCAAATGCCCCTGCGTGTTCATCCGTGTAAATGTAGCTTCAAAAAATTCATTCGACAAGAATAAGAAAAATAGCTATTTAGTTATTTTCTTTTTTTTAAAGGCCTTAAAAAGATAAAGGTGTCTCAATTTTGCTTATTTTGGCTCATTGTATTGTACCTAACATTGATCAATTGCTCCTGCGTGTTCATCCGTGTAAATGTAGCTTCAAAAAATTCATTCGACAAGAATAAGAAAAATAGCTATTTAGTTATTTTCTTTTTTTTAAAGGCCTTAAAAAGATAAAGGTGTCTCAATTTTGCTTATTTTGGCTCACTGTATTGCACTTAACATTGCGCAATTGCTCCTGCGTGTTCATCGGTGTAAATGTAGCTAATAAAAATTCATTCGACAAGAATAAGAAAAATAGCTTTTTACTTATTTTTTTTTTTTAAAGGTCTTGAAATGATATGGGTGTCTTAATTTTGCTTATTTTGGCTCAATGTATTGTACTTAACATTGAGCAGTTGCTTCTGCGTGTTCTTCGGTGTAAATGTAGCTAAAAAAAATTCATTCGACAGGAATCAGAAAAATAGCTATTTACATATTTTATTTTTTTAAAGGTCTTAAAAAGATATAGGTGTCCTAATTTTGCTTATTTTGGCTCATTGTATTGTACCCAACATTGAGCAAATGCCCCTGCGTGTTCATCCGTGTAAATGTAGCTACAAAAAATTCATTCGATAAGAATAAGAAAAATAGCTATTTAGTTATTTTCTTTTTTTTAAAGGCCTTAAAAAGATATAGGTGTCTCAATGTTGCTTATTTTGGCTCATTGTATTGCACTTAACATTGAGCAATTGCTCCTGCGTGCTCATCGGTGTAAATGTAGCTACTAAAAATTCATTGGACAAGAATAAGAAAAATATCTATTTCGTTATTTTCTTTTTTTTAAAGGTTTTAAAAAGATATAGGTGTCTTAATTTTGGTTATTTAGGCTCACTTTATTGCACTTAACATTGAGCAATTTCTCCTGCGTGTTCATCGGTGTAAATGTAGCTAAAAAAAATTCATTCGACAAGAATAAGAAAAATAGCTATTTACTTATTTTTTTTTTTTTTTAAGGTCTTGAAATGATATGGGTGTCTTAGTTTTGCTAATATTGGCTCATTGTATTGTACTAAACATTGAGCAGTTGCTTCTGCGTGTTCCTCGGTGTAAATGTAGCTAAAAAAAATTCATTCGACAGGAATCAGAAAAATAGCTATTTACATATTTTATTTTTTTAAAGGTCTTAAAAAGATATAGGTGTCCTAATTTTGCTTATTTTGGCTCATTGTATTGTACCTAACATTGAGCAAATGCCCCTGCGTGTTCATCCGTGTAAATGTAGCTACAAAAAATTCATTCGACAAGAATAAGAAAAATAGCTATTTAGTTATTTTCTTTTTTTTAAAGGCCTTAAAAAGATATAGGTGTCTCAATGTTGCTTATTTTGGCTCAATGTATTGCACTTAACATTGAGCAATTGCTTCTGCGTGTTCCTCGGTGTAAATGTAGCTAAAAAAAATTCATTCGACAGGAATCAGAAAAATAGCTATTTACATATTTTATTTTTTTAAAGGTCTTAAAAAGATATAGGTGTCCTAATTTTGCTTATTTTGGCTCATTGTATTGTACCTAACATTGAGCAAATGCCCCTGCGTGTTCATCCGTGTAAATGTAGCTACAAAAAATTCATTCGACAAGAATAAGAAAAATAGCTATTTAGTTATTTTCTTTTTTTTAAAGGCCTTAAAAAGATATAGGTGTCTCAATGTTGCTTATTTTGGCTCAATGTATTGCACTTAACATTGAGCAATTGCTCCTGCGTGTTCATCGGTGTAAATGTAGCTAATAAAAATTCATTCGACAAGAATAAGAAAAATAGCTATTTACTTATTTTTTTTTTAAGGTCTTGAAATGATATGGGTGTCTTAATTTTGCTTATTTTGGCTCACTGTATTGTACCTAACATTGAGCAAATGCCCCTGCGTGTTCATCCGTGTAAATGTAGCTTCAAAAAATTCATTCGACAAGAATAAGAAAAATAGCTATTTAGTTATTTTCTTTTTTTTAAAGGCCTTAAAAAGATAAAGGTGTCTCAATTTTGCTTATTTTGGCTCATTGTATTGTACCTAACATTGATCAATTGCTCCTGCGTGTTCATCGGTGTAAATGTAGCTAATAAAAATTCATTCGACAAGAATAAGAAAAACAGCTATTTCGTTATTTTCTTTTTTTAAAGGTCTTAAAAAGATATAGGTGTCTTAATTTTGGTTATTTAGGCTCACTGTATTGCACTTAACATTGGGAAATTGCTCCTGCGTGTTCATCGGTGTAAATGTAGCTAAAAAAAATTCATTCGACAAGAATAAGAAAAATAGCTATTTACTTATTTTTTTTTTTTTTAAGGTCTTGAAATGATATGGGTGTCTTAATTTTGCTTATATTGGCTCATTGTATTGTACTTAACAATGAGCAGTTGCTTCTGCGTGTTCCTCGGTGTAAATGTAGCTAAATAAAATTCATTCGACAGGAATCAGAAAAATAGCTATTTACTTATTTTATTTTTTTAAAGGTCTTAAAAAGATATAGGGGTCCTAATTTTGCTTATTTTGGCTCATTGTATTGTACCTAACATTCAGCAAATGCCATTGCGTGTTCATCCGTGTAAATGTAGCTACAAAAAATTCATTCGACAAGAATAAGAAAAATAGCTATTAAGTTATTTTCTTTTTTTTAAAGGCCTTCAAAAGATATAGGTGTCTTAATTTTGCTTATTTTGGATCATTGTATTGTACTCAACATTGAACAGTTGCTTCTGCGTGTTCATCCGTGTAAATATAGCTACAAAAAATTCATTCGACAAGAATAAGAAAAATAGCTATTTTGTTATTTTCTTTTTTTTAAAGGCCTTTAAAAGATATAGGTGTCTGAATTTTGCTTATTTTGGCTCATTGTATTGCACTTAACATTGAGCAATCGCTCCTGCGTGTTCATCGGTGTAAATGTAGCTAATAAAAATTCATTCGACAAGAATAAGAAAAATAGCTATTTACTTATTTTTTTTTTTAAAGGTCTTGAAATGAAATGGGTGTCTTAATTTTGCTTATTTTGGCTCACTGTATTGTACTTAACATTGAGCAGTTGCTTCTGCGTGTTCATCGGTGTAAATGTAGCTAAAAAAAATTCATTCGACAGGAATCAGAAAAATAGCTATTTACTTATTTTATTTTTTTAAAGGTCTTGAAAAGATGTAGGTGTCTTAATTTTGGTTATTTGGGCTCACTGTATTGCACTTAACATTGAGCAATTGCTCCTGCGTGTTCATCGGTGTAAATGTAGCTAAAAAAAATTCATTCGACAAGAATAAGAAAAATAGCTATTTACTTTTTTTTTTTTTTTAAAGGTCTTGAAATGATATGGGTGTCTTAATTTTGCTTATTTTGGCTCATTGTATTGTACTTAACATTGAGCAGTTGCTTCTGTGTCTTCTTCGGTGTAAATGTAGCTAAAAAAAATTCATTCGACAGGAATCAGAAAAATAGCTATTTACTTATTTTATTTTTTTAAAGGTCTTCAAAAGATATAGGTGTCTTAGTTTTGGTTATTTAGGCTCACTGTATTGAACTTAACATTGAGCAATTGCTCCTGCGTGTTCATCGGTGTAAATGTAGCTAAAAAAAATTCATTCGACAAGAATAAGAAAAATTGCTATTTACTTTTTTTTTTTTTTTAAGGTCTTGATATGATATGGGTGTCTTAATTTTGCTTATTTTGGCTCATTGTATAGTACTTAACATTGAGCAGTTGCTTCTGCGTGTTCATCGGTGTAAATGTAGCTAAAAAAAATTCATTCGACAAGAATAAGAAAAATAGCTATTTACTTTTTTTTTTTTTTTAAAGGTCTTGAAATGATATGGGTGTCTTAATTTTGCTTATTTTGGCTCATTGTACTGTACTTAACATTGAGCAGTTGCTTCTGTGTCTTCTTCGGTGTAAATGTAGCTAAAAAAAATTCATTCGACAGGAATCAGAAAAATAGCTATTTACTTATTTTATTTTTTTAAAGGTCTTCAAAAGATATAGGTGTCTTAATTTTGCTTATTTTGGCTCACTGTATTGTACCTAACATTGGGCAATTGCTCCTGCGTGTTCATCGGTGTAAATTTAGCTACAAAAAATTCATTCGACAAGAATAAGAAAAATAGCTATTTACTTATTTTATTTTTTTAAAGGTCTTGATATGATACTGGTGTCTTAATTTTGCTCGTTTTGGCTCATTAAATTGTACTTAACATTGAGCAATTGCTCCTGAGTGTTCATTGGTGTAAATGTAGCTAAAAAAAATTCATTCGACAAGAATTAGAAAAATAGCTATTTTTTTTTTTTTTTTTTAAAGGTCTTGAAATGATATGGGTGTCTTAATTTTGCTTATTTTGGCTCATTGTATTGTACTTAACATTGAGCAGTTGCTTCTGCGTGTTCATCGGTGTAAATGTAGCTAAAAAAAATTCATTCGACAGGAATCAGAAAAATAGCTATTTACTTATTTTATTTTTTTAAAGGTCTTGAAAAGATGTAGGTGTCTTAATTTTGGTTATTTAGGCTCACTGTATTGCACTTAACATTGAGCAATTGCTCCTGCGTGTTCATCGGTGTAAATGTAGCTAAAAAAAATTCATTCGACAAGAATAAGAAAAATAGCTATTTACTTTTTTTTTTTTTTTAAAGGTCTTGAAATGATATGGGTGTCTTAATTTTGCTTATTTTGGCTCATTGTATTGTACTTAACATTGAGCAGTTGCTTCTGCGTGTTCCTCGGTGTAAATGTAGCTAAAAAAAATTCATTCGACAGGAATCAGAAAAAAAGCTATTTACATATTTTATTTTTAGAGGTCTTAAAAAGATATGGGTGTCTTAATTTTGCTTATTTTTAATCATTGTATTGTTCTTAACATTGAGCAATTGCTCCTGCGTGTTCATCGGTGTAAATGTAGCTAATAAAAATTCATTCGACAAGAATAAGAAAAATAGCTATTTACTTATTTTTTTTTAAAGGTCTTGAAATGATATGGGTGTCTTAATTTTGCTTATTTTGGCTCACTGTATTGTACTTAACATTGAGCAGTTGCTTCTGCGTGTTCCTCGGTGTAAATGTAGCTAAAAAAAATTCATTCGACAGGAATCAGAAAAATAGCTATTTACATATTTTATTTTTTTAAAGGTCTTAAAAAGATATGGGTGTCCTAATTTTGCTTATTTTGGCTCATTGTATTGTACCTAACATTGAGCAAATGCCCCTGCTTGTTCATCCGTGTAAATGTAGCTACAAAAAATTCATTCGACAAGAATAAGAAAAATAGCTATTTAGTTATTTTCTTTTTTTTAAAGGTCTTAAAAAGATGAAGGTGTCTTAATTTTGCTTAATTTGGCTCACTGTATTGTACCTAACATTGAGCAATTGCTTCTGCGTGTTCGTCGGTGTAAATTTAGCTACAAAAAATTCATTCGACAAGAATAAGAAAAATAGCTATTTAGTTATTTTCTTTTTTTAAAGGTCTTCAAAAGATATAGGTGTCTTAATTTTGCTTATTTTGGCTCATTGTATTGTACCTAACATTGACCAATTGCTCCTGCGTGTTCATCGGCGTAAATGTAGCTAAAAAAAATTCATTCGACAGGAATCAGAAAAATAGCTATTTATATATTTTATTTTTTTAAAGGTCTTAAAAAGATATAGGTGTCCTAATTTTGCTTATTTTGGCTCATTGTATTGTACCTAACATTGAGCAAATGCCCGTGCGTGTTCATCCGTGTAAATGTAGCTACAAAAAATTCATTCGACAAGAATAAGAAAAATAGCTATTTAGTTATTTTCTTTTTTTTAAAGGCCTTAAAAAGATATATGTGTCTCAATGTTGCTTATTTTGGCTCATTGTATTGCACTTAACATTGAGCAATTGCTCCTGCGTGTTCATCGGTGTAAATGTAGCTAATAAAAATTCATTCGACAAGAATAAGAAAAATAGCTATTTACTTATTTTTTTTTAAAGGTCTTGAAATGATATGAGTGTCTTAATTTTGCTTATTTTGGCTCATTGTATTGTACTTAACATTGAGCAGTTGCTTCTGCGTGTTCCTCGGTGTAAATGTAGCTAAAAAAAATTCATTCGACAGGAATCAGAAAAATAGCTATTTACATATTTTATTTTTTTAAAGGTCTTAAAAAGATATAGGTGTCCTAATTTTGCTTATTTTGGCTCACTGTATTGTACCTAACATTGAGCAAATGCCCCTGCTTGTTCATCCGTGTAAATGTAGCTACAAAAAATTCATTCGACAAGAATAAGAAAAATAGCTATTTAGTTATTTTCTTTTTTTTTAAGGTATTAAAAAGATATAGGTGTCTTAATTTTGCTTGTTTTGGCTCAGTGTATTGTACCTAACATTGAGCAATTGCTCCTGCGTGTTCTTCAGTGTAAATTTAGCTACAAAAAATTCATTCGACAAGAATAAGAAAAATAGCTATTTAGTTATTTTCTTTTTTTAAAGGTCTTCAAAAGATATAGGTGTCTTAATTTTGCTTATTTTGGCTCATTGTATTGTACCTAACATTGACCAATTGCTCCTGCGTGTTCATCGGTGTAAATGTAGCTAAAAAAATTCATTCGACAGGAATCAGAAAAATAGCTATTTAGTTATTTTCTTTTTTTAAAGGTCTTCAAAAGATATAGGTGTCTTAATTTTGCTTATTTTGGCTCATTGTATTGTACCTAACATTGACCAATTGCTCCTGCGTGTTCATCGGTGTAAATGTAGCTACAAAAAATTCATTCGACAAGAATAAGAAAAATAGCTATTTACTTATTTTATTTTTTTAAAGGTCTTAAAACGATTTAGGTGTCTTTATTTTGCTTATTTTGGCTCATTGTATTGTACTTTACATTGAGCAGTTGCTTCTGCGTGTTCTTCGGTGTAAATGTAGCTAAATAAAATTCATTCGACAGGAATCAGAAAAATAGCTATTTACATATTTTATTTTTTTAAAGGTCTTAAAAAGATATAGGTGTCCTAATTTTGCTTATTTTGGCTCATTGTATTGTACCTAACATTGAGCAAATGCCCCTGCGTGTTCATCGGTGTAAATGTAGCTACAAAAAATTCATTCGACAAGAATAAGAAAAATAGCTATTAAGTTATTTTCTTTTTTTTAAAGGCCTTCAAAAGATATAGGTGTCTTAATTATGCTTATTTTGGCTCATTGTATTAAACTTAATATTGAGCAGTTGCTCCTGCGTGTTCATCCGTGTAAATGTAGCTACAAAAAATTCATTCGACAAAAATAAGAAAAATAGCTATTTTGTTATTTTCTTTTTTTTAAAGGCCTTAAAAAGATATAGGTGTCTTAATTTTGCTTATTTTGGCTCATTGTATTGCACTTAACATTAAGCAATTGCTCCTGCGTGTTCATCGGTGTAAATGTAGCTAATAAAAATTCATTCGACAAGAATAAGAAAAATAGCTATTTACTTATTTTTTTTTTTAAAGGTCTTGAAATGAAATGGGTGTCTTAATTTTGCTTATTTTGGCTCATTGTATTGTACTTAACATTGAGCAGTTGCTTCTGCGTGTTCCTCGGTGTAAATGTAGCTAAAAAAAATTCATTCGACAGGAATCAGAAAAAAAGCTATTTACATATTTTATTTTTAGAGGTCTTAAAAAGATATGGGTGTCTTAATTTTGCTTATTTTGGCTCATTGTATTGTACTTAACATTAAACAGTTGCTTCTGCGTGTTCCTCGGTGTAAATGTAGCTAAAAAAAATTCATTCGACAGGAATCAGAAAAATAGCTATTTACATATTTTATTTTTTTAAAGGTCTTAAAAAGATAAAGGTGTCCTAATTTTGCTTATTTTGGCTCAATGTATTGTACCTAACATTGAGCAAATGCCCCTGCGTGTTCATCCGTGTAAATGTAGCTTCAAAAAATTCATTCGACAAGAATAAGAAAAATAGCTATTTAGTTATTTTCTTTTTTTTAAAGGCCTTAAAAAGATAAAGGTGTCTCAATTTTGCTTATTTTGGCTCACTGTATTGCACTTAACATTGCGCAATTGCTCCTGCGTGTTCATCGGTGTAAATGTAGCTAATAAAAATTCATTCGACAAGAATAAGAAAAATAGCTTTTTACTTATTTTTTTTTTTTTAAAGGTCTTGAAATGATATGGGTGTCTTAATTTTGCTTATTTTGGCTCATTGTATTGTACTTAACATTGAGCAGTTGCTTCTGCGTGTTCCTCGGTGTAAATGTAGCTAAAAAAAATTCATTCGACAGGAATCAGAAAAATAGCTATTTATATATTTTATTTTTTTAAAGGTCTTAAAAAGATATAGGTGTCCTAATTTTGCTTATTTTGGCTCACTGTATTGTACCTAACATAGAGCAAATGCCCATGCGTGTTCATCCGTGTAAATGTAGCTACAAAAAATTCATTCGACAAGAATAAGAAAAATAGCTATTTAGTTATTTTCTTTTTTTTAAAGGCCTTAAAAAGATATAGGTGTCTCAATGTTGCTTATTTTGGCTCATTGTATTGCACTTAACATTGAGCAATTGCTCCTGCGTGTTCCTCGGTGAAAATGTAGCTAAAAAAAAATTCATTCGACAGGAATCAGAAAAATAGCTATTTACTTATTTTATTTTTTTAAGGTCTTTAAAAGATAAAGGTGTCCTAATTTTGCTTATTTTGGCTCAATGTATTGTACCTAACATTGACCAATTGCTCCTGCGTGTTCATCGGTGTAAATGGAGCTAAAAAAAATTCATTCGACAAGAAAAAGAAAAATAGCTATATACTTATTTTTTTTTTTTAAAGGTCTTAAAAAGATATAGGTGTCCTAATTTTGCTTATTTTGGCTCATTGTATTGTACCTAACATTGAACAAATGCCCCTGCGTGTTCATCCGTGTAAATGTAGCTACTAAAAATTCATTCGACAAGAATAAGAAAAACAGCTACTTCGTTATTTTCTTTTTTTAAAGGTCTTAAAAAGATATAGGTGTCTTAATTTTGGTTATTTAGGCTCACTGTATTGCACCTAACATTGGGCAATTGCTCCTGCGTGTTCATCGGTGTAAATGTAGCTAAAAAAAATTCATTCGACAAGAATAAGAAAAATAGCTATTTACTTATTTTTTTTTTTTTAAGGTCTTAAAAAGATATAGGTGTCTTAATTTTGCTTATATTGGCTCATTGTATTGTACTTAACATTGAGCAGTTGCTTCTGCGTGTTCCTCGGTGTAAATGCAGCTAAATAAAATTCATTCGACAGGAATCAGAAAAATAGCTATTTATATATTTTATTTTTTTAAAGGACTTAAAAAGATATAGGTGTCCTAATTTTAGTTATTTTGGCTGATTGTATTGTACCTAACATTGAACAAATGCCCCTGCGTGTTCATCAGTGTAAATGTAGCTACTAAAAATTCATTCGACAAGAATAAGAAAAATAGCTATTTAGTTATTTTCTTTTTTTAAAGGTCTTTAAAAGATATAGGTGTCTTAATTTTGCTTATTTTGGCTCATTGTATTGTACCTAACATTGATCAATTGCTCCTGCGTGTTCATCGGTGTAAATGTAGCTAATAAAAATTCATTCGACAAGAATAAGAAAAACAGCTATTTCGTTATTTTCTTTTTTTAAAGGTCTTAAAAAGATATAGGTGTCTTAATTTTGGTTATTTAGGCTCAATGTATTGCACTTAACATTGGGAAATTGCTCCTGCGTGTTCATCGGTGTAAATGTAGCTAAAAAAAATTCATTCGACAAGAATAAGAAAAATAGCTATTTACTTATTTTTTTTTTTTTAAGGTCTTGAAATGATATGGGTGTCTTAATTTTGCTTATATTGGCTCATTGTATTGTACTTAACAATGAGCAGTTGCTTCTGCGTGTTCCTCGGTGTAAATGTAGCTAAATAAAATTCATTCGACAGGAATCAGAAAAATAGCTATTTACATATTTTATTTTTTTAAAGGTCTTAAAAAGATATAGGGGTCCTAATTTTGCTTATTTTGGCTCATTGTATTGTACCTAACATTCAGCAAATGCCATTGCGTGTTCATCCGTGTAAATGTAGCTACAAAAAATTCATTCGACAAGAATAAGAAAAATAGCTATTAAGTTATTTTCTTTTTTTTAAAGGCCTTCAAAAGATATAGGTGTCTTAATTTTGCTTATTTTGGATCATTGTATTGTACTCAACATTGAACAGTTGCTTCTGCGTGTTCATCCGTGTAAATATAGCTACAAAAAATTCATTCGACAAGAATAAGAAAAATAGCTATTTTGTTATTTTCTTTTTTTTAAAGGCC